>CAUYUJ010018704.1:419895-496038 GCA_963575745.1 Prorocentrum cordatum
GTATGAGTACCTTTTGGTGCCCCCACCCTCGCGTTGTGAAACATCACGGCGGGCGTTTTTGTTGTTGAACATTATTTCTTCTTAAGAATAATTATTGTTGGGACCCCTGGTGCGCGACCCCCCTCCAAAACCTAGGCCGCAGCTACATTTTCATCATTTTTTAGCGAAAGCTTCAGAAAAGTGAATTATTACCGGATCCGGTTGTTTTGTTGTACTCCGTTTTCCCTTGCAAAAAACACTATAAATGAAAATTCTTGTTCTTACTTGATCAAATTGCAAGAATCCCTTGCAAAAAATAAGGTAAAGTGGACATTCGTGCGCGCAAGACGAAATCCTTCCAAAACCTTAGGTTTCGTAGCGATTTTAACATAAAAACATCAAAAACCCAATGGTTTTTTAAGAAAAATTGTCAAAATGTTCTTCCGCGCGCTCTTGCGGATTCGTAGGAAAACCAACACTTTTTAAACAATTCTGTCAAACGGGCTTTTGCGAACAACTTTTTCGAACTTCTGCGACAACGTTTGCGCACCTGCCAGGGCCATCATCCCTGTCAAATAATACCATGCGGGACATATTCGTTTTTTCTTCGCGCGCGCACGCCGAAATCTCCAAAAATCATTGGGTTTTTAAGAATTTTAGCACCGCGCATCATAAAATCACACGAATCGCACCGTAGGTCCTCGAAAAACACCTGCACGACTTTTCAAAATTTCCACCCGCGCGCGCTGTCCGTTTTCAAAAAACCAATGGTTTTCCAACATTTATGTTACATGAGCTCGCGCGAGCTACTTTCGCATCTTTGCATCGGGGTTCGCGCGCCTGCCAGGGGCCAGAATCCCTTGCGGTTGCGCCATATGTTGCGCCCTCGGCCGCCGAGAATAAAACGCCCCTCTATTGGTTGCGTCATAGGTTGCGCCCTCGGCCGCCGAGAATAAAACGTCCCCCTACTGGTTGCGCCATAGGTTGCCCCAGGAGGCCTTCAAGAGGCCCCAAGAGCCCCAAGTTGCTCTGCGGGTGTGTCCTCCACGCCAGTGTAGTATCCACGATCGTCCGCGCGCCACGAAGTGAAGTGTCCTGACGTCATAGGGCGGGAAGCTGGGTGTGGGTGGTTCCCGAGAGTCGTGTGGATGTTTGGTAGATCTTGCATTGCCCCCCCACGAAGTGGGGGTATTGGCTGGCGTCGCATGAAAACCCTGGCACTGGGGAGAACACTGAGCGTTCGGGTAAAATGATTGTTGTTGGTGTTGTTGTTGTTGTTGTTGTTGTTTTGAAACATTTTAATTCTAAAGAATAATTATTGTTTGGGGCCCCTGTTGCACGTCCCCCCTGCGCTCACGTCCCCCCTGCGCTCGCCGCCTAGGCCGCAAGCTGCGGCTTGGAGTCCTCGGCATCATTTTCGTGAGGGAGCCTCAGGTAATTCGATGTGATCAAGATCCGGTTGTTTTGTTCCCCCCCGCTTTCCCTTGCAAAAAACACTATAAAATGACATTTCTTGTTCTAATATAATCAAATTTCAAGAATCCCTTGCAAAAAAAAAGGTAAAGTGGACATTCGCGCGCGCAAGACGAAATCCTTCCAAAACCTTAGTGTTCGCAGCGATTTTAACATAAAAACATCAAAAAACCAATGGTTTTTCAACAAAAAAATGTCAAATCTCATCCCGCGCGCTCTTGCGGATTCGTAGGAAACCCAACACTTTTTAAACATTTCTGTCAAACGGGCTTTTGCGAGCAACTTTTTCGAACTTCTGCGACAACGGGTGCGCACCTGCCAGGGCCATCATCCCTGTCAAATAATACCATGCGGGACACATTCGTTTTTTCTTCGCGCGCGCACGCCGAAATCTCCAAAAACCATTGGGTTTTTTAAGAATTTTAGCACCGCGCATCATAAAATCACACGAATCGCACCGTAGGTCCTCGAAAAACACCTGCACGACTTTTCAAAATTTCCACCCGCGCGCGCTGTCCTAACAACTTCTGTGGGTGTGTACTCCACGCCAGTGTAGTAGCCACGGTCGCCCGCAGGCCACGAAGTGAAGTGTCCGAACGTCATAGGGCGGGAAGCTGGGTGTGGGTGGTGGCGAAGAGTCGTGTGGATATTTGGTAGAGCTTGCACTGCCCCCCCCCAAAGTGGGGGTATTGGCTGGCGTCGCATGAAAACCCTGGCACTGGTGAGAACACTGAGCGTTCGGGTAAAGTGATTGTTGTTGTTGTTGTTGTTGTTGTTGTTGAACATTATTACTTCTAAAGAATAATTATTGTTGGGGCCCCTGGTGCACGCCCCCCCCGCCGCGCCTAGGCCGCAGCCTCATTTTCATAATTTTCGTGAGGACGTCTCAGGCAAAACGATGTGATCCAGATCCGGTTGTTTTGTTGTCCCCCGTTTTCCCTTGCAAAAAATAAGCTAAAGTGGACATTTCTTGTTCTAACATAACCAAACTTCAAGAATCCCGTGCAACAAATAAGGTAAAGTGGACATTCGCGCGCGCAAGACGAAATCCTTCCAAAACCTTAGTGTTCGTAACGATTTCAACATAAAAACATCAAAAAACCAATGGTTTTTCAAAAAAAAGTGTCAACATTTCATCCCGCGCGCTCTTGCGCATTTGTCGGAAACCCAACACTTTTTAAACATTTCTGTCAAATGGGCTTTTCCGAGCAACTTTTTCACGTGCTTCGAACTTCTCCAACAACCGTTGCGCACAACATTATTACTTCTAAAGAATAATTATTGTTGGGGCCCCTGGTGCACGCCCCCCCCGCCGCACCTAGGCCGCAGCCTCATTTTCATAATTTTCGTGAGGACGTCTCAGGCAAAACGATGTGATCCAGATCCGGTTGTTTTGTTGTCCCCCGTTTTCCCTTGCAAAAAATAAGCTAAAGTGGACATTTCTTGTTCTAACATAACCAAACTTCAAGAATCCCTTGCAACAAATAAGGTAAAGTGGACATTCGCGCGCGCAAGACGAAATCCTTCCAAAAGCTTAGTGTTCGTAGCGATTTCAACATAAAAACATCAAACAACTAATGGTTTTTCAACAAAAAAATGTCAAAATCTCATCCCGCGCGCTCTTGCGGATTCGTAGGAAACCCAACACTTTTTAAACATTTCTGTCAAACGGGCTTTTGCGAGCAACTTTTTCGAACTTCTGCAACAACGGTTGCGCACCTGCCAGGGTCATCATCCCTGTCAAATAATACCATGCGGGACACATTCGTTTTTTCTTTGCGCGCGCACGCCGAAATCTTCAAAAACCATTGGGTTTCGTAGGAATTTTAGCACCGCGCAACATAAAATCATACGAATCGCACCGTGGGACCTCGAAAATCGTCGTCGGCATGTTACCGCAACAGGTCCGTGTGTCACCACATCATCGAACAAAATCATTGATCACTGTCACATCCGTAGCCATCTCGGATCAAGGTATCGCCTGTGTTCTTGGATGGGTCATGGCTTTGTCGGCGAAAGCCCTTGACGAGCAGTATGGCCCAGAGCTGTCGCGGCCTCCTTTGGCCGACTGCGGCAGCCCGTATTATTTGCATCAGGCGTTCGTTGCAAAGGGTATCCAGGTCAGTCACCAGGCGTGCAAGCTTTGGTGGTGCAAGTATCGGGTTGTGCCTGGCACGGTCAGTATTTCTAGCGCCAAGGAGCTGGAGGAGCAGCACGGCTCTGCCATCCGCCACCTGGGCATCCAGTATAATACAGCTTTCAAATTATGCGGGGCGCTCCGACAGTTGGATCCACCACTGTATGTGTCAGATAAGGTCGCAACGACGTGGCTACTGCAGTATTCTTCCAAAGAGACGCTTGTCAAAGTGCAGAACGCTGGCCATCTGGAGACCTGGTATGGAGAACGTATTCGCACAGACATGCCCGAGGGGACTACTGACGGGGCCGTCTTGAAGCAGTGGCTCCTGGGACATTTATCTGCATCTGCTGACGCCAGGGTATGCCAGAAGTGGCTCAGCACGGAGTGGGGCGCCAAGGGAGCATTGAATACTGCCCAAGCTGTGGAGGAATGTATAGGCCAGCGTCTTCGACTCAATCAGTATCGGGAGAGCTTCGCCGACGAGGCCGCCGCGGAGGTCCTCTCGCAGCTTCTCTCGGAGAGCGATCCTCCCGTCGCTGTCAGCGGTATGGTTTTGAGGCAATGGTACGTGAAGTATCACCCTGACTCCGGACCTTTGCAGTATGACACGGCTGAAAAGCTCGACGCGGCACTTGGTGACCACATGCGCGCGGTATATCCAGGGCTGAAGTACCGCACGTTGCATGCCGCGTTGCGTATGCGACGGAAAGCTGTCTTGGTGTCCCGAGGAGTGTTGAGACAGTGGTGCGATGCGTATGCGTCGGTGAGCTCTTCAGTGCAGGCGGCGGCTTCATCCGCCCAGGCCGTCACCAGGCGTGTATTGAAGCGCCCGGCGGCGCAGGTCGCAGGCGGGGTATTGAAACGGCCAGCCGCCGCCGGAGCTGCCCGCGTGGCCAAACGGCCTGCCGCGGTCGACTGGGAGGAGCCCGTATCGAAGCAGCAGGCCACGGCAGCTTCTTCCTCCACAGATGTGGTTTGTATAAAGCTGCTGACGGGGGATGCTGTAGAGGCGGCATGCGGCAAGCGGTATCGAGAGCAGGTCTCCGACTTGGGCCTTGGCCTCACTTACCAGAATATGCAGGTGCGTCTGAAGGCCTGGGGGTATGAGGCGGGTCCATATGCCTTGCGAGAGTGGCTCGGCAAGTATCGACTCGGAGACGGTGCCAAACATGGCAATTGCGCCGTCTACGCGTTGTCGCGCAGGGACCTCCAGTGCTGGTATCACGTAGAAGGCTTGAGGGGGCGAGCGCTGGTGGACAAGTATCGCGCGGAGACCGGTGTATTTCGTAGACGAATGAGCCAGTATTGCACATTGAGGCCGGAACGACAACCACAGAACAATAATGAGCATATATCGTCTCACAACAACGGAAACAAGTCCTGTGGTATGCTGGCGCCACGCACGTGGTACCACTCAAAATAAGTGTCTTTGCTTGTGTGGTACAGAAACGGAAAAACGTCGGAAAAGGGTGCACGTGTCCATTGTTGGAACAGGGGTATAAGTCGTATACTAAGCTAGCTTCCACAAAATGTTACCACGACAAGTCATTGTAACCATGCGCCAGTGTAGTAGCCAAGGTCGTCCGCAGGCCACGAAGTGAAGTGTCCGAACGTCATAGGGCGGGAAGCTGGGTGTGGGTGGTGGCGAAGAGTCGTTTGGAAATTTGGTAGAGCTTGAACCGGCCCCCCCACAAAGTGGGGGTATTGCCCGCCTCCTATGAAAACCCTGGCACTGGTGAGAACGGAGTGTCCCCAGTCTTAAATGATTGTTGTTGTTGTTGTTGTTGTTGTTGTTGTTGTTGTTGTTGTTGTTGTTGTTGTTGTTGTTGTTATTATTTTCGGCCTCCTGGGGCCCTTGCTGGGCCCTGGGGCAGTCGAACAACGGCTCAGGACGAAAAGAAAGCTAATCCTGGGGAAGGGGTCCAGATTTCCGGGGATTGACGCTGCGAACAAACATCACGACGTTGGGGGTCAGGGGCCCCCAGCCCTGTCCTTCCAGAGTTCAACAGCTAGTCCTCGAGACCGATCGACCTACGTGGATCTCCGCGTAGAACCGCGACGGGGATTCGGACTTCGAGGGCCTGGCGCTGTTTTCGGCTCTCCTGGAAGGTCAGGGCAGGGAAGGAGCCCTGAGCTCCAGGCGTTGCAACTTTTGCACACTGGGCGTTTTTGCGCCCAGCAGCTTCGGGCCCCAGGGACCATCGTGGAGCGCTGCGGCCAGGGAAGTGTCGCAGAAAGATGGGGTCTAGGGCTCCGGTCGTGAGGTTGTATGTTTCGCAACGTCTGATCTCAGGGGGTGAAGGAGGAGGAGGAGGAGGGGGAGAGAAGGAGGGAGACGAGGGGGAGGAGGGGGGGAGGGGGGAGGGTGAGAGGAGGAGGAGGAGGAGGAGGAAAGCGAGGAGGGGGAGGAGGAGGAGGAAAGGAGGAGGAGGAGCAGGAGCAGGAGCAGGAGGAGGGGGAGGGGGAGGGAGAGGAGAGGGGGAGGAGGAGAGGAGGAGGAGGAGGAGGAGGGAGGAGGAGGAGGAGAGGAGGAGGAGGAGGAGGAGGAGGAAGGAAAAGGAGGAGGAGGAGGAGGAGGGGGAGGAGCAGGAGCAGGAGGAGGAGGAGGAGCAGGAGGAGGAGGAGGAGGAGGAGCGAGGCAGGGCGGCCGAGGCTCTCCTGCCCCCACCCCCGTCCTTGACTGCGGGGTGCCCTCGCCCGTCCGTGCCTGCTTCCCTTCGTCCCCCCCCCCTCGCCTCCGCGCGGCGGGGCTCGGGCCGTGCTGGCGTTAAGTCGGGCCTGTCCCCCTGCAGGGGGATTTTCGACGAAAAATAACAAATACCCCCAAACTAATAATAATAATAACAATAATAATAATAATAATAATAATAATAATAATAATAATAATAATAATAATGATGATGATGATGATGATGATGATGATGATGATGATGATGATGATGATGATGATGATGATGGTGATGGTGATGATGATGATGATGATGATGATAATAATAATAATAGCAATAATAATAAAAGCACTCCAAACATAGCCTGGGGACTATTTATTATAGTTTTTTTTTGTTTCTTTTATGCTTTTTGGTGCATTTTGGGGGTATTTTTTTCATTTTTCGTCGAAAATCCCCCTGTAGGGGGACAGGCCAGACGCAATGCTGGCGTGGCGGGGAGCCCCACCGCGGGCGCCGGGAGGGCGCACGCACCCGCCTCTTGCCGCTGCCAGGGGCCCAGAGCCCCTCGAGAGTCACGAGCGCTGTCCGGATCACTGCAGGCATACCACTGTTCCTTCCGACCGTTGGACGTGTGCACAACCTCCAAGAGGTGTTCCGCGGCATGCATACAACTGCAGGTATAGAACTTTTCCTTCCGACCGTTTGACGTGTTCACAACCTCCAAGAGGTGTCCCGAGCCATGTTCACCGTGCCGTTGCACAACTCTTGTGCCAAGAAGGTTACCTGAGTTCTCAAGAATGGAAAAAAGACCGTTGGACGTGTTCACAACCTCCAGGAGGTGTTCCGTGCCATGTTCACTGTGCCGTGGCACAGTTCTTTTGCCAAGAAGGTTATCTGAGTTCTCAATGATGGAAGAAAAGACCCCCTCGAATCATGACAAACGAAGGGAAGGTTGTTCCTGTTTTGGGCCTCTGGGGGCGCTCACCGGGCCTCTGGACCGTCAGAGAGCGACTCAGGATGAAAAACTGGTCCTGGGAAATGGGTCGAGACCTCCAGGGTTGACGTTGTGAAACAATCATGACGTCGGGGACCTGGACAGGCTTCATGCGCCGTCCCAGAACCCATCTTGACATCCTCGCGCCGCGCACGAGGTCACGGCGGACGGACTTGGGCAGTCTCCGGCCTCCGGGGGCCCTTGCCGGGCCGCGGAAGCCGCCGAGAAACGACTCGGAAGGATCCAGACCTCTTGGGAGCCACGTTGGGAAGAAGAATGCGGCCTCGGATGTCCGGGCAGGGCGGCCCTTGTCAGCTGTGGTGCCAGTGCGCGTAGGGTAGGTTCGTGCGGTGTCGACGCGGCGGCAACCCCAGCGCGGGCAGTCAAGGTTGGACGCCGCCAGTGGCGGAGAGAATCGGCCGATGGCGAACTTGCAGTTGTCAGCAGCGAAAGAAGGACGTACACGTACATGAATCCACGCTGGTTTCGAGAGTACGCATTGCCGGAAAGTTCGTATCACGCGGCCGGTCTCGCAGATCGAGGGGCCGTGTTCATGTACATAGCTGGGCGCGTACGTCCTTTGTGGGCTCCCTAAGTTTTGGTGCCGGTGCGCATACGGTATGTTCGTGTGGCGTCGACGCGGCGGCAGCCCCAGCGCGGGCATTCAAGGTTGGACGCCGCCAGGTGGCCCAGCACCGGCCCGCGTCGGACGCGCTGTGTTATCGGGAAGCCGCGATCGTTCGAGCTTCCCAGACCCCCGAGGTGATTTTTTCACAGCGTCGACCCCCAGAGGTCTGGACCCCTTCCCCGGGGCCGGTGCTTCGTCCTGAGCCAGTTTGTGACGGTCCCGAGGCCCGGCAAGGGCCCCTGGAGGCCGAAAATGATGCAAAACGGTTTTGCATCATTTTCGCAGGCAAACATCATATACGCAAAATGCCTTTTTTTGTTTTTCCCAACGCCCCCTTTTCCGCGCCTCCGCGCAGTCCTCTAGAGTATGACCCCTGGGCGTTTCCAAGCAAAACCTGCCGTCGTGATTTTCCCACAACGCGAGGAGGTCTGGGATTGTTCGAACGCTCGAACGATCCCACGCGGTGTAGCACAAGCCCGGGGCGCTGGTCGCCACGACACGAGGCCACCGTATACGGCAGGTTTTCCGCGCCGCGCTGGCGCGGCGGCGACCTCTCGGCTGGGGCTCTTTTCGGGGTCACCCAAACTCAGGGGGGAAAGAAACACACAGACACGATGAACCCTCGATTCCCTTGAAAATATGGGAAAATATGGGAAGTGTGGGGGGAGACAGAAGCCCCAAACATAATATGGGAAAATATAGGGGATCCTTTTATTTGTGTGTATTGTAGTGGCCTTCGGCCAGTGCCGCCGATCCGGGTCGCTCGGGGTTATTCTCCAGACGCAGAAATTATGGGCGCACACTCAAACGCACACACACAGTCACACCACTTAACCTGCGCCGCAGACATGCGCACACAGCATCACCCACACACACATACTAGTTGGGAAACGCTCCTGTAGTACTAGTAGTAGTATTAGTAGTAGTAGTAGTAGTAGTAGTAGTAGTAGCAGTAGTAGTAGTAGTAGTAGTAGTAGTAGTAGTAGTAGTAGTAGTGGTTGTGGTAGTAGTGGTAGTAGTAGTAGAGGCCTCGTTCCGCGGCTTCTCTCGACTTCCCGCGGTCTCTCTCAAGTTTCGAGCACGCGGTGAGTTTCACGATATATGTGTGTGTATGTACGCGTGCATGCATGTATGCATGCATTGATCATGTGTGCCTGTGTGTAGGTACGTATGTATGTATGTATGCTTGTGCGCGTATGTATGTATTTAGTTTGTATGTATGTTTGTATGTGTGTATGATAATATGTGTGTATGTGTGTGAATGTAAGTATGTATGTCTGGAAGATTGTTTTTCTATGTATGCAAATGTGTTTAAATGTAGGTATGTATGCATGTGTGTATGGATGTGCGTTTGAAGAGCGAGGATGTTTCAAAGAAGAGGCACTCGGTGACGCGATCGTTGAGGGATAGGAGTGAGGTCGCAGAGGAGGAGGAGGAGAATGAGGAAGAGGCGATAACTTGAAGGAAAACGATGAGACGGAGGACATCCTGCCGGTGGCGCCCTGGGCGGTGCCGCGGAAGAAACCGGGGGCCTGCCGGAGGCAGTCTGGAGGCCTCTGGGGAGCTGTTTTGGGGCCTCTTGGAACCTCTTTTGGGCCTCTTGTGGGCTTCTTGGGGCCCCTTGGGGGTCTCTTGGGGCCTCCTGGGGGCCTCTTGGGGCGGAAAGCTCGGTTCTTTCGGTTCGTGGTCCCCCTCTTGGGCCCCTCTTGGGGCTCTCTTGGGGCCTTCTTGGGCTGTCCAGAGGCCCTCTTGGGCCGTCTTGGGGCCCTCTTGGGCCGTCTTGGGGCTCTCTTGGGCCGTGTTGGAAGCATCGTGGGCCGTCTTGGGACGGACTTGGGGGCCTCTTGGGCCGTCTTCGAGCGTCGGACGCCCGAAAAGGCAAGAACGCTAAAAACCCTGAGAAAACCAATGAAAATCAACGATTCTGGCCTCTTGGGGCCCTCTTGGGAGGCCTCTTGGAAGCTTCTTGGGGCGTCTTGGAGACACCTTGGGCCGTCTGGAGGCCATCTCGGGCGTCTTGGAGCGATTTTTCGGCGACTCGGGGCCCTCTTGGAACCCCTTGGGGGTCTCTTGGGCCCCCCCCCTCCTCCAAAGCGCCGGAAAAAGCGGAGCATGGCGCCCCCCCCCCCCCTATCTTCCACTCCCCCGGAGCGGCCCCGGGGTTCGCCGGAAACTCGCACCCCCCCCCCCCCCCCCACCCCCCCTTCCCCGGCAGAGCCACCCCGGCGACCCCCCCAGAGGCTGAAGCTCAGCCTCGAGGCTGTAGCTGAGACTCCTTGAAACTCACACGCCGGATCGGCGGATTTCTTTGTGTGTCCCAGGGCCCCCTCATCTTTTCGGGGTCACCCAAACGTACCAATACCAGGTGTGCGTCGCCAGCTGGGCCCCGACGCCCCTGGCCCGCCGTCGCAGCAGCCGCCGCGTGCCCCGTGGCGGGGCCGGCCGCGCCACACGATCAAGGCGCGTTCTTCCTCCTCCTCCTCCTCCCTCCTCCCCACTCCTCCTCCTCCTCCTCTTCCTCCTCCCCTCCTCCACAATTACACAATATGAAAATACTCTCCCACTTCCCCTGATGGCGTCCGGAAGATATTCGGCACCCCCCCGCGTACTGTTTTTTTACACACAGGATTCCCCGGAGTTGGGTTTTCGCTTGTGTTTTTTTCAAAAATGCTGCTCTCGCTGAGGCGCCGGCCTCATTTCTGCTCCCGAATCGTTCCGAATCGTGCTCCCGCTGCAGCGTGGGCCTCATTTTCGGATCGGTGTTTGGCCTCCGTCGTTCAGGATGGCGTTCTCGCCCCAGCGCGGGCCTCTTTCTCGCGCGCCCATCCGCCCGCCACCACCGCGCCGCACCACCACCACCACCACCACCACCACCACCACCACCACCACCACCACCACCACCACAACCACCACCAGCACCAGCACCAGCACCCGCACCAGCACCACACCACCACCAGCACCAGCACCAGCACCACCAGCACCACACCACACCACCACCACCACCACCACAACCACGCACACACGCACGCACGCACGCACGCGCACCACCACCCACTAGTTACGCACGCGCGCGCGGAGCCACAGGTCCGCTACGACACGCGTCCGCGGATAGAGAAAATCAGCGCCATGGTAAGGGATGGGAGGGAGGGGTAGGACGTCAGATATGACGCGAGCGCACCTAGCTTGTCCTCCACCCCCTCCCCCTCCTCCTCCTCCTCCTCCCCCTCCCCCGCAGCATCCCGCTCTTCCTTGGGCGGCGTCCTTTCTCCCTCCTCTTGCACGGTGGCACAGTTTGCTCTGACGGCATCCCCGATTAAGCTCTTCATCGCCAGCGCAGCATCCCGCTTTTCTCGGGTGTTGCCAGAAGTACCCCTGGCCCAAGGTACCCCCAGGATTCTCGGGGTGGCCCAGACGGCCTCCAGGGCACCCCTCACGAGGCCCAGAGGGCCCCAGGGGCTCAAAATGGACCGAAAAGCTGGGGGCACCTTGGGCCAGGGGCACTTCTAGCAACACCCGCTTTTCCTTGGGCGGCGTCCTTTCTCCCTCCTCTTGCACGGTGGCACAGTTTGCTCTGACGGCATCCCCGTTCAAGCTTCTCATCGCCAGCGCAGTCACCCTCTGCCTAGCCTTCAGTCGGGCCTGTCCCCCTACAGGGGGATTTTCGACGAAAGCTAAAAAGTACCCCCCCGATAATCAAACACTAGTCCAAAAATAGTCTGGGGACTATTTTCGAATATTTTGTTTTACTTTTTTTTGGTGTTTGTTTGTTTCCTCCATTTTCCGTTGAACATCCCCTTGTATAGGGGGACACGCCCGACTTCAAGCCTAGCCGCCGACGCGAAACAAGTGCGCGTCGCCCACGCTGCTGCTGCTGCTGCTGTTGCTGCTGCTGCTGATGATGATGATGATGATGATGATGATGATGATGATGATGATGATGATGATGGTGATGATGCTGCTGCTGATGATGATGGTGATGACGATGATGCTGATGATGTTGATGATGATGTTGATGATGCTGCTGCTGCTGATAATGATGATGGTGGAGATGATGATGTTGATCATGATGTTGATGATGATGACGGTGATGATGATGATGATGATGATGCTGATGATGATGATGATGATGATGATGATGATGATGATGATGATGATGATGATGATGATGATGATGATGATGATGATGGCGACGATGCTGTTGGTGCTCATGCTGATGCTGATGCTGTTGCTGCTGCTGATGATGATGATGATGATGACGACGATTTATGGTCGCGTGAGGTTGAATGACAATCAGTGTTTACGTGGGCACAGGCGGGGAGCCGACCAAGCTGGTGTGCAGCACCAGCATGGACCTCCCAGTGCACTGAGGCGAGTGTTGCTGCACCCCGCCGCGTGCCGCAGCACTTGCGAGTGCGACAGGAACGACCTGCCCAAGGTACTACAGGGTCGGAGGAACCGAAGCGATGATGGCCCATGGACGTTGTCGCCCAAATGTGGGAACCGCCGCGAGGAAGCCACCGCCTGAGGGAGCCGCCGTTCCTCCGCTTGGTCGAGCGCCTCCTGGTCGTCGTACAGTTCGTCCATGGTCGTTTTGCGCTTCGCCAGTGTAGGGTTTGCCGCTCGCGGGGACCGCATGCGTGGGAGCCGCCGCGCGCGGGAGCTGCCGCCGTAGGAGCCGTCCCTGGGTGCGTACGAGCCGCCTGCGTGGGAGCCGCCGCGCGTAGGCACCGCCTGCGTAGGAGCCGCCGTTGCGTGAGCCGCCTTGGGAACCGCTGGATCCGCCGCCGTGGGAGCCGCCTGGGTGGGGGCCGCCGCCGTGGGGGCCGCCTCCGACGGATCCGCCGCCGTGGGAGCCGCCTGGGTGGGAACCGCCGCCTTGGGAGCCGCCAGCGTGGGAGCCGTCGTTGGAACCGCCGTGGGAGCCGCCGCCGTGGGACCCGCTTCCGTGAGAGACGCCGCCGTGCGAGCAGCCGCTGCGGGAGTCGCTTCCGCGCGGGAGCCGCCGCCATGGGAACCGCAGCCGTCGGATCTGCCGGCGCGGTGGCCGCGCCGCGGTGGCAGCTGGGGGGGGCCCGCCTCGAACAGTCGCCGTGGTGGGAGCCGCCACCAGGGGAGCCAACCGCGTGAGGGCCGCCGTGGGAGGCCCCGCCTTGGGAGCCGCCTGGGTGGGGGCCGCCGCCGCGGGAACCGCCTCAGTGGGAACCGCCGCCGCGGGGGCCGTCTCCGAGGGAGCCGCCGCCGTTGGAACGGCCTCCGCGGGAACCGCCGCCGTGGGAACCGTTTCCGTGGGAGACACCTCCTTGGTAGCCGTTTCCGTGGGAACCGCCGCCTCAGAAATTGTTGTGGGGGCCGCCGCCGTGGGAGGCGCCGTCGTGGGAACCGCCGCGATGGGAGCCGCCACCGTGGGAACCGCTTCCGCGGGAGCCACCGCCTGAAGCGGTTCGCCCAGTGCTGCAAACAGGAGCCGTCACGAGATGGGTCGAGGTTGAACACCACATACACATCGAATGGGAAGAGGACGTCGTGGCACCAGATGGATCGGCCGAGCCCATAGAGCCTGGCGCCGATGCCGCCAGCGTGCGAGGGAGACCTGGCGCCCGAGGAGAACATGTAGGTGGACGTGAACGCGAGCGTGACCGTGAACCGCTGCACGGCCGTTGCCAGAAAGCCCGATCAGGCATTGGACGATGATGATTTCTGGTCACGTGGGGGTCGGAGGACAATCAACGTTTACGACTGCGGGCGGAGGCACAGGCGGGGAGCCGACCACGCTGGTGCGCAGTTCCAGTATGGACCTCCCAGTGCACTGCGGCGAGTGTTGCTGCACCCCGCCGCGTACCGCAGCACCTGTGAGTGAGACATGCACGACCTGTCCCAGGCTTTGAGGCTTGGAGAAACCGAAGCGATTAAACTGATGATGTTGATGATACTAATGATGATAATGATGATGATGATGATGATGATGATGATGATGATGATGATGATGATGATGATGATGATGATGATGATGATGGTAATGGTAATGGTGATGGTGGTGATTACGATGATGATGGTGATGATTGTGCTGCTGGTGTTGTTGGTGGTGACGATGATGATAAGGAGGCTGTCGGTGAATATGGCTCTGGTGGTGGTGGTTCTGGTGCGTGGTATCGTGATACTGATGCTTGTGATGTTGATGCTGGCGGTGCTGGTGCTTCTGATGGTGATGCTGATGGTGGTTGCTGCTGCTGATGCTGATGGCGGTGCTGGTGGTGGTAGTGGTCGTGATGACGCTGGTGATCTTGACGCTGATGATGCGGATGTGCATGGTTGTGATGCAGCTGCTGCGGATGATGACGAGGCGGGCCATGCAGACGAGGCGAATGACGATTCTGATGTTTGTGTTGATGCTGGAATGATGATGGCGTTAATGGTTATGACCACGGTGATGATGGTGCTGCTGTTGATTTTGATCATGATGTGATGATGATGCTGATGCTGCGGGTGGTGAGGATGGTGGTGCTGATGAGGAAGGAAAGGAAGACGAGTTGGAGGAGGAAGTGGAGGAGGTGGAGTTGGAGGAGGAGCGAGGAGGATGAGGAGGTGGGGGAGGGGGGTGACTTGGACGAGAAGGGCGATGAGGAGAAGGAGGGGCGTTGAGTAGTAGGGGGACGAGGAGAAGAGGAGGAGGAGGATAAGCAGGAGGAGGAGAAGGCAGCTGAGGAAGGACGAACGGAGGGCGAGGAGCAAGGATGAACAGCGAGGGGCGAAGAGGTGTTTCGAGCAGCAGTAGCGGGAGGAATGGCGAACATTGATGTATGGGGGAGGGGGAGGAGGAGAAGGAAGAGGAGGAAGAGGAAATCGACGACAATTAGGATGATGGTCAAATCGATGATGGTGACGGTGATGGCGATGATGCTGGTGATGTTGATGATGCAGGTGATGATGCTGCTCATGATGCCGTGGAGAAACGGAAGAGGAGGAAGCGGAGGAGAAGGAAGAGGATGAGGACGAAGGGATGGAGTTCTTCGGATGCCAAGGTCCGCGGCTCGAGCGCGAGGGGGAGGAGGAGGCGGAGGGGAAGGAGGAATTGTGAGGGAGGAGGCGGGGGGCGGAGGAGGAGGAGGAGGAGGAGGAGGAGGAGGAGGAGGAGGAGGAGGAGGAGGAGGAGGAAGAGGGGGAGGAGGAGGGGGAAGAAGGAAAGCGATGAGCGCGGAGGGGCGAGGAGTTTTGTCTGCAGTTGGCGTATTCACGTGGTGAAGTTCACGAGTTGTCTAGCAATCCCGAGTTTCCCCATCCACTGCGCGGACGGTGGGCGACCTTCGCCCGAGCATGTGCGTTCCTTCTTGCTGCCACTGCGCACTTCTCACACGCGACTAAGCTCGACGCTTATGCGCGTTGTCCTCGGCCCTGTGGTCCACAGGATCATCTTCTCGAAGTCTGCCTCGAGTGGTCTCGAGGGACTCCCATGCGATCCTTGGATGGTGGGCGTTTGGGGTCTTCAGCCGTTTGGGCGTGGACGTCGCGGGCATCGTCGCTCCACCCCAGCCTGGTCCGCCTCTGGGAGGGGATCCCCCCCCCACACACAGTGGACGTCCTCCGCTTGCCCTTGGCTGCGGTCGGACCGCGGCATCGGGCTGAGGTCGGCTCCAGAAGCGTACCCCCGCGCTCTTCGTGTATGCTGCATGCTCTTCTGCGCCCTGGGGGGAGGGCACCCTCGAAGGCTCTTCAGCTTGGCCGGATGAGGGTCCCATGTTCTTGAAGGATGTTATTCCTCCTCCTCCTCCTCCTCCTCCTCCTCCTCCTCCTCTTGTCCCAGGTCGGGCCGCGTCCTCACACGCACTGTTCCCAACCAAGCCGATGGTTTCCAGCTCCATCCCTTCGCTTCCGTCGGCCAGCCGCTCCGCGGCGATCTCTGCCCCCCGCATAGCCATGCCTGTGCTGCTCTTGCCCGCGCTGGCACCGACGATGCAGCTGATGGTGTCGGGTTTCTTCTTTACCTCCAACGGCCATTGCGCCTGCTCGCACGATGCATCCTTTTCGCACTTCTCTCACGCGCAGCTCCCAGGTGGAGCTCTTCTCACAGGCGCTGGGTTTCTCACACTCGCTCCTTCCACCGTAGCTGATGGCGTTGGGTTCTGGCTTACCCTCTCCCTCTGCAGCTTCCTCGCAGTTCTCGCACGCGTTTCTCCCAGCGATGTTGCTGACGACGAACGGCTCCACTTGGCCCTGCTCGCAACCACTATGATTCTCACACGCGCCTTTCTCCTCAATGCGGTAGCTGATGTCTTTGGGCTCTCGGTTCGCCTCCCCCGATGGTCCCTCACGCACGCTGCTCTGATCGTTGTCACCAGTGCCGTCGGGCTCCAGCTTCGCAGGATGCGAAGGCGCAGGGTGAGGAGTAGAAGAATAGGGTGGAGGAGTCCGTTGGAGGTAGTGGCGCCGCGAGAGAAGGAGGAGGAGGAGATTGAGGAGGAGGAGGATGAGGAGCAGGAGGAGGAGGAGGAGGAGGAATAGGAGGAGGAGGAGGAGGAGGAGGAGGAGGAGGAGGAGGAGGAGGAGGAGGCCGATGAGGAGAAAGCACACGATCAAACGCAAGAGGATGACGTAGGAGCAGGAGGAGGAGAAATCCTCTGGAGGCCCATTTCGAGTATGAAGCGTCCAGAAACCTACAGGAGGAGGAGGGGAGGAGGAGGAAGGAGGAGGAGGAGCAGGAGGAGGAGGAGGAGAAGGCGGAGGCGGAGGAGGCGGAGGTAGGAGGGCGGCACAGGGCGGCAGGCAGGTAGGAGGCGGGAGGAGGAGGAGGGCGAGGAAGAGGAAAGACGAAGAGGAATAGGAGGAGGAAAAAGGCGGCGGAGGAGGAGGAGGAGGAGGAGGAGGAGGAGGAGGAGCAAAGGAAACCCAGGATGCAGTGCCGATGTTGCAGTCCACCCTGCCGCCGCACGTGCGCCCTCTTCCCGTGCGCCCTCAGAAGCCAGTCCCTCCACTAGAACAAAAAAGAGAGACGCCCCCTGGAGAGGCGCACGCCCTCTGGGCCTGCCGGTCCGACGAGGACCGCTCTTCAGGAGGAGGAGGAGGAGGAGGAGGAGGAGGAGGAGGAGGAGGATAGGAGAGGAAGAGGAGGCGGAGGAGGAGGCGGGGGGGGCGGAGGAGGAGGAGGAGGTGGAGGAGGAGGAGGAGCCCCCCACCTACTTTGTTTTTTTAGGGGGTGGCGGCGGAGGAGGTGCGGGGAGGAGGAGTAGAGGAGGAGAGGCGGCGGAGGGGAGGAGGGGGAGGAGGAGGAGGAGGAGGAGGCGGAGGAGGAGGCGGAGGAGGGGGAGGAGAAGGCGCCGATCGAAGGGCGCTCGGCCGGAGCAAGGCCCGGCCCCCCCCCCCCTCGCGCAGTGACAAGAGAAATCACGACGGGAGGTGTGTCGCCATCTTCGGCCTCCGGGAGGCCCTCGCCGGGCCCCGGGACCGTCCAACAGCGACCCAGGATGACAAACCGGTCGTGGGGAAGGGGTCCAGACCTGTAGAGGTCGACGCTGTGAATTGGCGGCGTGTAGAGGGGGGTATACGGGGAGGGGGGAAGGCTTCTTAGGAGCACCCGTGCTTCTTAGAAGGCGCGGGCTTTGTCTGTAAAGATAAGGCCCGCGGCTTCTGAGAAGCCTCCTCCTTCTAAGGAGCCTCCCCCTCCTCCCCCTGCCCCCCCTCCTGCGCGCGGCCAACGTGGGGAACGGGCCCGGACCTCTGGAGGTCGACGTTGTGAGACACCATCAGGTTTATGATGCTCCAACCTACTTTAGCCTTGATTACCAGGAAGGATGCCGAGCGGCCCCCCCTAAAAAAAAACGAAACTCGAGGGCTTTCACGCGTCGGGCCCTGGGGGACACTCGCCCGACACTGCTTCGACACTGCTTCGACACCCTTTTGACGCTTTTCTGGGTGCTCGAAAGTCGGGGGTGGACAGAACCCCCAACAGTGACACGTCGATTAGTGAATTGTCCGTTTTCGGTTCTCGAGGGGGCGCCGTGGCCGTTATTGTCCAGGCTTGCGCCCGCCAGGTCTGGGCCTCGGGTCGTTTTCACGAAACCACGTTTTGCTCTAAAGGGGGGTCTGTCCATCCCCGAGAAAGTATTTCTGGGATGCGTAGCACTTTTCTGGGCGCTCGAACTGATTTCTGGGATGCGGCCCTTACGTATCGGGGGAGCGTAAGACCCGGGTTTGCCAGGACTCGGGTTCGCCATCGTTTTTTGACGACCGCGACTCGGATTTTGACGAGTAGGAGTTTCGTTGGATGTTTGCAGCGGGGGACCTCGTCAAAATGCAGGCTCGGCCTCGTCATTTTTTTGACGACCTCGTCGGGGATTTCCGAGTCCCCTGTACCCGGGTCTTACGTCCCCCTGATTCTGGGTGTTCGAAAGGATTTCTGGGATGCGGTCCTTACGTAGGCATGGGCGCAGCATAGAAAATCGGGCACGGCCGGACCGCTCCACGGGGGGTGTGTCCAGCGAGGGCCCCGCTTTGGGAGCAAGGGGGCCGCCCACGGCGGAGCGCGGCTTCCGAGATGTCGGATTGAAGTCGGGCGCGTCCCCCTATAAGAAGGGATTTTCGACGAACAAATAAAAAAAAACCCAAATAGGACAAAAATATGAAGTAGTCCCCAGACTATGTTTGGATCATGCTTTGGTTATTTTGGGGGCATGTTTTAGTTCTCGTCGAAACTCCCCCTGTATGGGGGACACGCCCGACTTAGATGTATGAACGGATGCGCGCGGCGCTGAGGCGAGAGATCCGCTCTGGAAGCCGAGCGCCTGCCGTGCTTGGAGCTGCTGCAATGTGTGAAGGTTAAGTGGGGCCTGTCCCCCTACAGGGGGATGTTCGACGAAAGATGGAAGATGCCCCAAGCATAGTCCAACAATGGTCCAAACATAGTCTGGGGATTATGTTTCGAATCTTTGTTTGACCTTTTTGGGGCATTGTTGGAGTAGTTTTAATTCTTTGTCGAAAATCCCGCTGTAGGGGGACACGCCCGACTTAATGTTAAGGCGAAGGTGTGCGGCGCTACGGCGGGAGGCCCTGCTTTGAAGAGGGTAGTGGCCTCGGTCCGTCTACGTAATTGTAGCTGCTGCAGGGTCTCAAGATGGATGCGCGCGGCTTTTTTAGGCGAGCTCCCAATTTTGAAGTGGAGCCACCCTCCTTCCTGGTGACGGCTGCAGGCTTTTCAGGCGAATCTACGCTGCGCTACGCCTAATCTTTGAACATGGAACTGGTTTCTGTCCGTGTGCCATTGGTTGACACTGAAACTTGGAATCGCATTTTCGAAGGAAGTCGCAGGCGAGCTCCAGTCCGCCAGGACGGGGCCGCGAGGTCAGGATGATTGAGGCAGCACTTTCGTGTGAAAGAGGCGATTTTCTGAAAGCGTTTTAACGAATGCGCGCGGCGTTGAGGCGAGAACGCTTTTTTCACAAGTACCTCCCTCCACCAATGTAACTGCTCACAGCTTTCAAAAAGAATGTGCGCGGCGCTGAGGTCAGAGCCCCATCTAGAAAAGGACCCGGCTCCCATCAGTGCAACCGTTGGAAGTCTCAAGCCTCGGGGAAGTCAGCTGTGAGAAGCTTCAGGCGGCAAGCCCGAGCTGGCCTACGGACACGTCTGGTGGTGCGACGGGAGAAGTATGCTACAAGGGAAAAGGATGAAGGAGCAGGAGCAGGAGCACGAGGATTTGGTAGCGAATCATGGGAGTCCTGTGTACCCTCTTAATTCCGTCTTTAGCGTCGAGTAGCGTTTGGGAGTCGACGAGGTATCGCCGATTTGGCCTTCGGTAGCGTCGGGTAGCGCCGATTTAGCGTCGATTAGCGTCGATTCGCAAGAGCCGGCATGATAGTTTGGGAGGCTCCCATGAGCTGCTGCCGGACGAGGGGTCGGCGGAGGTGCTGGGCGGATGATCCCCGAAGCGAGAGCGGCCCCCCCTCCCCCAAGCGCGCGTTCTCCGTGCCCGTGACGCGGCACGTCGAGATCGAGGAGCGCACCCGGGGGTGGGGGGCCTCTCTGTCCCAGCCGCTGCCGCTCCTCGCCCTCCTCTTGGGAGGCGGGGGATGGATGTTGACGTGCTTTTTCCCAGCCGCTCCTCTTGCTTGGTCCTCGCTTTGAGTGAAGCTCCGACCCCCTCCAATCATGAAGCAATCACGGCGGGACATGTTTCGTGATGTTAGGCCTCTGGGGGCCTTCACCAGGCCTCCGGACTGTCGAACAACGACTCGGGATGACAAACCTGTCCTTCGGAACGGGTCGAGATTTCCAGGGTCGACGTTACGAACAAATCATGACGTCAGGGGTCTGGGAACGCTGCTGGGTCCTCCCTCCTCCTTCCTCTCCTCCTCCTCCCTCCCCTCCTCCTACCCTCCTCCTCCTCCTCCTCCTCCTCCTCCTCCTCCTCCTCCTCCTCCCTCCCTCTCTCCTCCTCCTTCTCCTCCTCCTCCTCCCCCCCCTCCTCCTCCTGCTGCTCTCCTCCTCCTCCTCTCCCTCCTTGCTGCTGCTCTCCTCTCCTCCTCCTCCTCCTCCTCCTCCTCCTCCTCCTCCTCCTCCTCTTTGCATCCCTCCTACCTTCTGCCTCTCCTACTGGCAGGCTGCCCCCTGCGCAGCTCTGCCACTCTCGTGGGCTACCGAGAGGCCCCCCGCGGAGCGGTGCCTGACGCGGGGGCAGCGGGGCTGGTGGCAAGGCCCGGGTGGCCTCCTCGGCGAGGGCGGCGAGCTGGACGTCCGTCGCCAGCACGCCCGTGTTCGCCAAGCCCGGCGGCAGCCGCGCGCGCCACGCGGCCTGCAAGATCCCCGCCGTCGCCAGGGCGGCGGCCCTGTCGGCGCCCCGAGAGGTCCCTGCAGGCGGCGCCGCAGTGCGGGCATCTGGCCAGCTCGCCCCACTTCGCCGCTGCTGGTTCCGTAGCGACGCTCCCAGACAGCACTGCGCGCAAGGCCCCAGCCGCATCTGGCGCGAGGGCCTTCGACTCCAGCATACGCCTGGCTGCCCAGCGCTCCACACCGCGCGCGACGTGCGCGAGGCCAGCCCTTCTGCCTGCCACAGCGGCCGTCTCCCGGCGCGCCCATGCCTCAAGGAGCACGGCGCGCGTGGCATGGAGCGGTTGGTCGGCCCGGCGCCACCCGTTCTGGCAGGCATCAGGACGGGAAAGAAGACACAGACACAATTAGCCGTCGACTCCCAGGAAAATATGGGAAAGTATGGACAGTGGGGGGAAACCGAAAACCCAGAAAATATGGGGGCACATTGGGAATCCTGGAGTTTGTGTCTATTTGGTTGTGTGTCCCTGGGCCCCTTTACTTTAAAGCAGGGGCGCCGGCCCAAATCAGCTTGGGGAGGGGTCTTGCCTAGCAGAGGGTGCAGCACGGCAGATGGGGCATGTCTAGCACTACGGATGTTTGAATCAGCTTGGGGAGGAGTCTTGCCTAGCAGAGGGGTGTGCCGAAATGGGCGCGGCGGGCGCATGCGAACGCAGCCACTGGGGCCGCCGGTGGAGTTCCCTTATGAGGCTACGAAACGTGTGAGGGGTGCGCCGAAATGGGCACTGGGGCCTTCGGTGGAGTCCCCATTGGGGCCACGAAGTGTGTGAGGGATGTGCCAACATGTGTGCGGCGGGCACATGCGAACGCAGCCATGGGGGTCTTCGGTGAAGCTCCACGGGGCCTCGAAACGTGTGAAGGGTGTGCCGAAATTGGTGCGGCGGTCGCAAGCGAACGTAGCTACCATGGCCTTCGGTGGAGCTCCGTATTGAGCCTCGAAACGTGTGAAGGGTTTGCCAACATGGGTGCGGCAGGCGCCTTCGAACGAAAGTCATTGGGGCCTTCTATGGAGCTCCCCACCGGGTCACAAAGCGTGTGAGGGGTGCGCCGAAATGGGTGCGGCGGGCGCATGCGAACGGCTGCATTGAGCCTTCGGTGGAGCTCCCTTATGAGGCCACGGCAGTGTGAGGGGTGTGCCGAAACAGAGACATGCGGATGGCAGAGGCAAGGATGAGAGGAGGGAGGAGGGGGAGGAGGAGGAGGAGGAGGAGGAGGAGGAGGAGGAGGAGGAGGAGGAGGAGGAGGGAGGAGGAGGAGGAGGAGGAGGAGGAGGAGGAGGAGGAGGAGGGAGGAGGAGGGGGAGGAGGAGGAGAGAGGAGGAGGAGGAGGAGGAGGGCAGGAGGAGGAGGCGGAGGAGGGAGGAGGAGGAGGAGGAGGAGGGGAGGAGGAGGGAGGGGGGGAGGAGGGGGAGGAGGAGGAGGAGGAGGAGGAGGAGGAGGAGGAGGAGGCGGAGGAGGAGGAGGAGAAGGAGGAGGAGGAGGAGGAGGTGGGGAGAGGAGGGACGCGGGGCGCTGTCTTTTCAAAACGAGGACCCAACACCACAGGTTGGATTGGGAACATAGCGAACAAACCAACCATTTTGATGTTTGGGTGGGTGGGTGGGCTTTCCCTCCAGGTCCCCCCCGTCAGAGGGGGGTTCTGGGGGGTTACGGGGTGGTGGTGGGGCTTCCCCGGAGGACCCCCCTCCTGAGAGGGGGCTTTTTGGGGATGATCCGGGGTGGTGGTAGGTTTCCCCATCAGGACCCCTCCAATCAAGAGGGGTTTTGGGGCGCATTACAGGGTGGTGGTGGCCCGAGGGGGTCTGGATACTCCGACCCAACGGTGCTCCGTCGGACAGTTCGTTGCGTTGCGGTCGAGTCAGAGATCGACTACAGAGTTGATTTGCCCCCACCCACCAACCTATTTGTTCGCAGAGTCAACAGGAACACACACACACATACATACATACATATATATATATATACATATATATATATATATATATATATGAATTAATCTATACTGCTCCGTAGATCTACTGGGCCTTCTACGTAAACTTGCTGACCCGGCGGAAGAATCAAGCGTGGGGTACTTCAAGTTCGTGGTCGATCTCTTGCTCGATGTGTCCTCCTCCGCCGCGCGCGCGCGGCGGCCGCCGACGCGCCCGCCGAGGCCCCAGGGGCCACGCCTCCGCGGCTCCCTCTGCGTTGGCATCGCTCGGACGTGTGCATTTTTTCTTCGGCGAGGACCATCGAGGAGCATCCTTGACCATTTGGCGAAACAACCACGCACGAAACCGAAAAAAAACCCAGGGAATGGACGTCCGAGCGATGGCCAGCTGCGCCCCCGGCTCGGAGGCGCCTCCACCCCCGCCGCAGGCGACCGGGCTCAGGTCGGAGCCCTGGGCGCGACGGGCGCGCCACGGCACGCGGCCCTGCCCGGGCAGCTCCTCTCCTCCGCGCCCCCAGGAGGAGGAGGAGGAGGAGGAGGAGGAGGAGGAGGAGGAGGAGGAGGAGGAGGGAGGAGGAGGAGGGAGGAGGAGGAGGAGGAGGAGGAGGTAGGAGGAGGAGGAGGAGGAGAGAGGAGGAGGAGGAGGGGAGGAGGAGGAGGAGGAGGAGGAGGAGGAGGAGGAGGAGGAGGAGGAGGAGGGAGGAGGAGGAGGAGGAGGAGGAGGGAGGAGGAGGAGGAGGAGGAGGAGGAGGGGAGGAGGAGGAGGAGGAGGAGGAGGAGGAGGAGGAGGAGGACCTCGCGTCGGGGCGCAAAGCACGGCGGACTTCGTTTTGCCGTTCGTCGGGCTCCGGGGGCCTTCGCCGGGGCCCAGCGGCTGTCAGCAGGCTGCTCTCGGAGGCGACGATACGGGCGAAGAGTCCAGGGTCGGGCATGAGACTTTTCGTGTAGGGTCGAAGATTCCAGGGTCGCTCTCTCGGGAAAACAACCCCAGAGGACGACACTCCTCGAGTAGGAGGTCGACTACAGACTTGATTTGCCTCACAATTGATTTTCCCGATCAGCCTAAAACAAGTACGTCGAATGCTCCGTACGTCGAATGCTCCGTAGAAATCAAAGGAACATTTTACGTATTCCCCGTTGATTCGACGGAGCATGTTTTTAGAGAAAATCTATGTTGTAGTCGATCTTTTGCTGAGGACGACATTCCTTGAGATCTTGGCGTCGCAATCTTTTCAGACCAGGCGTGCTCGCTCGGATTCGGGATTCGGGCACTGGGCCCCCTGCAGGTCGACCGGCCTCGAGAACTGCCCTCGGCTTTGGTCGGGATATCTTGTAACGGTTATCGTCCCGACACGTCGGATCTCATGGTTGGGAGTGAACCTTGGGAACGGGATGGATCCAGGCCTCCCAGAAGGGGTCCGAGCAGACGTGGTCGGAGGATCGCGCCACATCGCCAATGCATCAGCGGTGCGTCTTGATCTTGAGCCCAGTCTTCTCCACGCCGACCGCGCCGATGCACTGCGGATGTCTCCGATGCCTCGCTGAGGCACTGGCGATGCGGCGCGATCCTCTGGCCAGGTCCGCCGACATCCGCCGACCTGTCTTCTCGATCCGCGGCCCAAGAGGTCCCGACCGCTTCTCCGGGTGCCGTTTTTCGCCCCCCGGATCGGGCTGCGGTGGTCCCAGGGCCCGATGACGGGCTCCAGAAGTCAGGATCGGGGGTGGACAGACCTCCTACCCTGACACGTCGATTGGTGAATTTGCCGTTTTCGGTTCTCGAGAGGGCGCCGCGGCCGTCATTTTCCAGGCTTGCGCCCGCCAGGTTTGGGCCCGAGGTCGTTTTCACTAAACCACGTTTTGCTAAAGGGGGTTTTGTCCATCCCCGACAGGAAGATAATCATCGGGTTGGGGGGGTGAAGCTGGCAGAAAGGAGGGTAGCCTTGCCCGCAGGCGGCCGAAGGTATCGCTCGCTGCCTCCGAGTGCCAGTGCTCGTGCCCTTCATCCTCCCAGACCCCTCCCTCCCGACACGATGGCTGATCTCCTCGAGAAGGCGGATCTTACCAGCCTGGAACATATCCCTATCCCTATGCTGGGCATCTCCTCATCACGATGCCAATCTTAGGGGTTCCCTTATTTTTCGAGGGCGAATCCCTGAGATTGTCATCGCCTTTTGGCGTGTCAATCTTAGGGATAGGGATAAGTTCGAGGCTGGTGAGAATCGCCAGGATCACCACACCAAAGACAGACCGTCGGAGATCTGGCCCGTGCTGGGCCACACCCGGCCAGAGCCTCCGTCCGCGGCACCGTAGCGTCCTTTTTTTGGAGATCTGCCGGCAGTTCCCGCTCTTCGGGGGACTCTATCTGGCATGGCGGCGGTGCCCCGCATCGGGGAGGGCTCGGTTCGCCGGGTCAGTGGCCAAAGTGCCCGTCAGGGATCGCTTTCTTATTCATTGTTTGCCGGTCGGCGCGGGCCCTCGCAGCCCCCGCCCCTTCCCCCGCGTGGAGTAGATCTTGGCTGTCTTTGGCGCCAGTGTCGAGCAGGTGGAGCCCCCCCTCCCACAGCACGCACTGCTGCATACAGTCGCACTAAGCAGAGGTCGGGAGGCAGACCCCCCTCCCCCCCCTTCCGCCCAATGCCGAAACGCTGCATAAGAAAACGTTCAATTACAGAGGGGGCCCATGCCAAGAAACATCCTGCTTGTCTCCAGGGTGCCCTGGGTTTCTTGTGTCTCGATCGTTCTGCGTTTGGAAGCGCGACGATTCCGCACCGAAAGTCCATGGGCATCCTGGGGTCTCAGGGTTGGGCTTCTTGTGGAAGGTTTCTTATTGACTGGCCTCCACCGTGCAGTGCCGTTTTTCATACATGCTCCCCTTGCTGATCATGTGTGAAAAATGCAGGGATTGAGTCTTGAAAACAACGATGAGTTCATGCATACACTTACTCATACATTAATCATGTCTTAAGAATTCCGATATTTAAAAACCAAAATCCGATGTATTAAAAAGTGCTCTGTGAGAGCACGTTCACGCACTTAGTGCAGTTGGAGCCCCTGCGAGAGGGGCGCGGCCTCCGGCGGAGCGGAGCAGGAGCTGGGGCGTCGGAGGCGCGCGGGCCCGCCATGCCGCCGCCGGGCCGCGCGGGCCTCCCGGCCTCGGCCCTGGAGCGGCGCATGCGCAGCCTCCCGGCCTGGGAGCCGGCGCCGCGGGGCGTCCAGCATCTCTCGTGCGCCCCGAGACGGGGGCCAGTGCAGAGGCAGATCGGCCCGGACGAAAGGGGGGGATTGGGAAAGGGAGGGTTGCGAAATCTGCTGCATGCAGCTGGTTTCGGCCTCACCGAGGGGCCCATTCCTCGATACGCGGGCGCCTCCGGCGCCGGGAGGCGCCGGGAAAATCAGCTAATTACGTGAGATTCTCAAGCCCCCCCCTTTGCTACCCCCCCCTTTCGCCCGACCCGAGCCTCGAGACGGGGGCCAGTGCTCTGCACGAACGAGATGGTCACGGAAAGAATGGGCACGATGCCCAACAGCAGTTCCTGTCCATTTTGAGCAGGGCTCGCTGTCCGCGCCGCCGCGGCCCGTGTCCCTTCGAGGCAGAAGGCCGCCTGCCCCACAGCGGCCGCCGTTGGTTTGGGACGACAGTTGCTGTTGGTCACCACCTACCAAACCACCCCAACCCAACCCGAAGGCCTCAATTTGCCCTCCATTTCCAGTGGGGGGGGGGTCGGGGCACGTTGAAAAAACGCATGGAACCCGTACCCCCCCCAACCCGAAATTCGGGTCAAATTCGGGTCTTCGGGTTGGGTTGGGGTGGTCTGGTAGGTAGTCAGTTGGGCATTGCGCCCATGCTTTCCGTGCCCATCTCGGGCGTCCAAAAAGTGCAGACGCGGAGGAGGAAGAGGTGGCCCATGCCTCTGCCCCTCCCTCGCCTTCCCCGCTTTCGAAGCCTCCTCGAGAGGCCCTCGCGTCGCCACCGCGGGATCTCGCCTCGAAAAGTCCTGGTCAGAGCGCACCCCCCCCGGGAGAGGTCCAGGGAGCAGCGGCGTCGGTGCCTCCTGGTTTCCCCACCAGCGGGGGTCGGCCAGAGCGCCAGATCTTGCCGGCTCTTGCAGGGCCAGGCCCACAAGCGGGGGTCAGCCAGAGCGCCAGATCTTGCCGGATCTTGCAGTGCCAGGGGCGTGCTGGCCCGGGGTCAGAGTGCAGGGTCCAGCAGGGACCCTGGTCGGTAGACGCCCGACCATCCTTCATTATTGGATACTGGAGTTTCCCAGTCGCGACCGACGGATTTTGCTTCAAATTCCGGCATCGGTCGCGACCGATTTGCTTCAAATTCTGTCGCGATCGGTCGCGACCGACTTGGAATGCCGATCGGTGCGATCGAAACATCGGGTATCCCATAATCTGAAATGTCGGCCGCCGCTCGCTGCCCTGGGGGGTGGGGCGAGGCGTGTAGATCCTCAGAAGAGGGCCTGAGATCGAGGCGTTGCAAGTTGCTTCACAGAGGCAACCCCGGAGATCCGACGTCATGTTTTTTTTTGTTTTCAACACGCGGTCGCAGAAGTCTCGACCCATTGCACGGGACCTGTTTTTCATCCTGAATCGTTTTTTGTTTGTCGTTGGGCCCAGCGAGGGCCCCCAGAGGCTAAAACTGCGAAAAACCTCCGCCTTGATTGTTTCAATACGTTGAATCTCTGGGACGGGAGGGACCAGGAGGAGCGGGAGCTGCAGGCGATCGGGGAACGACACACGGCGCCCGCGCAGTCGGCCCGCGCCGTCGGCAGGCACGTTTCACCAGTGCCGCAATGCGAGTTTACTGCGTTGCACATGTTCGTTATCATTGCGCTCCGTTGCACCGTGGCTCCGAGCGCTCCGTGGCTCGCGGCTCCACGGTCCCGTGGCGGCCCGTGGTTTCCCGTGGCGGTCCTGTGGCGGCCCGTGGTGGTTTCCCGTGGCGGCCCGTTGCGACGGGGCCGATCGCGAAAACCTTGCGGTGCCCAATGGTGGCGCTGAATCCGCTCGTTGGCCTCGAGTTTCGAGAGAACGCATGACATTCCCATAAAACTCTTGGCACGGACACGAGTTTGCCGGGAACACCTGGCCACGGCCATGAGTTTTAAGAGAACGCATGATTTTGGCCATGAAATCCCCAGGAACCAAATGGCACGGACACGAGTTTGTCGGTAACACATGCCAACGACCATGTGTTCCGAGAGAGCACATGGCACTGGCCATGACATTCCCAGAATGCACATGGCACGGACGCGAGTTTGCCGGGAACACCTGGCACTGGCCAGAAGTTCCGCGAGAACGCATGCCAAGGGTCCAGAAACCACCATGGCGCTCCAGAGTCACAATCAAAAACAATATCAAAATCCCTATGGGATTCACGTGGGCACGAGTTCCGCGAAAACACATGGCCAGGTCAGGCGGCTCACCGATGCACATGCGCACTTTTCAAATTCCCCCCCTTCCTCGCCCCCATCCCGCCTTCCCCTCCTGCTTCCCCCCCCCTCCTGTCGCTCCACCCCCCTCCCCGGCTGCCTCCTCGTTCGCGTGGCCCCTGGGGCGCTTCGTGGCCCATGGCGTGCGGCCCGTTGCTCATGGCCCGCGGCCCACGGATGGTTGCCCGTGCCCCGTTGCCCAGTGGCCACGGCCCCTGGCCCGTGCCCTGTCGCCAGTGCCTGGGCCGTTGAGTCCAGCGGGTGCCCCGCGGCAGGTATCTGGTAACGCGCGTCGTCATGGCTACGAAATGCTCGAAATCCGACGGCCGCGGGGGTTGCGGAAACACGATTCGGTCGGGTGGATGGCACGTCCAATCACGCCTCCTTGTTCGACCTATGCGCGCGCGTTTCGAATTCAGTTCGCAGCGACGGGCCTCTGGTTGTGTTGCGATCGGCGTGCGTCCGCGTTGCTTGCGACTGGGCCGCAATATGGCTGATTGGCTTTGGTTCTGAACCGATGATTGTGGCGGTCAGCGGGCATCTATGATATCCGATTGCGTTCGCGCGCGCGTAGCCTTGCGAGCTGTGCGCAGCACTTGCCTCGAGCCATAATACCTCCCCCCCTCTTCGTCACCCCATTCTTTGCCGCTCCCGATATTTACCAGGAAAAAGGAACCAGGAGGAGGAGGAGGAGGAGGAGGAGGAGGAGGAAAAGGAGGGGGAGGAGGGAGGAGGAGCAGGGGGAGAAGAGGTGGTGGATGAGGAGGAGGAGGAGGAGGAGGAGGAGGAGGTGGACGGCCCCTGGAGAGGGTCAAACCTAGGCTTCCTTCCTCCTCCTCCTCCTCCTCCTCCTTCCTCTTCATTTCTCCTCCTCCGCCTCCTCCTCCTCCTCCTCCTTCTCCTCCTTATTCACCTCCTTCCCCTCCCTGAGGCAGGGCTTTCGATCAACCGCTTTATCTCCTTTCTCTTCGCCCTCCTCCTTTCTCTTCGCCTCCTCCTCCTCCTCCCTCCCGTCTCCCTCCCTCCCTCCCTTATCAGGCCCTACAGCCTTCAGCGCCTATGCTCAACCGGAAGGGCTGCCAAACTGCGGCCCGCGCGCAAGCCTGGCAGCTTGGTGAGCGATCCTCCCTCCTCCCTCTTCCCCTCCACCTCCTTTGCCCTGACGTGCGATGTCTGCATTGTTTTGAAGGAGTCCCTGGAAGCCTCGACCCTCCAGGGCCAGGTTGTCCTCCCGAGTCGTTTTGTGCTGGTCATTGGGGGACCCGTGAGGGCCCCCAGAGGCAGGAAACAGCAAAGCGATGCCCGTCGTGATGTTTTGACCACTTGAGGGGGTCTCGGGGGCGGAAAAGAGGGGGGTGATGACTAGGGGGGGGTGGATATCATGGCGTGGGCCATGATATTTTCCCAGATTTCATGGCGCCTCTTCTTATTTCATTACGTCCCTGGCCCCCCCGCTGGGCCGCGCACATGCCGCCGGTCATGATTTGCACCCCCCCCTCTTGGACACCCCCCTCTTTGCCGCTCCCGAGGGTCTGGGAAACGTATTCGCTTAGGCCTCCCCTGAGCTCCACGACCACGGCCGCCCAACAGAAGGGCGCCGGCTCGCAGGCTGGGCCGTCGTCGGTCCGGCGTGCGGCGCGGCGGGGTTGGTGGCCGGCTTTGCCGCTGCTGGCTTTGTTGGGCAGGCGGCGGTCAGCGTCGCAGCGGCAGCTTTCTTCTCGGGCCGGACGAACCCTCACAGTGGACGTTCGGGAGCCTTGAGACGGGGGGTCAATGCAAACGGGGGTCAGCCAGGGCACTGGATCCTGCAGGATCCTGCGAAGACCCCCTCTGGCTGACCCGGGTTTGCGAGCCGCTCGTGGCCGTGAGGCGGCCGCGCATATTGGCTGACCCGGGTTTGCGAAGCCCTGCGTTGCAGTTTTTTTCCTGCAATGCAGTTTTTGCTTTCCTGCTGACCCGGGTCTGGATTGACCCGGGTCAGAAGATCCCCGGTACGTCCCTTGAGATCGGCGTCGCATTTTTTGTTGGCCCGGCGTTCTTGCGCCAGGATTCGGGCCCCGGGCCATCACCGATCGACCGGGCGCACAAGATGCTGCAGAAGGATGGGGTCTAGAGCTCTAGTCGGGTGTTGTTCCGATGTTTGTGATGTTTGCAACGTCGTATTTCAGGTTTCGGGGATCCCTGACATCCGACGTTGTGTTATCCCTGGGGGCCAGCTTCGCATCCTCGGTAGTTGTTTGACGTTCCTGGGGCTTGGTGAGCGCCATGGGAGGCCAAACATGTCAGAACTATTCAGTCTTGTTTTTTTGTTCGCGACGCGGGGATGTCAGGGAAAGGAGGGGTGGACGGGGGGGTACGAAATCTGCTGCATGCAGCTGGTTTGTGCCTCGCAGCCAGGCGATTTCCTCGATACGTCTAGCCGCCACCAAAGCCGGGGTGCGGGAGAAAACCGGCTACTCGAACTGATTCGCTACCCCCCGTCCCTTCCTATCACCCCCGGGTTCGCCCGACCCGATCTTCCTGCTGGCCAATCTCGTGCGCGCGGAGGCCGACGATCCGAGGCTGCTGGGTCTGTTCTGTGCCGTGGTCTGCGCCTTCCTGGGCTACGGGCTGGCCGACGCGGCCTCGTGGGTACTCTGGCGCCCGTGGCCCGCGGGACATTACCAGCCTGAAGCATAAGCCGATCCCTACGATAGGCGTCGCATGATGTCGATACCGATCTTGAGGATCCCCTCCGTTTCCGAGGGCACATCCCCGAGATTGTCGTCGTCTTTGGCCTGCCGATCTTAGGGATAGGGCCAGGCTCGAGGCTGGTGAGGACGGGCGGCGGGCGTGCGTGCGGTGCAGCTGCCGCTGTTCCTGGTCAGCGTTGCGCTGTTTCACGCCGTCGAGTTCTTGTTCACGGTGGATGGCGGCGCTCATGCAAATCAGGAGGGAAAAGACGCACAGACACGAATGACCGTCCATTCCCTGGAAAATACGGGGGACCAGGGGAAGTGTGTGGGGGGGGGGGAAGACGGAAACTATGGAATAAGATGGGGAATCCTGGAAGCCTGGGAGTTGTATCTATTTGTTTGTGTGTCCCGGGGCCCCGCTAACAAAGGGTGGCGCGAGGGGCGGAGGGGGCCTCTCAGAAGGCAGGGGCCTTCTTGGAAGGCCCCGCGAGCACCTACTTCTCGGGCCAGGAGCTCTGGCTCGGCGTGTCGCTCCGCCGGCTCTGTCCCACCACGCTTCTCTCACCACCTACCAGACCACCCCAACCCAACCCGAAGGCCTCAATTTGCCCTCCATTTCCAGTGGGGGGGGGTCGGGGAACGTTGAAAAACCACATGGAAACCGTACCCCCCCCAAGCCGAAATTCGGTCCAAATTCGGGTCTTCGGGTTGGGTTGGGGTGGTCTGGTAGGCAGTCATTCTCCGCGTCAACGTCCCGAGCCTGTCCGAGCCTCCCGCCCCGCGGAGCGACACGCCGTCCGCCTGCACGGCACAGCGTGTCGCCGGGCCCGCCGCCGCGACCGAGAGGAGGAGGAGGAGGAGGAGGAGGAGGAGGAGGAGGAGGAGGAGGAGGAGGAGGAGGAGGAGGAGGAGGAGGAGGAATTGGAGGAGGAGGAGGAGGAGGGGAGGAGGAGGAGGAGGAAGAAGAGAAGAAGAAGAAGAGGAGGAGGAGGAGGAGGAGGAGGAGGAGGAGGAGGAGGAGGAGGCCCCCCTATGCCTTCTCTGACGCCCCCCCTGCCACCTCTTACGCGGCCGCGCCCCGCGCGCTACTCCCCTTTCTTGGGGCGCCGCCGAGGTGGTCTTCCACCCCGGCGACATCGAGTTCCGGGCATTTCTCCTGACCCCGGTGCCAGCAGGAGTCTGCGGCCACGATCGGGAAGCCGAGGTTTTACGTGCAGGCAGGTTTTTTGGCTCCTCTACACGGGAGGTTTTGTTTGGTTCAACCGATCCCCATTCCATCTTGTCCTCCTCCTCCTCCTCCTCCTCCTCTTCCTCTTCCTCCTCCTCCTCCTCCTCCTGGGCACAGCCTGGCGCAAGCATGAGTCTGCCTGCACGCACGACAGCTGGGACGGACGGCGCTGTACCCCTTTGATCGGGTTGCCGCTTGCGCCACCGCCCAGCGACACCTCGTGACACGAGGCTGAAAGAAACCGAACGGGTTATGACAGGGTGGCAGACGAGGTCTCACCAGCTCTGACCAGCTCACCCGTTCTGAACGGCTGAACAAGAAAGTGCCATTTCTTGTTATATGAATACCGTGCTGGGTCACGGCCAAGATTTAGCAAAACACGGGCTCCATGGGACCCAGGGGGCGGCCTGCCTGGACACTCCGAGCTGAGATTAGCAGAGATCGTGGCTCCGCCATGTCCACACACAGCACAGACGGCACACCAGGGCCCATTGGCGAGCTTGAACGAATGCACCACATGCCGACACACTCCCGCCAGCGCAACTCTGACCGCAGCTGCATCAGCCTTGGCCAGAGCTCGAGGAATGCGAGTGGGAGGAGGGGGATCCACAACAACAACGGGACCACGAACCTTCGGAACTCGCAGGCGGGGTGGCACATGGAGAGAATCATGATCGGCTAGCAGAGAGCCCACTCGAGCACACCAGATTGCATAGTCCTTCAGTACTTGGGCCTTCCTCTTACGGGTGTCCCGAAGCTCCTGAGGGATGCGAACTCTATCGGCTGACCACTTCGCCCAGGAGTCGGCTTCATCGTTCCCAAGCTTGAGAAACATGAGCCGACTCCGCATGGCTGGAGAGGCCGACTCACTAACTACATTGGCGCGAGTGGTGTGGGCCCGCACTTTCACCAAGGTAAAAGCAGAAACCCCACCCCAGTCCCGAATTCGAGCCCACACCATTCGCCACAGCTCGGCCCAGGCGCTTTTGCTGGAGCAGCAGGCCCGCTCTCCCCGAACCATGACCCCAGAATAAACAAAGTCAGAATCAGTGTAAAAACAGGTGCCAGGAGCGCCATGCTGGAGACCTCTCAACAACGCAGTGAGCTCCGCAGCATCTATATCTTTGACGATCTGGCTGAGAACGCCACACATCACTGAAAGCACCCTGTGACGACGACGACAGACGGAGACAATGGCCCATCCTGCCGTCTGCGCCTGGGCGGGCAGGTGCTGGTCCATCCAGCTGCCGTCCAAGAAGACGTGGCCACCCATCTCTGCGGGTCCACCCGAAAACCACCGATCTGGGACAGTGGAGGAGGCGGGGAGGGGCGCATCAGGCACAAGCAGCCTCTCGGCAAAGAGGCGAGGGAGAGGGTGGGCAGCAGCACGAGCAAGCGAGCTAAGATACACTGGAACCTGTGCGGCACCCATGCTCTGCTCATGTGCCGCACACGAGAGGTGTCTGTGCGCCAACGTGCACGGAGCACTCATGCACGCTCTACACTCGGCCGAGGTAGAGAGCCCACACTCCCATTGCCTGTGCTGGGGCCACTGACCTCCAGAGACAACTGACTTGATATAGCCACGCTCAAGTGGGAGAAGTGTGGAGCCATTCACAAGCGCCACAAGCGGGTTCATGTTACATCCTTGAATTAATTCTGGCACAGCCTCTCGCACCGAGACCTTGGCCCACAGCCAGAAATCAACCACACGCGTCAACCACATGGCAACCGAGCGAGGTCCAAAATCAAGCACCGATATCTCTCCAAGCACGGCATGCCGCCAAACAAAGCCCTGGATGACAAGACCGAGCCGAAGAGCGGTGGCGGCACAAGCAGAGAAGGGACCTCTGACGCTCGCCCATGGGTTGCCGCTGTGCTGCAGACGAAGAACAGCAGTGACCAGACCTTGCTCGAGCAGCCTATGCGGCAAGAGAACGTCCCAAACAGCGGTGGCATACATACAAAGCGGGTCGATGTTGAGACGATAAGACGGGTCGCATTTTGGCGCCTCGGCTAGCATAAGCAACAGGGTTACACTGCGGCCAGACAAGCTTTGTACTTGCACATGCGCCTGTAACGCACGGGCCACACGTAAATCCGAGTTATTTGTTCCATACACAGTGCCTCCGTACTTGAGAGAGGCAAGGCAGGCCGCCTGCACCATGTGATGCACACGACGCTTTTTTACTTCCTTCGAGAAACTCTGGAGCCTTCGAGCCCGTGCCACAGCAGGTCCCCTGCGGGCCCTTCGAGTCTCCCGAGGCATAGTGCGCGCAGCAGCAAAATCGATACCGAGGTTCCTTTCACTAGAGACCCCTTTAATATAAAACCTACGGGTTCGCTTCACAATCCGATCCCTGAGACCAGGGGACGACGCAACGACACGACCCTTCTCACGGTGAACGACCAAAGCCACACCTTTCAGCTCGGAGTGAAGCTTGCCCGTTGCTGCCACTAAATCTTTCTCAACGTCCTGATCGCGACCAATGCGCTGGAGGCCGAAATCGTCGACCACGACCCCTAGAGTGACATGGGGAAAGGCTTTGGCCACGATGTCGACAGGACCGATGAGAATTAATTGCAGCATCAGCGTTGCGAAATGGCAGCCAGGCAGGACGGCCTGCTGCGCCTCCAGAGGCGACGACACGGCATTGTTGTAGCTCAGCACTCGAGGCAACCGATAGAGCTCGACGAGAAGCTTTAACTGGCGGAGAGGAAACCCCGTGCGCTGCGCAGCAGCGACCAGCTGGGAATGTCGCACGTGCTCGAAAGCCTTCTGGAGGTCTAAAAGAACTAGACCCGAGGCAAGCCGTCTCTCGGAGGCCCACTCGGCTCCAGCGGCCTGCACCCAGACCAATTTGTCAGAACTACGCCCCTTGGCTGACCACCAATAGGGCCTCGGATTGGCCTGTTGCCACGTAGCAATCATGGAACGGCGAAGCCTTCCTTGTATCCGCGCTAGAATGCGTATGAGCGCTATGGGGCGGAGGCCCCCTTCACGCTTGGTGAGGAAAACAACTTTTGTCCAGATCTGAGGCCAGCAACATTCGGCCTCAATGTCTTCAATGAGGTCAATGAGCAGGACAAGCCCAGCATCGGCCAAGGACAAAAGCTGCCTAGGCGTGATCTGGTCGAAGCCGCACCCCGATTTGTTGGGAAAACTCCTGATGCAAGCTTTAAACTCCTGAAGAGAGGGCCTGGGAAAAAAGAGGACCCAAATCCCGAGGCCACGAGATGGAGTCCTTCAACACACCAACACGCCACCAATGACCCCACTCTTCTTCAAGGAGCTCCATCTCTTGATGCAAAGTGGCAGGCTGCTTCTTAACAACCCGTCCTTCACTGCAAACGAAAGAGCTGGCATGCCATGGCACAGGCGGCTTTGACACCGCATACAGAGCAGCGCCGCCGTTCAAACTATGCTCCTTGACCCAGGCACGCCAGCCATCCTTCTTCGACTTCTCAGCATTGCGAAAATCAAGGTCGGCAAGCTTCTTAGTAGCAGTCGCTGCAACTGCTGCCAGCTCGTACGAGATATACTTAGAAAGCCCTAACAACTCAAGCCAGGCTCTAGCAACATTCGAATCTATGCCTGCTGTGCCTACTTTGGCCTGGACCTGGCGGGCGAGGCGCAGTGTCGAAGCTCTCAGGGGCGCAGGCTGCCAGCGACTCAGACCCCAGAAGACCCTAGCGAGAAGACGCCACCAGGGAGAGCGAGGGGACAGCCTGGGGTAGGCAAGGTCCTTGGGTAGAGCAGGCTTTTTCCAGGCAAACTGGGGCCCCTCACTGCGGCCGAAGTACTCGGGCGACTCGGCGGGCACGATGCCGTAGACGTCAGCCCAGTCCAGCTCTGCGGCCGCGACCCAGCGCTGACACTTGCCATCCACGGTGGTCTCCATCATGTCCAACTCGGCGTCGATCCAGAGCTGCGCAGGATCGCGCGCGCGACAGCCCATGGGTATGTCAACGGGAAACCTCTTCGGGATGCATGCGACCCTGTAGCCGAAGTCCATCAGCGTGGCCGAGCAGAGCGTGAGCTTGACGGGGATGTGGGGCGTGGTGCCCGCATCGACGATGACCTGCACAGTAGCGCCATACTGCATGGACGCCGACACCACGAAATAATCCAAGACTTTTCCGCCAGACTCAGACGAGTTAGTGCAAGTTGCAACCGTCGGCGCCAGCACCACACCATCGATGGCCTCTGGCCATCCTGATCCAGACAAGATATCTGGCGTCATGTTGAAGTCACCACACACAATATACGGCATGTTCGCAACCTTGATCACTGCACCGACCGCTTCCAGTATCTGCCAATTCCTAGGCGAGAGCTGCTCACTGTCATGCAGGTAAAGCGTGATCCACAAGAAACCACCAGGCACCACTCCTGGAGTATGCAAAGCCACAGCCCTATCACCACAGATAGAAGGAGGGATAAGATCGACTGGGGCGAGACCTTGGGCGACGGGAACCATCTGCAGTATACCACCACTGGTGCCCACGCCGCGCCCCGTAGTGACGGCAGGCTCCATCCTGCCGCGCCAGCCTGTTTTACGTAACTTACTTTCCCAGGAAGCGCAGGCGTCAACTTGATGATGCTCTTGCACCGCAACAAACTGGGCATTCTTGACCGTACTGTGCTGGATCAGCGCCTCGAGGCCGACGAGCCCTGTGACGTTGCTGCTGATCATGTGCCACGCGCTAGGAGCTCGTCGCACCCGAGCCTGCTGCGCCAGCGGCTGCCTTGCCCTCGACTGAGTCTCCGTCGTCCACGCGCAGCTTCTTGAGCGCCTGGTTCCTGACGTTATTGAAGATGTCCGCCATGAGCTCGTGCTTGACCCCATGCTTCTCCATGAGCTGGACCATCTCGGGCGTATCACCTGCTTGCGCCTGCTGGAGGTAGTCCAGGAACTCCTGCTGCTGGGCGGCTGCAGCGGCGCGTTCAGCAGCGAAGGCAGCCGCGGCGCTGCTGTCGACCTCCATGGCGGGCTCCTCAGCTGCGCCTGGCTGAGCCTGCGCGGCCACGGGCCCGCGTCCCCCACCAGGAGCCACAGGCTCAGGCGGCTGAGAGACACCAGCAGGCTCAGCAGCCGTGGGAACTGCCTCGAGCAGCACGGGCACGAGGTTGCTGAGCGCGTCGGCGACCTCGGCGGCCTTGGGATTCCCCTGGACGGCGGTGAGCGAGGCGACCAGCTGCTTGAGCTGCGCGAGCGGGTCGGCAGGCTCAACCACCTGGCCCATGGCGGCGAAGGCAGCAGCAGCCCTGGCTGAAGCAGCCTTAGCAGCTGCCTCAGCTTCCTCCAAATCCTTTTTGCACTTTGCCGCATGAGCCACCGCTTTGAACACAGCATCATTCGCTCGATCCAATGCACGCTGGGCTTTGGACTTCTTATCTTCATACAAATCTTGATCCAAACGAGCAGCTTTAGCAGATGCACGAGGCTCTCCATTGAGCAACGCACGCTGCGCCAGCACTCGGTTGAGCTGCTTGGTGGGCCATCCTTCCGCGATATGCTCAAAATCGGACACGCCCATCTTCGCATAGATCTGCACCTGCTCTTCGGACAGGGACAGCTGCTGCCCAGACGGAGGCCCCTTAGCCCACGCGCCCAGATCACGATTGCCACTGCCATTGCCGAAGGATACGTCGGGCTGCCGCCCTGCTGGGCGACCGCATCTGTAGCAGTTCTTGCGCCAGCTGTAGTTGTACTGGTAACCGCACCTCTTGTGGCCACAACACCAACGAGAGAAATCAGGAACCCCAGCAGGAGCCATGACTGCGCCGTAATGGTGAGGACACAGAGAGCGGTTTCCCGCACAGTCCTCGGTGTGTGGTGGTGAGAAAGCAATCGGGGGCCGCAAATCCCCCACGCCACAAACTCAGTCCCTTGAGCAATGCCTCCGGACTTGAGCCAAAATGGCTACGGGCCTCCTCCTCCTCCTCCTCCTTCTCTTCATCCTCCTCCTCCTTCTGCTACTCCTCCATCTCCTCCTACTCCTCCTCATCTTCCTCTGCGCTAGCAAGCCCTACGCCTGCGGGTCCAATCGATGTTGAGGTGTCGGCAGCCCCCGGCTGGGGTTTTCACCTGGCCGCAGACATCCTTCGGATTCTGAGCCCCATCCAGCTGGCGTTTCAGGAACCTGGGCCGAAGAGGCAGCGTTCACATGTGATTGCCCACGGACCGAGGAAGGGAAAACTGCATACGCGGTAATTTCTGGAGGTCCGCGCGGATTTCTTGGATCGGCGCTGGGCCCCAATCCCTGGCGCGCGGAGCGCTCCGGGGGCGGCGCCGGAAGCGTAGCCGGGGGGATCCGGCGCGCAGATCGAAAAAAAGCCGCGCGGAGCTCGGACGGCTTATGTTCACGTTGGTCTCCTGTAGAGGAAGATGATGGTGACGATGATGGTGCTAATGGTCGATGGCGGGAGATGGTGATGATGATGATGATGATGATGGTGATGGTGATGATGATGATGATGATGATGATGATGATGATGATGATGATGATGATGATGAGGATGAGGATGAGGATGATGCTGATGATGGTGGTGGTGGTGATGATGATGATGATGATGATGATGATGATGATGATGATGATCAGGGAGAGGATGAGGATGATAGTGAGGAGGACGGGTAGGATGAGGATGAGGATGATGGTGATGGAGATGGTTATGCTAATGGTGATGTTGATGGTGGTGGTGATGATGCTGTTGATGATGATGATGATGATGATGATGATGATGATGATGATGATGGTGGTGGTGGTGGTGGTGGTGATAATGATACTGGTGCTGATGCTGTTGCTGATGCTGTTGCTGTTGCTGTTGCTGTTGCTGACGATGTTGCTGATGATGTTGATGATGACTATAATGATGACGCCGCCGACGACGCTGTGTGTGGGGGCCCGAGGAGGCTACAGCCTGGCGATGGTGGCCGCGCTCGTCGAGTTCTGGGCGGAGCGGTGGCTGCCCGGGCCCCGGATGCCGCCGGAGGCGGCCGCCGCGCTGCTGTGGGGCGGCTTCCTCCTCGCGGTGGGCGGCTGGGCCCTCCGCGTGGCGGCGCTGTTCACCGCCGGCTCCAACTTCACCCACCTCGTGGCGATCGGGGGCCCCCAAACGGTGTGGTGACCACACCGTGCGGTGAGTCGGTGGGGATTCGGGGTCACCGCACGGTTTTGGGACTCGAGTCGTTCTCCGAGGACGTCTCGGGCGACTGGGGCATCTGAGGTCCCAAAACCGTGCGGTGATGGACCGTGCGGTGAGGTCTTCGGGGGTTTCGAGGTCACCGCACGGTCTGTCACCGCACCGTTTCGGGACTCCAAAGGCGAGCCGCAAGGAGACCCCGCACGAGCTTCGGAGATGAAGCATGGCAAGAATGTGAATGGCACTGACTGTAACTGACAAGATCGAGACAGATATTCGGGGGTGGACAGAACCCCCAACAGTGACACGTCGATTAGTGAACTGTCCGTCTTCGGTTCTCGAGAGGGCGCCCGCGGCCGTTATTTTCCAGGCTTGCGCCCGCCAGGTTTGGGCCCGAAGTCGTTTTCACTAAACCACGTTGTACTAAAGGGAGGTCTGTCCATCCCCGAACGAGCTTCGGAGATGAAGCATGGCAAGAATGTGAATGGCACTGACCGTAACTGACAAGAGCGAGACAGATATGCAAAGCGCTAGGGATGCGCTGCAGGAGCGTGAACCTTTATGAGGTCTGCGTGGATATCCTGGATCTGAGCTGGACCCCCCTGGCGGCGCATCCGGCGCCGCCCCTGGCACGCTCCGCGCGCCAAGGAGGGTGGTCCAGCGCCGATCCAGGAAATCCTCCGCGCGGACCTTCGAAAGCTCACGTTCGTCATGCTTGTGTTTTCTACAGGAAGCCTCGCACCGGCTTGTGACTTGGGGGGTGTACGGCTGGTGCAGGTATCAGGGGCAATGATAGGGGGGGATGGGCATAGGAGGGGATGCATCGACCCCGAATCGCTCATTGATCGCCGATAGGGGCTCGATAGCTCTAACCTGCCCAGGGACGTGCGGATTCACTGTCGGGGGCCTACCGCCGATCTATCGGCGATGTATCGCCGATTCCAGGTCAATGTTTCCCCCCTATGCCTATCCCCGCTATCGTTGCCCCTCAAGGCACCCTGGCTACGTCGGCTGGTTCGCCTGGAGCGTCTCCACGCAGCTCGTGCTTCTCAACCCGGTGTGCCTGGCGGCCTACGCGGCGGTCCCCGACTTCCAGCGTCGTGATTTTTTCGACACGGGGTTCCCGAGGGTCGTCGTTTTCTGATTGTTTTGCCGATCGGCGCGGGCCCTCGACCCCCGCCCCCGCCCCTCATCCAGTAAACGTGGGCTGTTTGTCGCGCCTGTTTCAAGCAGGTCGAGTCCCACCCACAGGACGCACTGTTGCAAGCAGTCACGCTGAGCAGAGATCGGAAGCCAGACCCCCCTGTTGCCCCCACTTCCGCCCAATGTCGAAACGCCGAAAAAGAAACGCTCACAGGTCTCAATCTATGCTGGGCACCAGCTTTACGTCCTGGGCTTAGCTGCCTCGATGCGCCCGTTGTGAGACGCAACACGTACCGTGCTCAAAACGTCCGTGTCAATACGTGGCGTGTTGGCGCAACGTAATGGCCCAAGTTTGGGCAAACGTATCGCGTCAGACCTGCGTGTTCAGAATACGTGTTGAGCTCCATATCAATACGCTGCGTGTTACGTGTTACGTATCGGGGCAGCTAAGGTCCTGGGTCGTTTTATCATTGCCCCAAGGGCCAGGGAGCGGAAACAGTAAAACGTAGAAGGATTTGTCTCAAGCCTCCAGAGGCATGGTTTTCTCTGGGGTCCTTCGATGTCGCCACATGCCTTCATAACCCCCCTTGGAGGTCCCCAGAGACTCGACAAGTTGTCGAAACGCAGGCAAGATTAAGGCATCGGTGTCGAAGAGGTTACGACGTCGGAGATCCGAGAGGTCTCATGGAAGTTTTTCGAGGGGCGGATCCCAGGGGAGGAAGCCTGCTTGCTCCGATTCTTCGGGGAAGACTACGTGGAGTACGCGCGCCGGGTGCCTTGCGGCATCCCCAGGACTTAGTGGGCCCTGGAAAGAGTAGAACCGTTCTTTGCCGTTTCCGAGAGTTCCTCTGTTGAGTGCGGAAGCGCAGTTATGGCGCCAGAATTGGAGCGGGAACCGCAACCGCAACCAAAACGGCGACGGCGCCAGAACGCAACACGGCGACGGAAGCGGAAAACAAGCAATCGAAGAACGGGACGGCCAATTGAGACGGCCTGTCGTTCCTGAGTCCACCCTGAGATCCGACGGCGCGGAACAGATGAAATTTCCGGTGAAACAGCACGACCTGAGCCCTGGACCCCATCTCTCTGCGCGTCTTGAATCGACAGCGAGCCGGATCGATCTGCGAGGGCAGCGGGGCCCGCAGTCAGGCGAAGCCGCCCGGGTCGACAGACAAGTGCCACCCAGAGATCCGATGCCGTATTCTTTCACTACGGGGCACCCGGAAGTCTCGACCCACTCCAGCTGGGACCAGTGCTTCATCCTCGGGCGTTGTTTGGCGGTGCTGGGGCCCGGCGAGGGCCCCTATAGAGGCCGAACGCTGCGAGAAGCCTCCGCCCAGATTTTTTTTGTCCATACGTTCGAGCACTGGGACTGCAACGCCAGGATCTCAGGGCACTGAGCCTAAGTCGGGCCTGTCCCCCTACAGGGGGATTTTCGACGAAAAATAAAAGATACCCCCAAAATAGTCAAAAAATATTCCACAAATAGCCTGGGGACTATTTTTCTGGTATTTTGTGACCTTCTTGGTGTATTTGTTGGGGTATGTTTTAATTTTTCGTCGAAAATTCCCATGTAGGGGACAGGCCCGACTTAACACTGAGCCCCAGGATCTCGAGGCTCCGCTTCTGAGGCTGCCAGGGCGCCTCCTCGGAGGCAGCGGCGCCCTCGCGGGCCTCGGCGGGGAGCCCGCGCGGCGCGCCGCTCGGGCTCGCCGCGGCGCCCGCGGCGGCAGCCTCCCGCGGGTGCAGCAGGGCCGTGGCTCGCGCGCGCGCGCCGAAAGCAGAGCACGCCAGGATCGCGCCGCCCGCACCCCTGGGGGCGCACAGGTGGGATGATGGTGGTGGTGGTGGTGGTGATGGTGATGGTGATGGTGATGGTGATGATGATGGTGATGGTGATGCTGATGATGATGATGATGATGATGATGATGATGATGATGATGATGTTGATGATGATGGTGATGGTGATGGTGATGGTGATGGTGATGGTGATGGTGATGGTGATGATGAAGATGATGATGATGATGGTGATGATGGTGATGATGATGATGATGGTGGTGGAGATGGTGATGGTGGAGGTGGTAGTGGTGAAGGTGGTCATGGTGATGATGATGCGGGTGTTGGTAATGCTTACGTGGCACCCCGCAATTGCGGATAAGAGTGAGGGGGCGGGCGCGGGCGACGCGGGCGTCGTCGAGCCGGCGGACCTCGTGGCCCCCACCTTCCCTGTCGATGGCGCTGTCCTCCTCCTCCTCCTCCCCCTCCTCCTCCTCTTCCTCGTCCTCGTCCTCATCGTCATCGTCATCCACCTGGTCCTCCTCCTCCTCTTCTTCCTCGTCCTCCCTCTCCCCCCCCCTCGTCCTTTCATCGTCGTCCTCCCATTATCGTCCTCCCCCTCATCGGCCTCCATCATCGTCCTCCCATTGTCGCCCATCATCATCATCCTCCCCCTCCTCCCCCTCCTCGTCCTCCTCCTCCCCCTCATCCCCCTCCTCCCCATCCTCGTCCTCCTGCTCCTCCTCCTTTTCTTTCTCCACATTATCCTTACATCCTCTCTTCTTCCGCGTTCTCCTCGTCCCCTGTTTGCTCCTCCTGCCTCCCCCTCCGTTCCCAAGATAACTGCAACGCAATCCTTTTTTCCACTTTATGCTCCCCGCCTTCTCTGATCAAGGCAACTCGCCAGGGCAGAGTTGCTGGACGGGCTGGTGTGGATGCGCGGGGTTTGAAGAGGTCCTTGCGGGCTCAGACGGCATGCAAAAATCCGCCGCCGCGCTTGTGCGGCATTGGTTTGTTCAGTGAACGTGGTTTAGGTCGCGGGTGGGTCGCGGGCTCTCCACCTCCACCTGGAAGGAATGCAAAAGCAGCCCGCCGCAGGCGCCAAAAAAATTGGTTTGTACACTGAACGTGGTTTGGGTCGCGGGTGGGCCGCGGGTTCTCCACCGGGAACGAATGCAAAAGATGCCCGCCGCAGGCGCCGAAAAATGTGGTTTGTACCCTGAACGTGGTCGCGGGTGGGCCGCGGGCTCTCCACCTGAAACGAATGCAAAAGATGCCCGCCGCAGGCGCCGAAAAATGTGGTTTGTACCCTGAACGTGGTTTGGGTCGCGGGTTGGTCGCGAGTTGGTCACGGGGTGGGTCGCGGGCTCTCCACCTGGAAGGAATGCAAAAAAAGCCCGCCGCAGGCGCCGAAAATTGTGGTTTGTACCTTGAACGTGGTTTGGGTTGGGTCGCGGGTGGGTCGCGGGGTAGGTCGCGGGTGGGTCGCGGGTGGGTCGCGGGTGGGTCGCGGGTGGGTCGCGGGTGGGTCGCGGGGTGGGCGGGTCGCGGGGTGGGTCGCGGTCGCGGGTGGGTCGCGGGGTGGGTCGCGGGGTGGGTCGCGGGGTGGGTCGCGGGGTGGGTCGCGGGGTGGGTCGCGGGGTGGGTCGCGGGTGGGTCGGGTGGGTCGCGGGTGGGTCGCGGGGTGGGTCGCGGGGTGGGTCGCGGGTGGGTCGCGGGGCGGGTTGCGGGTGGGACGACGACAACAAACAACAACAACAACAACAACAACAACAACAACAACAACAACAACAACAACAACAACAACAACAACAACAACAACAACAACACCAACAACAACAACAACAACAACACCAACAACAACAACAACAACAAACAAACAACACCAAACAGCAACAGCAAACAACAACAACAAACAACAACAACAACAGCAACAACAACAACGATAATCCGCACCGCGGAATTCCACTTCAGCCACGCACCCAGGGACAGTGAATGACCGTTCGCCCCCCCATTTTGATCATGATGATGGTTGTGATGATGATGATGATGGTGATGATGATGATGATCATGATCATGATGATCATGATGATCATGGAGGTGTTGATGCTGATGATGGCGGCGGTGGTGGTCATGGTGATGATGCAGATGATGCTGCTGATTTTCATGACTATGTTGATGCTGATGATAGTGATGGTGATGATGCTGATGGTGGTGCTGGTGGTTGTGGTCATGACGATTATGATGACGATGCTGATAATGATGATATATGGTGGTGGTACTGATCGGCATGAAGATGATGGCCACGACGATGATGATGATGACAGTGATGATGCTGATGATGATGATGTTGATGGTGATGATGATGACAGTGATGGTGGTGATGATCATGATGATAGGGATGTTGGTCAGGGCGATGATGACAGATGATGATTACGATTATCATGGTGGTAGTGGTGATGTGATGGTGGCTGTGATGATGGTGGTGGTGATGCTGATGAGCAGTGGTGGCGATGATGGTTGTGACGGTGATGGTGGTGGTGGTCATGGTGATGTTGCTGTTGATGATGATGTTGATTATCATCATGATGATTATGATGATGCTGGTGGTGGTGATGATTGTGGCGGTGGCTGTAGTTGTGATCGTTGTGATGATGGAACTGGCGGTGTTACTTATTCTGTTGATGATGACGATGATGACGGTGCTGGTGGTGATGATGGTGGTGATCGTGGTGGCAATGGTGCTGGTAATGCTTCTGACGGCAATGACTTCCATTATGATGATGCGTATGTTGATGTTGGTGGTGGTGGTGATGATAATGATGGTGATGGGGTTGGTGGCGATCATCAAAATGATGATGCTGACGGTGATAATGATTATCAGGATGATGATTATGCTGATGACAGTTGTGATGCTTGTGGTGGTGGTGATGATGCTAGCGGTGATGGCGTTGGCGGTGGTCATGGCGATGGTGCTGATGATGGCAGCAATGGTTATCTTGATGGTGATGGTGCTGGACGGTGGTGGTGTTGGTGGTGATGATGCTGCGGATGATGCTGATGATGACGCTAATGATGGTGGTGGTGGTGGCGGCGGTGGTCATGGTGGTCATGATGCTGATGATAACAGTGAGTGCCATGAGCGTGACGGTTGTAATGATGAAGCTGATGATGATGGTGATGGTTGTGGTACAGGGGTCTGGCATGATGGTGGTGGTGATGGGGGTGGTGCTCATGGTGACGGTGGTGCTTGTAATCGTAACGGCTATCATTTTGATGATGGTTATGCTGATGATGCTGGTGATGATGATGATGCTGGTGACGATTGTGATGGTGGTGCTAGTGGTGTTGATGATGGCGGTGATCGTGGTGGTGGCCGTGTTGATGATGCTGATGATTTCGTCATGGTGGTCATTATGATGGTTGTTACGCTGATGATGGTGGCAATGATGATAGTGATGACGATGCTGATGATTATGATGGTGGTGGTACTGGGGGTGATGATGATCCTGGTACTGATGGTGGTGGCGTGTATGACGGCGGTGATGCTGCTGCTGATGCGGATTCCCATGGTGATGGGTATGGCGATGATGGCTGTGGTGATGATGGGAATGGTAGTCATGGTGATCACGGTGCTTCTGATGATAATGAGTGTCATGCTGATGATGGTTATGATGATGATGGTGGTGATGGTGATGATGTTGATTGACGATGGTGGTGATGGTGGTAGTGGTGGTGTTTAGGTTGATGGTGATGCTGAGGATGGTAATTATGATGATACTGGTGGTGGACATGGTGGTGGTGATGCTGATGATGGTGGTTACGGTGGCGCTGGGGATCATGGTGATGATGATCCTTACTCTGATAATGATCATCGTGGTGAGGATGGCTACGGCGGTGATGATGGTAGTGATAGTGGTTGTGGTTGTGATTGTGGCTGTGGTGATGCGGATGATGGTGGTTCCAATGCTGGTGATATTGGTGATGATGATGCTCTCTATGGTATTGAGTATCATGGTAGGGCTGGTTACGACGATGATGCTGGTGATGGTGGAGGCGGCGAGGTGCTGATGCGAATGATGATGCTGACTAGCATGATGATGGTGATGATTGAGCTGATGATGATGGTGATGATGATGGTCTAGATGATGATGCTGGTGGCGGGGTATGTGGTGATGATGATGCTGGTGGTGGTGGTTGTGGTCATGGTGATGATGATGCTGATGATGGTAGTGATTATGTTGATGATGGTGATGATGATGGGGGTGGTGGTGATTGCGGTGCTGGTTGTTGTTGCGGTCACTGTGATGATGAAGTTGGTTTTGATGTTGATTATAATGTATATGATTATGATGGTTATGATGGTGGTGATGATGGTGGTGGTTCTGGTGGCGCTGATGATGCTGGTGATCATGGCGATGATGGTGGTGGCGGCCATGTTGACGATGCTGGTGATGGTGACGCTTGTCATCAGGATGATGGTTATGAAGATTATGGTAATGGCGATAATGGTGATGCTGACGATGTTGTTGATGGTGTTGGTGGTGGTCATGGTGATGAATGCTGGTGCTGATTCTCATGATTGGTGATCGCTATGATGTCGGTGATACTGATGATGGTTGTGATCATGCTGATGGTGGTGGTGGTCATGGTGAGGATGCTGCTAATGATGGTGGTACTGTGTATCATGTCAATGCTGGTCGTGGTGGTGGTCGCGATGATGATGGTGGTGATGGTGGTGGTCATGGCGATGCTGATGCTGCTGGTGATGGCAATGCTTATCACGATGATGGTGGCGGTTCGGATGATGATGCTGGTGGTGATGATTGTGTTGGTGGTGGTGGTGTTTGTGGTCGTTTTGATGACGATGCTGGTAGTTATAATGAATAGTATGACGATGTTGGTTGTTGTCGTTGTTGTTGTTGATGATGATGATGATGATGATGATGATTGCGATGCTGATGCTGATGATGCTGATGGTGATGCTGATGGTGATGCTGATGGTGATTGTGGTGGTGGTAATGGTAATGGTCGTGATGGTGGTGGTCATGGTGTCAATGAGGCTGGTGGTAGCGATGATCATGCTGATGATGGTTATGATGGTGCCGGTGGTGATGATGATGATGATGATGATGATGATGATGATGACGATGTTGATTATGCTGATGATGATGGTTGTGATGGCGAAGATGGTGCTGATGATGATGTTGATGACAATCAGATCAGGTCAGAGCCCATTTGGGGCTGCGAGGGTCTCCCCCCATCCAGCGAATGCCCCAAGGATCGGGCTACACCCGAGCGTCAGTGTGCGCTATGTGACTCCTGCAGTGTTGCGGCTCGCCTCACGACGAAGGGCTTCCTGGTTGCCACTGTGCTATCAAAAGTCGAAGCGCCGTGCCCATAGAGGACGAGCCCTACCGTGAAGAGACGCCTTGCGAGGTCTGTGGGGTATTGACGATAATGATGATGGTGATGATGCTGTTGATGATGATGCTGCTGATGACGATGCTGCTGCTGTTGCTGCTGACGGCGATGCTGCTGATGATGATGCTGATGCTGATCGTGGTGTTGATGATGATCCTGATGATTTTGATGATGCTGATGCTGATGCTGATGCTGATGATGATGCTGGTGATGATGATGCTGATGATGCTGATGATGATGATGATGATGATGATGATGACGATGATGAGCACGATGATGAGGAGGAGGAGGAGGAGGAGGAACTGAGAGAGCGCTTAGGGCGCTCTCGAGAGTTGTGCCTCGGAGGGGCGACGCGCAACAAGCCTTAGAGAAGAGTGAGCGACGGGACGAAGACAGAAAACGGAGGAGGAGGAAGCGGGAGGGAGGGATGGGGGTTTGAGTCTTCTCTTGCCTCACGGTTCCTTGCAGTCGCGTTCCCATTCTGTCTGTTTCCCTCTCTCTCTCTCTTCCTCCCTCTCCCTCCCTCCCTTCGTCTCTCTCTCTCTCTTGCTCTGTTTCTCTCTCGCTCTCTTTCTTTCTCTCTCCCTCTATCTCTTTCTCTATTCATATATAGATATGATACCGGAGAAAAACCCAATCAGGGCTATAGGGCGAGGGGGCTATAGGGCTATTGAGCTATAGGGCTATAGAGCTATAGGGCTCTAGAGTTGTAGGGCTATAGGGCTATAAGGCTTAGGGCTATAGGGCACACCCGGGCACGCCAGGACACCCGGGCACCCGGCCCCCCCGGGCCCCCCCCGGGCACCCGGGCCCCGGGCAACCCCGGGCACCCGGGCGTGCAGCGAAAATCGGCGACAAACCTAACCTAACCATATGAAGCCGCTAGAACCCCTACAGAGGCAAGCTCTGATTGGGGAATATGCATCGGAGGTTGGGGGGTGAGATCGAAGTGGAACGGAGACCCCGACAAAGGAAATCGTTTCGTTTCGTTTGTGTCGTGCGTGCGGCCGAGGCGAAGCTGCGCGGGCGCGCGAGAGGAATGAACCCGCCGTTGCTAGGGCGAAGTCAAGACAAATGATTATCCCCCTCCCGTCCGTCCGGCGGTGGCCCGCGGTGTCCCGCGGTGTCCCGTGGTGTCCCGTGGTGTCCCGTGGTGTCCGCCGTTGCTAGGGCGAAGTCAAGACAAATGATTCTCCCCCTCTCGCCCGTCCGGCGGTGGCCCGCGGTGTCCCGCAGTGTCCCGTGGTGTCCCGTGGTGTCTCGTGGTGTCCGCCTTAGCTAGGGCGAAGTCAAGACGAATGATTCTCCCCCGCCCGCCCGTCCGTCCGTCCGTCCGGGGGTGGCTCGCGGTGTCACGCGGTGTCCCGTGGTGTCCCGTGGTGTCCCGTTGAGTGCGATCGGTAGTGAGATCGATAGTGAGATCGATGTGGTGCCCCGAGGTGTCCCGTGGTGTCCCAACATGTGAGATCGATAGTGAGATCGATAGTGAGATCGACAGGTGTCCCGCGGTGTCCCGTGGTGTCCCGTTGAGTGAGGTCGATCGTGAGATCGATGTGGTGTCCCGAGGTGTCCCGAGGTGTCCCGTGGTGTCCTATGGTGTCCCGTTGAGTGAGATCGAGTGAGATCGATAGTGAGACCGATAGTGAGATCGAGAGATGTCCCGTGGTGTCCCGTTGTGGCCCGTGGTGTCCCGTGGTGTCCCGTTGAGTGAGATCGATAGTGAGATCGATAGTGAGATTGACAGGCGTCCCGTTGTGTCCCGTGGTGTCCCGTTGTGCCCCGTGGTGTCCCGTTGAGTGGGATCGATAGTGAGATCGATAATGAGATCGATAGTGAGATCGATAGTGAGGTCAACGTGGTGTCCCGTGGTGTCCCGTGGTGTCCCGTGGTGTCCCGTTGAGTGGGATCGATAGTGAGATCGATAGTGAGATCGATAGTGAGATCGATGTGGTGTCCCGTGGTGTCCCGTGGTGTCCCGTGGTGTCCCGTTGACTGAGATCGATAGTAAGATCGATAGTGAGACCGATATTGAGATCGAGAGGTGTCCCGCGGTGTCCCGTTTTGTCCCGTGGTGGCCCGTGGTGTCCCGTGTTGTCCCGCTGGGTGAGATCGATAGTGAGATCGATAGTGAGATCGATAAGTGTCCCGAAGTGTCCCGTGGTGTCCCGTGGTGTCCCGTTGAGTGAGATCGAAGGTGAGATCGATTGAGTCAGATGTTGGTTGCCCCCCTTTCCCCCCCCACAACCTCCTTATCACCCGAAGGGTGGTCGTATTGTGGTCACCCATCGGTTCTCCCTTGCTTTTTCGGATCGGCTTGACCTCATGTTGCGATTGCGAGTTCGATTGCGGACGGGGGAACGTCAGTTGGAGAGAGGAAGGAAGAGAGCGATGCGTGAAGGGAGGGAGAAGGCGGTCACAGAGGAAGAGAGAAAGGAGTCGGATTCTGCGACAAAAACGGAGGAGAGGACGGGCCTGGGGAGGTGTGGCCGCGGCCAGCGCGGCACGCGTCGTGCACACCTCTCTCCCTCCTCTCTTCTCTGCCTTCCCCTGACACCTCTTTCGTCTCTCACCCTTTCTGATTGCGCACTGCACGATCGGGTTCGTTTCGGGGTTCCCGGTCCGCTATGACACCCGTCGGCGGATAGAGAACAAAACAGCGCAATGGGAAGGGACGGGTGGGAGGGGCAGGATGCCAGATATAGCGCGAGCGCACCGTAGGTCGCTCCCCTCCCCTATTCCCTCTTCCCTTCTCTGTTCCCCTTTCCCCTCCCTCCACATCCTCCATTTCCAATCCTGCTCTTCCTCCTTGCCCCTCCCCCCCCCGCGTGCTCCCCCTCCCCCATCCCTCTTCTTCACGAGTGACGCCCCCCCCGCCCTGTCGCAGCACCAGACGTGTCGGGGCCCTCCCCGCCCATTATTATTCCTCCTCCTCCTCCTCCTCCTCCTCCTCCTCCTCCTCCTCCTCCTCCTCCTCCTATCTCCTGAGGTAAAAAGCTCCAGCAGCTGCACGGATGGAGGGCCCGTGGTTTTCAAGCTGCGGACCTCGCCGCAGCGCCGCGCGCATAGTATCATAAAGCTTGTCTCCGCAGCTTGGTCTCCTGAGCCAAGAAGCTCCAGCAGCTATCAGCCACGCGCAGAGGGGGGTGGGGGGAGGGGGGAGGGCTTCTTAGAAGCACCCCTGCTTCTTAGAAGGCGCGGGCCTTATCTATAGATGTAAGGCCGGTGCCTTCTAGGAAGCAGCCTGCTTCTAAGAAGCCCTCCCCCTCCCCCCACCCCCTTGTGTGCGCCGCTAAAGCTACATGGATGGAGGGCCCGTGGTTTTCAAGCTGCGGATCTCGCCGCAGCGCCGCGCACATGGTTTCCGAAGCTTGCGGCAGTCACAAGCATTGAGGGCCGGCCGTTTTCACGATGCGGCTTTCGTTTTTTTAATTTTTGGTCAGCGCCACACACAGCGTTTTACAACCTTGCGCCTTGAGGAACATGGAGAGAGGTGGTTTTCAAAGTGCGGCTCTCGCCTTGGCTCCGTGCACATGTGCTTAAGAGGTGCCAACAGCTTCTAAGACGGAGGCCAGTTCGTCTCAACATGCGGCCCTCGGTTGAGACCTCCCTGCGTGCTGTTGCCCAAAGTTCCAGCAGATGCAGCAGTTGCACGGATGGAGCGCGGCTGCTTTCCGAAAGGGGTCTCGCGATTGCGGTCCCGCACGATCTGCGACCAGCACTTCGACATGGCGCAGCGCACACGGATTGAGGACGGGTCTGGTCTTTTTTCGACAAGCGGGGCTACCGTTGGACACGTGCTGGAACTTTCCTGTCCTACAATTGTTTGACGCTTCCAATCCAGAACGATGCGGGGCGGATCCGCTACCGCGCGGGGTCTCGCCTGCAGTGGCAGGCCCACCTGGCGCCGGGATGCTCGTTGCTCCGAGGAGAGGCCGCTCCCCACAGCGGAGAGGAGCAGTGCGTCCCTGGACGCTCCCCCTTCCGCTGCTTCGGCGGCGCGCAGAGGGGGGCAGGGGGAGGGGGGGAAGGCTCCTTAGAAGGAGCCTGCTTCTCAGAGGACGCGGGCCCTGCAGCTACAGAGAGGGCCCGCGCCTTCAAAGAAGCAGGGGTGCTTCTGGGAAGGCTCCCCCCCTCCCCCTGCCCCCGTCTGCGCGCCGCCAGCTGCTGCTGGTCCTCGTCCTTGCCGGTGCTGCTCGTCTCCGCCCTGCCTCCCGCCAGTCGGCCCTCGAGGCCACTCCTCGGCAGACGAGGGCCCTCGTCGATGGCCGCCTCCGGTGGTCGCGGTTTCGCCGAGGGCGGCTGATGGGGAGGCCCGCCGCTGCCGCTGCCGCTGCCCTGCCTTGCTGGGGAGCAGGAAGCGCAAGACCACCACCGCCTGGGGGGATGCAGGACGAGCTGGTGTGCGGGATGCGGGTGACCACGGTGTCCCGCGAGAGCGCCCGGAACGATGTGCACCACATCTCCCCTGACCATCCCTCTGCCTCCATCCTCCAGGAGGTGGTGGTGGTGTGTTTCCTGCTCCCTGCCTCGAGGTGTGCTTGTTTCGTTCCGCGGGGCGGGTGCGTGGCAGGCGCACCTGATAAAGCGGCTCGGGCAGGCAGATCAACGGCTGGAGCGCGGAGGATATACAGGCGAGCTCCGACTTCCGAGGTAGGATGAGGAGCAGGGGAGAAGGGAAACAGAGGAGGAGGAGGAGGAGGAGGAGGAGGAGGAGGAGGAGGAGGAGGAGGCAGGACGAGTGCCTTCCACCATCAGTTTCGAGGCATCACTGCGCAGACCTCCGACGTCTTGATGGTGAAGGCCTCACTTCCGGCGTCGCCGACCCTGAAGACGACGACGACGAGGAGGAGGGGGAGGATGAGCAGGAGTAGGCGGAGAACGCGGTGGAGCAGCAGGAGGAGGAGGAGGAGAAGGGAGAGGAGGAGGTGGAGGAGGAGGAGGACCAGTGGAAACACAAGAGTCATCAACGATGTTGGAATATTCCCTCCCTTCAAGCTCCCTCTTCATAGGCCCCTACACCGGTTCATTTCCACTGTGGGAGCTGCTTCGTTGTTAGTCAACGGTCTGAAGACCCTGAAGCATGTCAAAACATTATTATCGGATCAACCTGGCTGATGCGTCTTGACGATCCTGAATCTTGCCAGAACGCCATTCCTAGGACTTCAACACCGCGAATCAATGTAACCGCTACACCCTCATACTGAATATGTCCCCAAACCATTTCTTGTACGCTGACCATGGGGATCCTTGCAACTCTTGCAATTTGTTTAACGAATGTGCGTGGGTCTAAGGCGAAAGCCACATTTTGAAAACCACGCGCCCCCAGTCCGCGGATCTCTTGCAACTGTTTCGAACGAATGCGCTCGGCGTCAAGGCGAGAGCCACATTTTAGAAATGACCCACCCTCAATCCGTAAGCTCTTTCGAACTTGTCGATGATGGAAACCCATGAAGCCCTTGCACTGGTGAGACGAATACGCGCGGCGCTGAAGAGAGAGCCACATTTTGAAAAGGAACCGCCTTCTATCCGTGAAACGCTCGCAATATTTTGAAAGGAGTGCTCGCGGCGCTAAGGCGAGAGCCACAGTTTGAAAACCACTCGCCTTCAGTCCGCGAAGCTCTGGCAACTTTTTCGAATGTGCATGGCGTTAAGTTAAGAGCCACATTTTGAATACGACCCTCCCTCAATCCGTGAAGCTCTTGCAAATGTTTAGACCGAATGTGCGCGGCGCAAAGGCGAGAGCCACATTTTGAAACTGAACCACCCTCAATCCGTGAAGCTCCTGCGATGTTTACAAAAACGTGTGCGCGGCGCTCAGGCGAGAGCCATGTTTTGAAACTGACCCACCCTCAATCCGTGAAGCTCTTTCGAACTTGTCGATGGTGGAAACCCCTGAAACCTTTGCATTTGTGAAACGAATACGCGCGGCGCTAAGGCGAGAGCCACATTTTGAAAAGGAACCACCTTCTATCCGTGAAACGCTCGCAATATTTTGAAAGGAGTGCTCGCGGCGCTAAGGCGAGAGCCACCGTTTGAAAACCACCCGCCCCCAGTCCGTGAAGCTCTGGCAATTATTTCAAACGAATGCGCGCGGCGTAAGGGCGAGAGCCACATTTTGAAAACGACCCGCCCTCCATCCGTGAAGCTCTTGCACATGTTTAAACCGAATCTGCACGGCGCAAAGGCGAGAACCACATTTTGAAAACGACCCGCCCTCCATTTGTGAAGCTCTTGTATTGTTTAAAAGTGCTGATGTGCGCGGCGCTAAGGCGAGAGCCACATTTTGAAACCTACGCGGTCAGGCAGTCATGCACAGTCAGGCAGGCGATGAAAACGGACATGTCTGGCATCCTGCAACCGATCCGACGAGCGCTGCTCAAGTTTAGCAGAAGCGCGGCCAAAAGCTTCAGGCGCCAAGCCAGCACGCACAGAAAACGCACACCTTGCATCACGCAGCGATCCAGACGCAAACGATCGAAGCGTGTAGCTCAAGCGACGCCGCTAAGGTTCAGCAATTTGCCGATGTTGCTCCATGTCGGTCCATCAAGCTCAGATGAAAGTAATCTTGGCTACGGGTGCCAACAAGGGCATCGGACTCGCCCTTCTGCGGCGGTGCCTGCTGAACCGTGCGGACACGTTTCTGCTGCCTGCTGAACCGGCGGACAGGCTATCGCATCTTAGGTCAACAGAATGGTGATTGTGAGTCCAGACTGCAGTTGATAAGCATTGACACCTCGTCCGACACCAGCGTGAACGAGGCATCAAGTGCGATTGAGGCATTCTTGAGCGACGCTCATGCCAAGGAGCTGCTCAATGGATCGAGCAAGCTCTACGCGATCGTCAACAAAGCGGGGATAGGATCTGGGTCCAACAGGAACATCTTAAAGGTGAACTATTGTGGGGTCGTTCGTGTGGACACAGCCTTTGCTCTCGACAAGAGCCTGCTCGACGAGACGCATGGAAGAATTGTTTATGTCTCGTCCGGCGCTGCAGTCCGGTGCAGAACAGCAGTGCAGGTTACAAGAACATTTTCTTTAACCCGAGCGTTGACACCGAGCAGTTGGACGAAATCTGCTAGACTGTCGAAAGTTTCGATGAAAGCGCTTGCAAAAAACCTTACCAGAAGGAGGGAATGGGCATGAGAAAGGGTGATGTGGCAGACCCGGCTTTTGGATTGTCGAAGGCGTTGCTGAATTGCCACATGGTGCTCATGGCAAGGAAGCGTGGCGACAAATTCAAGATCAACAGTTGCTCACCCGTGGTTGGGGCTACGGAGTTTTTTTGAGGAGCTGGTCGGTGCGTCGGGTTCGTAGTAGCCAACTTGATCGCGGCGTCAGCAGACCAGGGGACGAAGTGTTGCATGAAGTTGCTATTCGAATAATTGGATGGCAATGGGAAGTTCTATCACAAGAGTGGGCAAGCTCGGCTGCTGGATAAGTGCTGAGCAATGAAAGGAAGTTGTGTAAAGTAGTGTGACACACGTGCAGCTTGGTACCAGCATATGTGGCTATGTGTGCAGACGGTCTCTCGTGATGGATGTTGCGCACTTTTTGTCAGGCGACTTGGGAATGTGATTCAGCTGAACGGTTATAATGTTGATCTCTCTTCGTGTGATATCTTCATCTTGGATGTGGTTTCGCGAGGGAAGGTGTACACTCGGGGGACATATTGGGATGGAGGGATCGAAATTGCAGTTCGAGGTCTCCCTCTTGGGCCACTCTTGGGGCCTCTTCGGGGCCTTTCGGGCCTCTCTTGGCGACATCAGTGTGGCTCTCTCAGGCGGGTCTTGGAGGCAGTTTGCGCCACCTTAGACGCCCTGAAGATCGAACAGGCTAGCACGTAAACGAAAGTCATAAAAACCTCAGGTTGTTCAATGGTTTCGGTCTCTTGGGCCTGCCCCGCTTGTCTCAAAGACGGTCCAACAAGCCCCCGACACATCCCGAGTATGGCCCCTTCGAGCGATTTCTAGACATGTGAAATGCGTTGTCTCCCAACCACGCCCTCGATGCCTCCAGGGAAGCTACGCGAGAAGGCCAAGAAGCGCTGGAGTGCGTCCGATAGCGCCCTGGAAATCGGTTGCGCACTGATAAAGCAGGACGTATAACTCGAGTGATTATGTGTCAGCTCCACTTCGGGTGAGAGCGCACGAGGAGGCAAGTGTGCGCCTGGATCCCAGCAGGATTCCGCTCCTGCGAAGCTCGCAGAATGACGACAATTGCACGTTTTAGAGCCTCCGTGCGTGTGAGTAGTCATTTGGATGCGGGGCGGAGGGAGAGATGGCGGCGGCTGCTGTGGAGGGCCAGAATGCGCCAGGCCAGTGCACGCGGGTTCAACCTCAGCCGGCGGCGCTAAACGTCCTCCTGGCTCGCGTCGCTCGTTCGGTTTTGCTCGCCGTTTCTTGCCGCGCCTCTTCCTCACTGCAGAGTTTCTGCTCGCTGCTCTCGCTTGCTCGCGTCGGTGCTTCCCTTTTCTCGCTGTTTTGCCCCAGCCGACATGCGTATGCAAAACAAACATTTACTCTCCCTCCCTCCGCTTTCCTCTTTCCCCCCCCCTCCTGGCCCTCCCGCCGTTGTAGCCCCCTGCCCAGCATGCCAGCTGCGCGTGGTGATTCACGGATGAACTCATTGCCATTGCGTTTCTGCAGTCCGTGTGCGGTGCCGTTCGTGGTCATTCACGTCAGCCTTCCGCGTGATACGCGATTTGTTATCACGCAGCTTTTGGTTGTTAAGTTGTTTACGGGGTGTTGTTACGTAGAAAGCTACCAGTGTGCGTGACCGCCAATTCTGGTAATCGTGTTGCCCACTCCTCGGAGGGGGAGTTCCTCTGATGCAGGCCTGTTCTGCTGGTGTCGCAGTAAGCCCATTGACATCCCGGCTCAAAACATGCATTCGATCCGCGCAAGGCGCCGCTTCGCTGAGCTCTCCAGGAGCTGAGAAAGTGCAATCAATTTCACGCTTGAGTGCATGCACGTGCTGAGGCGATCCATCATCTGACGCGCATTGGGCATCGAAGAAGTCGATATCCCTTCCTCGGGGGAAGCTGGCGGGAGTGGGGCCTAACTAAAGCGGGGTCGGCTTCCCCAGCGGAAGTTTGGCGGATCTCGGCGGAAAGTGAAATCCCCCCCCAGAGGAATGCCATTCTTTTTGGGTTCAGGGTTCGGGGTTTCCCGAAGGGGCCATTCGGGTCCGCGTGGGCTTTGACAGCGGCCACTTTTCCAGGCTTGGGAGTATCCAGGGCTGCGATGAATCGTCTGGGCCCACGTGAGGCGTTGCTCTACTGCACTCCCAACGTGCTGAAAAACGTGGCGACAGCTCCACGCATGGGGCTACGCGCGGCCAGGACGCACCCAGGGCGGGTGGGGCAGAGGAAGGACGAGGAGGGCAAGTGGGTAAGGATTACGAGGCGGAGGGGGAGGAGGAGAAGGAGGAGGAGGAGGAAGAGGAGAGGAGGAGGAAGGGGAGGAGGAGGAGGAAGAGGAGAAAGAGGAGGAGGAGGTAGACCAGTGTAAACCCAAGAGTCATCAACGATGTTGGAATTCACCCTCCCTCCAAGCTCCCTCTTCATATGCTCCTACAGCGGGTCATTTCCATTGAGGGAACTGCCTCGTTGGAAGACAACCGTTTGAAGACCCTGAAGCATGCCAAAGCATTGTTATCGAGATTGCAACGCCACGGATCAACCTGACTGCTGCATCTTGACGGTCCGGAACCGTGCCATAACGCTATTTGGGGGACTTCAACACCGTGAATCAACATAACTGTTGCACCCGCATAATCCCGAATCCTTCCAAAAACATTGTTTCTGGTACGTTAATCATGGGAGTCCGTGAAACTTTCGCAAATGTTGAAAACGAATGCGCGCGGCACTGAGGCGAGAGCCGCATTTTGAAAAGGAACGACCCTCAATCCGTGACGCCCTTGCAAGTTTTGGAAACGAATGCATGCGGCGCTAAGGCGAGAACCGCATTTTGAAAACCACCCGCCCTCAGGCCGTGAAGCTCTTGCAAAGTTTTAACATGAATTTGCGCTGCGCTAAGGCGAGAGCCACATATTGAAAACCACCCGCCCTCATCAACGAAACTCTTGCAATTTAAAAAACGAATGTGCACGGCACTGAGGCAAGAGCGGCACATTGAAAGCCACTCGCCCTCATTCCGCGAAAATCTGGCAAAGTTTTAAATCGAATGTGCGCGGCGCAAAAGCGAGAGCCACATTTCGAAAACCACCTGCCCTCCATCTGTGAAGCTGTTGTCACTTTTTAAGCTTCAGCGTCATTATTGGTAAGGAATTCTCAGGCGAAGCGCCCGTCCCGCCCTAAAATCTGGCTTCGGAGTGCGACAGGGAGAAGTTCTTTACAAGGAAAAGGAATGGAGGAGGAGGAGGAGGAGGGGGAGGAGGAGGAAGACGAGTAGGGGGAGGAGGAGCAGGAGGAGGAGGAAGAGGAGGAGGAGGAGGAGGAGGAGGAAGTGGCACGTGTTGCTGCCCGGATCCGGACCCCTAGAGGTCCCTGGAGGTCTCCAGAGGGGAGGCCTCACGGAGGCGGTGGCCCAACAAGGGCCAACATGAGTCCGACAACTTCGCCGCGCGAGGCCCGAGGGCCAGAAATGGCAGGAGCAAGGGTCAGCGAGTGCTCTCTCCAGCGCGGGGGCCCAAACTTTTTGAGTCGCTGCGACTTGGAGCCAAGACGCGGTCGGGGCAGCCGAGGGACGCTCCGGGGCCAAGTTGGGCTCCGCAGGAGCGGGAGAGGCGCAGAGGGGACCGATGGGGGGCTCCTGGGCTGAGGGTCGGGGGTGGACAGAACCCCCAACAGTGACACGTCGATTAATTAGTGAATTGTCCGTTTTCGGTTCTCGAGAAGGCACCGTGGCCGTTATTTTCCAGGCTTGCGCCCGCCAGGTTGGGGCCTCAGGTCGTTTTCACCAAACCACGTTTTACTAAAGGGGGGTCTGTCCATCCCCGAGAGGGGCTCGAGGACCGCTTCCCCTTCAGGGCCTTGCAGGGCACCGCAGCGACGTGCGCGCGAACTCTCAAGCCGAAATCTCACGGACGTGCGCGCGCGGTCCCCTCGTATGGTCCCGCCTTGTGGTTCTCTCGTGCAGTCGGACCGATGTACACGATCGAGGTCGGTTCGGGGAGGGTGCCCTATTGCTCTTCGTGTGTGGTGGAGATGTTTGTGCATCCTGGGGAGTCTGTTTTGTTTGTTTTGGCCGGCTGGGGGCCTCATGCTCTTCAGGGATGGTCTCCTGGCCCGGGTCCGACTGCATGGTCCCAAGGTGTTCGATCATGGACCCCTTGCTGCCGCAAGCGTGCGGCTTGCGCGCCGAAGACCGCCCGAAACAGTCAAAGACCGCCAGAAGCCGCCGAAGACCCCGAAGACCGTCCGAAGACCGAAGACCGCCGAAGACCGCCAGAAGGCCGCCGAAGAGCGCCAAGGCAAGGGCTGGTGGGCAACAAGGGCTCAGTGGTCGAACACGTAATGGTCCCCCCCATCTGGTCCCCCCGTATGGTCTGCGCGTACGGTCCCCTCGATGGGCCCCCTCGTGCAGTTCCAAAGGAGCGATTCACTGTGTTATAACGCGCGGGGGTGGCCCATGAGACCCCCAAGACGACTCCGGGACAGGCCCCCAGGACCATATTCGGCGGCCACATGTGAAAGTACCCCCACCCCCCACGATTTCCAAGGCGGGGTGGGGGTTCACTCCGTTCGGGAGCTCCCGAGCGGAGAGAACCCCCCCCCCGTTAGAACTCGTGGGGGTGGGGGGTAGGGTTCACACGGGGCCACCTGCATATGATAGTGGCATGTTGTCAGTTTGGTCACCTAAGACACCCCCCAGGCCCCAGCAGGGTCCCTTTCGATCCGATCCGTAGCCGTTTGGCTCAGGCCCGCGCGCCATCCGCCGCACGCCCGGTGCGCGCGCCTGCCCCACCCAGCGTGGCCCTGCCCTGCGGGCGGCAGGGCCGCCCATGGCCGACGCGGGTGGCGATGCGGCCAGCACGGCTGGCAGCGCCTCCCGGCGCGACATGCGCGCCGAGCTGGACCTGTGGCGGCAGAAGCGTGCGGCGGAGGCCGCTGGCACCAAGGCGCCGCGCACGCCGCGGGGGCCAGGGCCGCCCACGCCGGCCCGCAGCCTGGCGGCGAGGTCGGTGCTGAGCCCGAGGTATACAAGCCCGACGAGGTTCGACGGCGAGGGCCCGCGACCCACTGCGGTGCTGGGCTGCGCGCCGCAGCGCAGCTCGCTGGGCGAGCGGAGCAGCGGCCCGCCGCGGCCTGCGAAGCCTGGCCCCGAAGGACCCCCTGCCCGTCTCCCGGCCGCGTCGCACCCAGTCGCCGCCATGCGGCTGGCGCGGCAGCCGGCGGGCGCCCCCACGCCCGAGGCCCGCGAAAGGCCGGCTCAGGCCCCGAAGCAGCCGCCCAGGCCGCCCCCGCCCCACGGCCAGCCGCAGAGCCCACGGGCTGCCTCGCCCGCCGCGGTGGCGCCGGCTGCCCCTGTGCCGCCGGCCGCCGCAGCACCCTCGGCGGAGCTGCTCGCTCGGCTGAGGGCCAGGCGGACGGTCGCCGACAAGGACGGCGCGGTCTACGAGGCTGCGCCTGCAGCCGGCGGCCTGTGCCGGCCCGCCAGCGAGCCGTCCCTGCACAGGGCAGTGGCCCTGGAATTCGTCGGGCAGGGCACCGGGCGTGCCAGCACCGCCGCTGGCATCGGCGGTGGTGCGAAGCCAGGCCCTGCGGGCGAAGACAGAGAGGAGCTGCTGGAGGCCAGCTTGGCGCAGTACGAGGAGCGGTGCCGGCGGCCGCCCCGGCCGCCGGTCTCGCCAGCGGAGCCCAGCGCGGGCCTCGCCGCGGCGTGCCGCGAGGTGGCGGACTTCTTGGAAGCGGAGGCGCGGGCGCTGCCGCAGCGCATGCTGACCGCGGCGCTGGCGCGGCTGGCGGACGGGTCGGAGGAGGGCGCCTGCGGTGAGGCCTGCGCGGGCGGGGCCGAGGGCGCCGCGGCGGCCGCGCCGCCCGTGACGGAGCGGCTGCAAGAGGTGCCCCACCCGCCGCACGCGGGCCCGGCGAGGCCTCAGCTGGCCCCGCTGGCGCTGGCAGGGCTCCGCGGGCGCAGCGGAGCGGGGCCCGAATCGCCCGAGGCGCTCTCGCCGCTGTCCTTAGCATCGCACGGAGAAGCGGAGTTCTGATGGCCAGGCTCTCCTGGCTCGCGGGCGAGGCGTGCCATCGCTAGGAGTCGCCCGCCCGCCCTCTGCGCGTCGTCGGCTCCTCACTCTTTCCGCATTGGCACCAGGGTGGTGGCGCGACCTGCGTCTCTGCACGCGTTGCCAGAGCTAGAATTCGCTGCGGCGCCGGGCTCAGTCGGAGCGTACCGGCTCGGGGCGGCTGCGCGCTTCTGCGGCTAGGGTTGGTCGAAGAGAAATCCCTCTCGGTCCGATCGATCCGGTTCGATATCGACGTCGGCCGTCTCGGTCCAATCCGGGTTCGGATTTCCAGCGATGCAATGCGGCCCGATGCCTGCATGGCGTTGTCGTGCATCTTGGCGCAGCCGATCCGATTCGATTTGGACTTCGAGCCGATGCAGCGATGCAGCCCGGTTTGACACACATTCCGATTCGATCCGGTTTACCGATTCGATGTTGACTGATCCTGTCCTGGGAAAGGCCGTGCGAGCAAATCCCTAGGAATCCTCCAGAAAGCCTTCTCAGGATGCCGCAGGAACTCCTCTGAAAAGCTCACGGGCTTCTTTCGGGTGCCGAAGGCCAAATCCATACAGCATTCTCCAGGTTCCTAAGGGCGCCTCCTTCGGGTTGTTGTGGGTGTTGCGCCTCGCGCGAGGCAACCTGTTGATTTGTATTAGTCTCTGTCACACGCCTGCGCCATTCGGAGCCTTCTGGGCCGCACCTCCCGCTGACACGGCCTTCTTCCGAAGTCACGCGCCGAGGGAGGGGGGAGTAGGACAGAGGAAGGAGGACGAGGAGGGCAGAGGCGGAAGAGGCAGGAGGGGAGGAGGGAGGAGGAGGAGCAGGAGGAGGGGGAGGGACGAGGAGGGCGAAGGGAGGAGGGAGGACCCTGAGGAGGAGGCAGCAAGGGGGATGGGCCAGCATGCCTGGGCAGGTGGTGCCGACAGCGCTGCCAGCCGCATGGACCTGAAGGACACCAGGCACCAGCGCCCTCACCACGGGAGCAGGTGAGAGGGGACAGCGAAAGAGGTCTCGTCTTATGTCGGGCGTGTCCCCCTACAGGGGGATTTTCGACGAAAAGTAAAACATATCCCAAAAATACCCCCAAAAGGTCAAAACATAGTCAAACAATAATCCCAAAACTACTTTTGGACTATTTTTTAATTATGTTCGGAGTATTTTTTTGTTCGTCGAAAATCCCCCTGTAGGGGGACACGCCCGACTTAAGCCTCGTTCCAGGGGACATGGTCGGATGGACAAGGGGGAGGTGGATACGAGAAGGATGGGAAGGATGAGGGAAAGGAGGAGGAGGAGGAGGAGGAGGAGGAGGAGGAGGAGGAGGAGGGGAAGGACGGTCATGAATCCGGGCTCAGCGTGTCGCATCGCCAGGTCTGGCCCGCCCCACATCCCGGTTCCCAAGCATCAGCGCTCAGAGTTTTTTTGAGTCTCCCGCCTCGCGGAGCCGAACGACACGCTATCAGCTCGCAGGGCATGGTGTGTCGCCGGGGCCGCCGCCGCGGCACGCCAAGCAGAAGATCCCGACAAGTGATGAGCATGAGGACGAGTAGCAGCAAAAGCGGCAGCATCTTGACGGTGCGAGTTGCATGTTCAAGGGCTCCCACGAGGGCGCGAAGTTATTCGCGCTTCGCGGTCCTCGTTCCTTCTTCCCCTCCTCCTCGTCCTCCTGTTCTCCCTTGGGGGGGGCGGCGCGAGAGCGCGAAGTTATTCGCGCTTCGCGGAGCGCGAAGCGCGAAATTGGGAGCCCTAGCATGTTCCACGGTCGGGAGACAGATGAGAAAAGAGGGCACGATCGTGAGCAGGGTGAGTGGCTGCTCAACAGTACTATTTCTGACATGCCTGCTTCCCCAGACACTCACATTGCCGAGCGAGACCCTGGCAACAATGGTGGTACATTTAGCCACGCCCATCGTGCCGAAACCTTTCACATTGATACCAAGGCAGGGCAATCTGCGACCGACGTCTGGAAGGATGATCCACGACCCACAAGAAGCCACCACCTTATTAGCTCAATATGGTGGCCAGCCTACGGTGTCGCAAAACTCCTGGGTTCGATATCTGGAACCGTCGGCAACGGCGGCCTCTGCCCAAGCCACTACCCTTGTAGGCTTAGCGGGGCAAGCCGCCGAGTCTGAAATTGATTCTGGTACAGACACCGACACGTCATCATATGACGGAACTGGTACCGTAGATGATTCCGACATGCCTATGTATCTCACAGAAGAGCAACAGGCGCTATTGTTATTTCTAGGATACCAGAAACACAAACGCCGTTGGAGACGCTTTATGAAGAAACCAGTTCGTAAGATACGACGTATTCTCCGACGGGCGTTCGGAGCAAAAGGTATGGGTAGAGGCAAGGGTAAAAGGCAACCGATTGCGAAACGACTACATGGCAGAGGTATGTTGGCATTCTTGGCATCCCTTACTGGACCACAATGCGAAGGAATGTTCCTGGGGGCAGGTAGAGGCCGTGGGCGCACCTCAGGAAAAAAGGGTAAGGCACGTCGAGGCAACCCGAAAGATGTCAATGGGAAAACCATCTAATGTGATATCTGCCATAGCACACAACATTTCCGTCGTGAGTGCCCCCAAGACGATGGGAGAGGCAGGGGTCCGTCGATACATGTGGCTCAAACCGATTCGGACATTCAGTATGTCGATTGGGAGACGCTATTAGCCGAACCCGAAGACACCCCCCACTGCCGCCGTCCACTTCATGGCCGCCAGAGACCCGAGCGCCAGCGTGCCCCTCGAGAGATATGCCGACGAGCTCTTCGAGGATATCCACGTTGGTCACAACAAGATCAACATGGCGGAGTGGTTGGGCATTCGCATTGCGGGGCAACCTGCGCAGATTGAGTTCGTTGAGGATTCCCACGCGCCCGCCGATTCGGACCACGAGATTTCGGGGGCACCCGCAGACTCTGATGCTACGATACCAGCGCCAGAGGAGGAGCTACAAGTGATGCCCCATCCGCAGGTCATTGGTAATCCGATATACGGAGAAACGTGCGACGACGACCCTCTGCGGGGGAACCCGCGAGATGCTGGTGACCTTTCCGAACGCATCTTTTGTGCGCTTGGATATAACGAAGGCTATCGCTTCACGTTCGTAATGCACGACCGGTCTACGAGCCGCCCAGTTTGGAGGCGGGCGCATCGCGCGGATGAGGACGACGACGAATGGGGAACTAGGTCATCACCCGCAGCGTCATGGTCGGAGTCATTCGCGCGGGCACTCACGCGCGCCGTTCTAGTGGCGCACAGCGCCCGCGTCCTCGTGACACGCGGACCCCAAGGACTCCACCTAGAAGGGAACGCTCGCGGGGGAACCCGCCTCGGGGCGAGGATCGGCCAGGCGAGCCCGAAGGCCGCTGCGCACAGCGTCTCGTCAGCTACGCAGATCATGGGCTGGCTCGCCAAAACATGTCAGCAGCATCCATGCAGCGCTGGCTCGACCAAGGCTGGGCCGAGCACGACATCCGCCACCAGCACCCACTTCGCAATATTACGCGGGGCGGCGATGGCAAGATCGCCCGTGCCAACAGAGGTTGCGGTGCAAAGTCGGCCGCCTCGCTTGCGAGGAGGGGCGCAAACAGGGCCATTATGCAGGACCGAGAAGAATGCCGGCGCCTGGTCTGCAACTGCGGACATTTTGCAGACCGCAGACCCGAATGTCCGATTAGGCGTCCTTCAAGGGGCCCCAGCTTTGAGAAGACACCGCGGGTCTGGTCTCACGGAGATGGTTTGGGTCGCAAGGTGGATCCGACTAACCATCCCCCCTGAACAATGCTTGACCAAAACTGATTGCCAGCCGATCACCGAAGACGAAGCAAAACTCATTGAGTGAAGGTGGAAGAACCTCGACAACAATCTCCGACCCCGTCCGCGCTGAAGCAGTTGACCCTACTGCTGTTGTTCGCGATTCAGAATATACTTATAGCAGCGCGTTAACCGACGCGGACACGGACTGAGCGCCTGGCACGCTGGCGTCGTATCGTGCCAGAGACATTGGATGGTCAGGCACCAAGGTATCGTTTAAGCTGGGCGATAGACCTGGATAGGACCTGAGAGCCTGTCACTTTTACAGATCATAGTGGAATCCTACCCCGGAGAGATCTCCATGGAGAGATGCGGGGGAACCTGCGGCATCGTCAAATGCGGGGGCACCCGCTGAGAAACAGCTCAAGGTCCCGAATCCTCCGAAGAAGCGATCTGAGAACGATGTCGATCTATCTCCATCACCAAGTGCGCCAAGGCCACCAATTCCAGCATGATCTAAACGCAAGAAGAGGACCGGCCCAGCGGAAACAGACCCTAGAAGCAAACAGTCACATAGGTATGCGGGGAAACCTGCTTACAGACGGCGCTCCAGGGGGCTGGCAGCGGCCGCGGCAGCATCGGCGTCCCAAAGCAGAAGCGCCCCCGCGCCGAAGGAACCTGTACACTTGCGAGGCCCGACTCCCGGCAGGATCCACGGGGGAACTGGCTGGGCGCCATCGCTGGACGGCGCGACCAGGGGGGCCCTCCTCGCAGCGAGATTAGGGTGAGAGGGCGTTGCGGACTACATCAAAGGCACCGGATGCCAGTGCCGCGACATCCGCGAAAAGAAGAAGGCATCTGAGAGTACAAGCTCATCTGCAGCGCCCGCCGCGGCTGGGACCCCATGCAAGGGCGCCTGCTGAGCCGGCCGCTACGCCCGCGGGGCAACCTGCTACTGCCCTTGAACTGGCAGAAGGAAGCAGGCGATTCTGGGAGACCCTGGGGGCCCTGAACCAGACGATGGTCAACCCAGCCTACAGGCCCCATGCCCCTGACGGCTCTGACCGTTGCAGGTTGGCACAGCGCAATGTAGAACGTGCTGCCACATGCGCTGATAACGGTGCTCTTGACCGTCGGCGCGTACGCGATATTTCGCGGAAAGGACTTGCCCTTAATTTGGTCCGAATCCGAGGAGGAATGCTTAGTGCAGATGCTGCGTGGCGCGCGTGTCCGCACGAGGCCCCCGATCGAATGCGATAAGCGTTGTTGCTCGGAGTGGCTCACCGCAGCCACGCGGCACAAGCCGCTTCACCACGACATGCTCTCCGACCGGTATATCAGTTGGGCCACCTCGCACGGCGCGTTTGACGGTTGGGCGGGCCCCGGAGACCCGCTGGAAAATTGGCCGCCAGAAAGACGCGAGCACTGGCACATTCATCACCTAGGACGTCATCAGAAAATGCCGCCGAGGCCGACGCCGGGCATATCAAGCACTGGCCACGCTCAACCTCTGCGGAATAATCGACCGCAGCTACGGCGTGCAGAAGAACGGACTTCAGGTGAGGAAGCTCAAGTTCCGCGGGGGGGCCCGACCGACGTACTTCTTGCGCCCGCGCGACGGGCGCAGCCATCCAGGCATCAGATGCCCAGAATCTTTGTGCTCACGGGTAACGGACCTGAACGAACCGGGAGCGCCATGCTACTTCATCCACGGCGCGCAGTGGGCAAACGCCTCAAACATGCTACACGTTGGTCTGTCTTGCCGGAGTGAGGGCAATGCCAAAGGGAAGGGAAGGCAGATGATTCGCGGATGCCCATGCTTACCTGGAGGTGGGCGGAGTCATTCAGGCGTGCGGATGGAGTCAGAAGTTTTGGTCATGGTGCGCCTCAAGAATCTACTTCGTGACAACATCCCAGTTTGGTGGTCTGCCAAATACATCATCAAAACGTCGGGCATCCGTGGCAGGATGACTTGGACAGGCGTGGGTCAACGAATTTTATGTGGAAGAAAACCTTCGGGGTAACCTGCATGGTCCCACTCCTGTACCAAAGGAAATGTATGCGTCTCCATACGATGCTTCAACATTGAAAGGATGGGTTATGCCTGGGCCCCCCTGCAACCTCAAGGTTCCTGTCCCGACACCTGCGGCGGAGGTAGAACGCGCCTCTGTATTCATGATGCAAGAGGCGCATCAGGCGGGGGCACCTGCGGGAGGCTCGGATGGGTCATGGATCCAAGCTCTGAGCGCTGACCTGTCTGGCATGACATCCAGCGGGGTCGCGCTGAACGACGGGCTGCATGCGAGCGACCCGCGGCGTAATCAGGCGCAGCAGTTGCCGGCACTTGCGGGGCCACCTGCCGCATTCGCACCCGTGAGCAGGGCCGCGACCCCATTCGGTACTCCGCAGAGCGTTGGGAGCACCGACAGTCTGCAGGCCAGACCCCACAGTACCAGGATGGATCCCAAGCTCTACCAAGCCTTGCAAGCTAGATTGCTATTTGCATCTCCACGTGCTGCTGCGGGGCAGCCTGCTATCACAGACCAGGAGACTGCCCAAAGGACCGAGAGCTTATTTGGGCAGCAGCAGTGGGTGCACATGCAGATGCGTGAGGCTATGGAGAACATGAGGCGTCACGGCATTGACCCCCCGAGCGCCAACTGGACCCCCCCCCCGCAGACGTGAATCCATCACCTGATCATCCTAACAGATATGGATGCATTCCAGTATTCTTCAGTCACCCGACGTGCGATCCGACGGCTGCTGAAAGGCCTCTTGCACCGCTTATGGATGCACCTATGTTGCTTGACTAATACGCTCAGGAGACAGGCGTTCCTCGGGTCGGCATTCAACCCGAGAGCCCGTGCGTTCGGGCGACGGCCGATGATTTCTATCGGTCCCAGTTGATGCGGGGAGCCCGAAACGAATCCTGCATCCCAGGCCAGGTGCCCATTGCGGGTACCCAGCAGCTTCCATGGACCAGGAGGTCAATCATCGCGGCCCAGAGCTAGTGGCACCCACGTCTATGGGAGAGCTGCGCCCCGAGATTTTGGCCATCCACGTGGCGCAGCAGGCCAACCTCTCAACGAAATTGGCTCGCCAATGACGCAATCAGGAGCGAGAGCTACGCCGCGTGATCCACCGTGTTGAGATGGGATCAATACCTGCGGGGCCACAAGTGGCACCTCCATTCCCACCGCTTCGGCATGAGAGGGGGCCATCCACGCTTGATCGAAAGACGCGTGTCAGGCCATCGGCAACGCCACCGATCATAAGCGACGGCGATTCCACCGAATGAACCATATGCCTGGAAGAGTTTGTATACCACGGCAAGGCGTGGAGGCTTCAGCGCGGTCAAATATTTCATTCGCAGTGCTGGGATCGCGTGGCGCGCGCACGCGTGGAGCGACAGCTGGGAGGTGCACCAAGTGAGGCGCGATGTGCCATTTGCAGGGGCGCAGGCCTCACCACAGCTGAGTATCATTATAAGTGTGCCCTGTCCGGGGGGCGGAATGCAGCGAATCGACGCGAAGAAATACTCCGCGGGGCAAGTGAAATCAGATATGTCCGTGAGAGCTGAACCGCACCACGGCGATGATGACAGGCATTGCAGCCGCTGCAGAGCCACCAGCTGCATCTGCGGGGCAACCTGCTGCATCCTCTTATGCGTGGCAGGATCCAAAAGCCGCGATGCCAGTCACTGAAGTGCAAATGCCTCTGGTAGCCGGATCAGCAGCTACTGCAGGGGCACCTGCCGCAACGACGCCAGCGCGGTTGCTCGCCAATGAGGCGTGGCTGAGGCGTATAAAGAGATCCACTGAAGCAAGCATACACTGGCCTCGCACGCCATGTGGCAGCGCGCGGGGAAACCCGCTACGCGCGCGCAGAATCGAGAGCCCAGCAAGTGCGCCTAGGGGTGCCGGTGCCATATCTGAGCGCGACATGCCACGCACGGTGCTGATGGTCAATACAGATGGGCAGACAGCCGTGCGTGGTGACGAGGACACCTTCGAGAACGTGCCGCTTACTCCACAGCGTCCTTGTATGTATGACAAGTACCCGTCTTCATGGATCTCCCAGAAGCATCCTATCACAGAAGAGGAAGGTCTTTACATCTATGAGAACGAACCAGTGAGTGTTGGATCAGAGGCGCCGCATGGGCATGGACGGTACAACCCTGTCCGATGTGCCAGGCATTTTCGGCGAACGGCATGCGTTAGCCCTGGCTGCGAACAGTGGAACCATGGTGGATGGAATGCTGATTATCTTATTGGACATTGGCAGCAACATCGACATCATTGGCTTGAACACTGCGCAGACATTCGAGCGAGCTTCACGCTCCCATAGTCACGACATATGAGGCTGGACCTGACAAAGAGTAGGTTTGTGTCTGGAGTGGGGCATGGAGCCGCCGTTTGCGACGAGTCGATGCGTTGCAAGATTGCGTGCAAGGGAAGGGGCGACTCCGCGGGGACACCCGCTATTGCCAGGTTAGACGCCTACTCGCCCAATGTGGCAGAGGGGCCTGGCAATAAGATCCTTGCAATCCTGGGGTTAAGGATCATGTCAAACATGCGCGCTTTCTTGATCCTTGAACAGGGACATGAGAAGATGATCATCCCATGTACAGACATGCACAGGCTCCTCCTTGGTACAGGCGCCAGGGTGCTTGACTAGATAAAGACGCCATCAGGGCACATGGCGGTTAGGGTCGACGAGTACGGGGTCGCAACAGTGGCAAATGGCTTGACAGCGTTCACTGTCACAGCCAACCTCAGTGCGAGGAGACACCCGTGCTCATCAAGGAGGTCGCAGATGTGGAGCCGATGGCGGGGCAACCTGCATCTAGCAATGCGGGGGTGCCCGCCACTAACGGTGCCCGCGCTTATATGATGCCCCAGGACGCAAGAGGCATCAGTTACTCCGTCAACGAAGATACGTTTTCTTACGCGATCCAGTCTATGGTGAACAACACCCTCCAGACCTGGTATCGCAGGGATGCGATGTATGGGAACAGCCCCGCGCCTGCCGATCAGGACTTCGCCTTGCGGAACTTGCAGGCGAAGGTCTACCGGGCTATCTATGAGGGGGGCAGCAGGTGGGCGCCGCCCGACCAGTCTGCGGGGCAACCTGCTGTAGTGAGCGACGCTGCCGAGAAGTATGACATCTTTACTTCGAACAGTGCTTCAGGGGCCCATGGCACGGGCGTCTGGAAGCCCCCATCGCTCGAAAATGAGCGACGGGGGCAGGCGCGCGCCACGGCCACTCGCGCTTGCCCAGACAGGCCGAACACTGAGGTGCTGTCTTCAGGCGCGGGGGCACCTGCATGCCTTTCCCAGGCGCCGGCTGTGTGCGCCAGGGACAGCGGCGGGCCCGGCTGCGCGGCTGCCGCAGAAAAAATGCTCATCTCCAAGCTCGATGATACATGTGTGATCGTAATGCGAAGAGGCTATGACCTCTACTGGAGCATCGTACTCGGGTGGCTTACTACCAGGGAATTGCCAGCTACTGTGGGTGGCAACGCCCGCTGACTGGCACGCACGATTGCCAGGACAGCGGGTGGGGCCACATTGTCAACGTACCCAAAATCTCATGACCAAAGCTCGGGCTCTCCGTGTGTCGATAGTGCTTGTGGGAGCTCCATGATACTTCTGGAAGTTAGCTCCCATGCGGATACTATTTAAGATTTAGGCTTGCAGGTCATGCGTATGCGATGTTGCCACCTCGGTCTGAAGTTCGACCGTTCAAGTCGTTTGCCGAACGGTTAATGCCTACAGGTATACACTACCTACGCGCGCTTCCCGACCAACTGCAGGGAAACCCGCGCAGCGCGCAGAGCATGAGTTATATTGTTTTGGTCAGGGCGCCCAAAGGGTGGAATGGCGAAACAAAGCAATTGCTATCATGACTGCAAGGCGAACTGACCCATTATATTACCACAACACAAAAAGAACTCATACCAGCGCTGTACACCTCAGCGTCCACGCACGGGTGGACGAAGGAGCTCGGACTTACGCCCAGTCTCTTAAGAATGGCCCTCAATGGGGCCATGCGGTGCGCCAGGTGAGGATGAATCTTGATGAAAATATTATTATGCGGGACATTCAGGTTCAAGATCAACCGTTCGGGGCTTACTACAGTGCACCTTTACCAAGCGGTGTGACAAACATTCGTACATGATTGTACTGGGAGCCTCCGGCGCGAGGCCTGCTCGGCAACGAGGGACAGCGACCGCGCCCATGGCGGTTCACCACCGTCGATGACGATAGTCTTCCCCCCCCCTCGAATGAGCGCGGCCGCGCGCTGCCGCCTATTCCTGAATGTGCGACATTTACGTCACCTGACACTGAACAACAGACAGCATTACCAACGGATGCCCAGATCAGGCAAAAGGAGAAGCAGAACGCTGATGAAGAAGCCGGCATCAAACCGTTCAATATACCCAAAGTAGTCGAAGCCGGCAGCGACGACTCCGGCGAGGGCCTGAAGGGCCTCGGGCGCGGTGCCTAGCACACCGACGTTGCCTTAGACACCGACAGCGACGACGATGAGGAAACCTCCATCGCACTACCAGCGGGGCTACCTGCGGATACATATGCCGATCTGTTTTCCATAATCCGAACCTTGTTTGACGGGCGACATAGCAAGGTAGACGCGCTGGAATTATGGGGATGTAATGGGGGAATACCGCAGTTAGCCATCAGCCGAGGTTAATCCCCAGGAGGGAACCGCGATGAACGTTCCTACGTTGACCTCGGAAACAAGGAAGTCCAGGACGCAGTTCTGCACAACTTGGACGCGTGCTTCGTCAACGCTCCTATAATACAACCTAACTGCAGAACAAGTGGACTGCCGTCCTACTTCAATTTTAAAGTCAATTACGACTCGCGGCATGCACACCACAAGGACGGCCTTCCACGCATCAAGTTCCGTGGAAGGGTTGGCGTACGCCACAATGACCTCCCACGGTTTTACCAACGAGAACAAACGGTGGGTACTTGGGTGGACGGGGTGCCACCATGGACTACGTTGTCCAAGCGCGAGGGCCTTTGCACAACTAACATGGACCAATGTGCTGCGGGCCTTCGTGACTCCCGTGGGGTATTAATACGCAAACCTATTGGAATAAGGGCCAACCGCCGTCTCCTGCCGACGCCCTTCGAGAGGAAACGGTGCACGGGCCATCATCAGCAGGCCTCGGCTTGTAACAAGGAGCTGGCCAGGGCAGCCAAAAAGACTCCGAAGACGAAGCCCCTCTTCGCCGAAGTAGTTCAACTTGCACATGACATGTTCCGAGTGAATCGTGATCCCTCTCATGATCGTCCTCATTCATTTTCCGTTCTCGTCGCAAACATACGCGGATCCAACTTGGATCAACTATCCGTCGGAACACCGACAGATCGATCATGAGGCCACCCTCGGGAGGATGGGGATGTCCAGCACGCGCGGGCAACGTCAACATGCATTCCCCTTCACACGACAGGAATCCTAAACACTGCAGGTGGTACGATGAGGAGGATTACCACTGGGAGTGTCCAAGCTGCAAGAAGAACTACGGTCAGGCTAAACCTGGTCTGGTCAGTTACTTACGCCCCGCGTATTCAAATTTACCACACCGTGGAAGCTGCCTGACAAGCACGGACAGGAGCTTGCGGCTCCTGCCGAACCGGCAGCACCACCACCTGCGGCGGCAGCAGCATCCGAGGCACCAGCCGCCCAACAAACTGCGCGGCTACGAGCTCCGGGGCTTGACTCCAGAGCTGGACCAACAGCAAGTGCCAGCAGCCACGACATCACAGTATATAGACATGCTGCTGAGCCGGCTGCGGGGCGACCTGCCTCGAGTGGAGCTGGCAGCTCGGACGATCACAGACGGCTACCACAAATAGTCGCCAGACGAGGTCGACAGCAACCACGGGATTCACCTCCACCACCACCTGCGGATGACCCTGCTGCTCGTCCAAGACTTTCATAATGGTTACAGTTCGATATACAGATTAATTTACATAACCTACGCAGCCTTGATCCAAATGTGGTAACACGCGAGTTGCGGAAACTGCGCGTACGGTGGTTCCACGCAAAAGAGCTCAATATGATACTCATCCAAACTAAGGCTGGTCTGGACACGTCAGGCTGAACATGAGAAAAGGGGCGTATGTGATACATGCCGGGCTTGCAGGGCTAGGGACAAGCCAGGGCACACCGTTATGCCGTCTACTGCACTACCTGGAAAGTACAATGGATAAGTCGAATGCGATCTTATGTTCTACAACCAGGAGCACCATTTAATTCATAGAATTGATCGTTGTATTCGATAGGTTGGTGGAATCGAGATACCAGATAAAGCTCTGATCAGCATCTTAGATGCGTATCATCAGTGCTGGATGGAGTTCGAACCTGCTAAAGGCCTCTTGGGCCGTTTTGGGGTGGTCTTGGAGCTTTTGTGGGCCGTGTTGGAGCGTCGGGTTGCCGAACAGGCAACGACGCCAAAATTTGGCAAACAAGCCCAAGGACCATCAATGATTGCTGCCTCTTGAGGCCCTCTTGGGAGGCCTCTTACAGGACGGGGTTTCTTGAGGCGTCTCGGAGGCCTTTTGGGCCATCTCGAGGCCATCTTGGGCGTCTTCAAGCGATCGTTCGGCGACTCGGGGGCCTCTTGGACCGTCTTGGGGGCCTCCTGGGCCGTCATGGAAGCCTTGGAGAGCCCCAGGGAGGCGCCAAGGTCGCCCAGGAACACCCCGGGAACAGTAGTGGCGCAGTCGGCTGGGTGCTACTAGAGCGGGTGGGGAGCCCTCTAGAAGATTACAAAAACTCTGCCAGGCAACCCTTGGCACTCTTCCGCGCCCCAACGTGCCGCAGGCACGGGGCTGACTTCGCCTCGCGAAGCAGCAACTGCTTGTTTCTAGGAAGAGTGATCGCGGCGTTATGGCGACAGCCCCATTTTGAGAAGGAGCCGCCCTCCATCTGTGTAACGGTTGCACACTTCGGAACTTCGGTTTCACACCTCGCGGGAGTGGAATATTGAAAGCGAACTGGGTTCCATCCTCCTCCTCCTCCGCCTCCTCCTCCATCCTTTTAGTGTGCTCCCCGCTACGGCGAGAGCCGCATTCTGGACACCATGCCCGCCTCATCCTTGAACTTGTGGGCCGCTTCTAACTTTGATGCGCGCGGCGCTAAGGCGGCGGCCGCAGTGTGAGATCGACCAACCCTAACCCTTGTAACGGTTGAGGCTCTTCTTCAGTTGCACGGCAGGAGAACATGTGCAAGGAGGTCCCTAGCCAAGCGTCGGGCCCACGCTTGCTGGCGCCACAGAAGGGAGCTCTTCGTGATGGCGAGGGAGGGGCGAGGAGGAGGGAGGAGGAGAGACGGAGGAGCAGGAGGAGGAGGAGGAGGAGGAGGACGACGGCGGAGGAGGCCGGGGTCCCTCCTTCTTCCTCGAGCTTCACCTTCGGTGAGGCCGTCGTGGACGCGTGCCCCAAGGCCTGAGCCCGCCGTGGCCGCGTCGGTTCCCGCGCGAGGCCCGCGGGCGCGCGGTATATGTGTGGGGTGGTCGTGGGAGCAGTCGGCGGCGGGACAGGAGGGCGAGGAGGAGGGGGAGGGAGGAGCGAGGAGGAGGGATTAGGAAGAGGGTCAGAAAGGGGAGTCAGGGGGAGGAGGAGGAGGAGGAGGAGGAGGAGGAGGAGGAGGAGGAGGAGGAGGAGGAGGAGGAGGAAGAGGTGGAGGAGGAGGAGGAGGAGGAGGAGGAGGAAGAGGAGGAGGGACGCCTTCTCGTTCAGTTCGGCTCTCATTCGGGAGGTCACATTCGGGAGCGGGGAGTCTACTCCCAAGCATCCGTCCTACTCTATCCAGGCGTATGGTGCATGACTCGTGCTATGCGGGGACGGCTTTGGGGCCCGTGATATTCGAAAGCGCTCAAGGGGCTCATGGGTTGTTTCTTTCATGATTTCCTCATCCTGCTTTGGTGCGACGGGGAGAGAAACTGATGTGGACGAGCGAATCGCAGATGGTCATAGGTATGTGTGACCTGCTAGGTTTTCCGATCTTCCAATCCTCTTCTGAACAGGTGGGCGATCTAGACTTGCAAAAGTGAGGCCTAGTCCAAACTTTGGATCGATACCACTGCGCGTCGCGTTTGAAGCAGAGAGGTGTGTAGGCACTGACCGCGCACTTACCTGCCTTTCCGAGACCGTTGCAGCCAAGTTGTGCGCCAGTCTCTTGTCATATACGCGGTAGTTTCCATCGCAATGTTGGGTTGTTGTAGGAGTGGCAGTCTCGACTGGCGGCTTCGCCTGACGGATCACCCTCAGACTGGTCGAGAACATTCTCTTTCTTCCGCGCCTGCTCTTCTCTTAGAGGCGGCCAGGGGTGTCTGAACTGGTTGTCTGCGGCGAGCGAGGGGGGAAGTGAGAAGGAGAAGGCCTCCTCAGAAGGCTCGGGAGTCCCCAGGCCTTCTGAAGTGTCCTAAGCCCCCCCCGAAGACACCGACTCCTTTTCAGAAGGTCGGAGGGCTTCTGAGAAGCGCCGCCGCCTTCTGAGAAGGCCTTCGCCTTCTCGCTTCCCCCCCTCGCTCGCCGCCGAGGCTGAGACCCCAACACACCTGGACCCCACCCGGAGTTCCACCGGGTGCAGGTTTCACCCCGGACCCGTTTCTGACGGTCCTGTGGCCCGAAAGCGAGGAGGAGGAGGAGGAGGAGGAGGAGGAGGAGGGCCCCCCAGGGCCGATAAAAAGGCGAGAGAGAAGTCTCCTCGAGCCCAGAACCTCGAGCCTGCCCGCCCTCCCTGCGGGCCAAAGCCCGTGCTCGGCCCCCTCAGACCCCCCGGCGGCTCCAGGTCTTCTCATGTCCAGCAGTGGCAAAGCGCCCTGGCTCGCCTATAGCCCTACCAAACAATGTTGAACACTGTTCAAATAACCTTTTGAGCATTGCTCAAAAAGTTATGTGAACATTGTTCAAATAACCTGTTGTGGTCTCCACGAAATGTTCTTTAGAACATTTCTGGCGGAGAGCGTCCTGTTTTAACACATGGGGTTCATGTTCTAAGAACATCGTTTTTGCTCTGAGAACATGTTGGGGTTCTCAGAACATTTCGTGGCAGGACTATAGGAATGCCGGGACGGTCGGCCCCCGCTCAATCATTCGTATCATGGCATCCTTCTCGCCCTGCGCTTAGGACGCCCGAAAGGGGTGCGGAAAAAGGGGCACGATGCCCAACAGCAAATGTTGTCCAGAACCGGCAGCGGCCGCTGTTGGGCAGGTGGCCTCCTGCCTCCACTGGGCCCCGTCCGCGGCGGCGCGGACCGCGGGCTCCGTGCATCACCACCCACCAAACCACCCCAACCCAACCCGAAGGCTCAGATTTACCCTCGATTTCCAGTGGGGGGGGGTCGGGAAACATCGAAAAATCACATGTGGAACCCTTACCCCCCCCAACCCGAAATTCGGATCTTCGGGTTGGGTTGGGGTGGTCTGGTAGGTAGTCAGTGCAGAGCGGGAGAGGAACTGCCGTCGGGCCTCGTGCCCCCTCTTTCCGCACCCGCGTCGCTCGTGTGCCGTTGCGCGCCGGGCCTTCCTGGCTCGAGGCGCGCTGCAGCCGCCGCTCGTCCGCCACGAAGACATGTACACGGACGCCCTCCGCTGCGTTGTCCCTCGGCCCCGTGGCAGGGCGGCGGTGTACAAGCCACCACCGAGAGCCAGCAACTACTCTACACAGGGAGGAGGAGGAGGAGGAGGAGGAGGAGGAGG
>CAUYUJ010018704.1:496138-501138 GCA_963575745.1 Prorocentrum cordatum
GGAGACACGCACGCCAAACACTCGAGGGAGGGTGCCCGTGTACACCTTCTCGTGGCGCAGCTCGCAGGCGGGCCTCCCGCGGGCGAGCGCGGGGGGCGGGCGGCGGCCCGGGCCCCATAGTATGGCTGCCTGAGGCGGGGCGCCCGCGGGGGGCGGGCCGTGGCGCGCGCAGATGGTGCCCTCCAGAGGGGCGGGCCGCCGCCGGGCTGCCGCCGGGCCGCCCCAGGACTGGGCGACGGAGGGCCGTACCCATGCAGACCCCCTTCGCGCTGGGGAAAGAAATTGGTCCGGCGAAGGACCCAACCAGATTCAGCTGTAGGTGCCGCGATCGCACGGATAATCTTCGGTGGGGTTCTTATGGGGGGGCGCGAATTGTGTGAGGGTGTCTCCTGAGGGCCACGAGGCGGTGCCTGCTTTGCAGTACGCCAAGCAGGGCTCCGCAGCTCCGCAGGTCGCTCCACCCCGGTGGAGCTCGATGTGGGGCCACGAAACGGTGTCCTGGGTGGGGGAGACGCATGCGAACTCCGCCATTCGGGCCTTAAGTGGAGCTCGATGTGGGGCCAGGAAACGTTGCCTTGGGTGGGGGAGACGCATGCGAACACCGCCACTGGGGCCGTAGGTGGAGCTCGATGTGGGGCCATGGAACGCTATCGTGGGTGGGGGAGACGCATGCGAACACCGCCACTGGGGCCGTAGGGGGAGCTCGATGTGGGGCCACGAAACGCTGTCCTGGGTGGGGGAGACGCATGCGGACACCGCCACTGGGGCCTCAAGTGGAGCTCCCGGTGGGGCGACGAAACGTTGTTTTGGGTGGGGAAGCGCATGCGAACACCGCCACCGAGGCCTTCGGTGGAGCTCCGTGTGGGGTCACGAAACGCTGTCCTGGGTGCGGGAGACGCATGCGAATTCCGCCATTCGGGCCTTAAGTGGAGCTTCATGTGGGGCCACGAAACGCTGCCCTGGGAGCGGGAGACGCATGCGAACACCGCCACTGGGGCCCGAGGTGGAGCTCCTCTGTGGGGCCACGAAACATTGTGCTTGGCGGGGGAGACGCATGCGAACATCGCCACGGGGGCCTTGGGTGGAAGTCCTTGTGGGGCCCGGAAACGTTGTCCTGACTGGGGGGGACGCATGCGAACACCGCCACCGAGGCCTTACGTGGAATTCGATGTGGGGCCACGAAACGGCGTCCTGGGTGGGGGAGACGCATGCGAACTCCGCCATTCGGGCCTTAAGTGGAGCTCGATGTGGGGCCAGGAAACGTTGCCCTGGGTGGGGGAGACGCGTGCGAACACCGCCACTACGGCCTTGGGTTGAGCTCCCTGTTGGACCACGAAACGCTGTTCTGGATAGGGGGAAACGCATGCGAACACCGCCACTGGGGCCGTAGGTGGAGCTCGATGTGGGGCCGCGAACGCTGCCTTGGGTGGGGGAGACGCATGCGGACATCGCCACTGGGGCCGTAGGTGGAACTCGATGTGGGGCCATGAAACGTTATCGTGGGTGGGGGAGACGCATGCGAACACCGCCACTGGGGCCGTAGGTGGAGCTCGATGTGGGGCCGCGAACGCTGCCTTGGGTGGGGGAGACGCATGCGGACATCGCCACTGGGGCCGTAGGTGGAACTCGATGTGGGGCCATGAAACGTTATCGTGGGTGGGGGAGACGCATGCGAACACCGCCACTGGGGCCGTAGGTGGAGCTCGATGTGGGGCCGCGAACGCTGCCTTGGGTGGGGGAGACGCATGCGGACATCGCCACTGGGGCCGTAGGTGGAACTCGATGTGGGGCCATGAAACGCTATCGTGGGTGGGGGAGACGCATGCGAACACCGCCACTGGGGCCGTAGGGGGAGCTCGATGTGGGGCCACGAAACGCTTTCCTGGGTGGGGGAGACGCATGCGAACACCGCCACTGGGGCCTCAAGTGGAGCTCCCGGTGGGGCGACGAAACGTTGTCCTGGATGGGGGAGACGCGTGCGAACACCGCAACTGGGACCTTAGGTGGAAGTCCTTGTGGGGCCACGAAGCGCTGTCCTGGGTGGGGGAGGAAACGCATGCGATCACCGCCACTGGGACCTTCGGTGGAGTTCCGCGTAGGGCCACGAAACGTTGTCCTGGATGGGGGGACGCATGCGAACTGGGACCTGAAGTGGAGCTCGATGTGGGGCCACGAAACGCCGTACTGGGCGGGGGAGACGCATGCGAACACCGCCACTGGTGCCTTATGTGGAGCTCCCTATGGGGCCAGCGAAGCGCTGTGTTGGGTGGGAGAGACGCATGCGAACTCCGCCACCAGGGCCTTAGGTGGGGCTCCCTATGGGGCCGCGAAACCTTGTGCTGGGTGGGGGAGACGCATGCGAACACCGCCATTGAGGCCTCGTATGGGGCTATCTGTGGGGCCACGAAACGTGTAAGTGGTGTGGCGAAATTGGTGGCGATAATGGTGACAATATGGGTGGTGATCATGACGTCGGTGATGATGATGATGATGATGATGATGATGATGCTGGTGATGATGATGATGACGATGATGATGATGATAATGATGATGCTGATGATGATGATGATGATGAGGATGATGATGATGACGATGATGACGATGACGATAACGATGACGATGACGATGACGATGACGATGACGATGATGATGATGATGATGATGATGATGATGATGATGATGATGGTGATGATGATGCTGATGATGCTGACGATGCTGAAGATGCTGATCATGATGACGACGACGACGACGAGGACATGCGCAGGGCAGAGGCAGGGATGGGAGGAGGGAGGAGGGGGAGGAGGAAGGAAGGAAGGAAGGGACGCGGGGCGCTGTCTCTTCAAAACGAAGACCCAACACCACAGGATGGTTGGGGACAAAAAGTCGCGACGAAGGTTTTGGTCCAGGTTCGGCCTCCTTCAGAGGAAGAAAAAACAAGACCCCCTTGCGCTGCGAAGAGCTCACGACGGGACGTGTTCCTTTGTTCTCGGCCTCGGGGGGGTCCTTACAGGACCTCCGGGCCGTCAAGAGACGGCTCGGGATGAAGAGCCTGTCCTGGGGAAGGGGTCCAGATTTCTGGGGGTCGACGCCGTTGACAGAATCGCGACGTCGGGAGGACCGGGTAGGGCCTCAGAGTCAGCTCGCACAGCAGTGATGTGCAGCCTTCCCAAGGGTACACTTGCTTGGCATCGCTCGGACGTGTGCATTTTTCCTTCGGCGGGGACCCTCTAGGAACATCCTTGATCATTTGGCGAACAAGCCACACGCGAAACCGAACAACACACAGGGAATGGACGTCCGAGCGATGGCCAGCTTGCATCCTCCGAAGAAACGAGAACGCCATGAGCATAAAACTTTTGGCTCTCCGCGCGGGCTCCTTGCATCCGCGCTTGGGCCCCCCGCCGCAGGCCCCTGGCGCGCTCCCCCGCCGGGGAGGGGGGTTCGGCGCGGGTCCAAGACACTCGCGCGGACCTCCAACAGTGTATGCTCGTGTGCTTTTTTGTGCCTCTGGTCCTTGCCTCCGCGGTCCACCCTTGGCCGCGCTCGTTGGCCGCACCCCGCCCGAGAGGCTGCGGGAAGTGCGCTCGAGGCCCTGGCGCATCCCGATGCCGCGCATCCTCCCGATACGGGCCGGCTGTGGCTGCCTCGACGCGCCCGCGTTCTCTGAAACGCGGTTCCTGTCCAAGGCGTACCTTTTCCTGCACTTTGATTTCGGCACCGCCTGATCCCAGGGCTCTGCCCTCTCCTGGCCTTGACGTGAGGCCCCGCCTTCTCTTGCCCCCCCCCCTCTGCTGATTCAAGCTGCGCGTGGCCCGCTGAGCTCCTGTCGGAGGAGGCTCGCTCTCGACCCGCGGATCAAAAAAGTCTTCTGCAACGCAGCACGCGGGGTGCCCCAGGCGGTCCTCGGAGGGCACCAACTATACACCAACACCGATCCTGGCCCAGGATCACCCTGGGCCCAGGATCGGTGTATATGCCTTCTTGCGCAAGGCAGGAGGGCGTATACACCGATCCTGGGCCCAGGGTGATCCTGGGCCAGGATCGGTGTTGGTGTATAGTTGGTGCCTTCCTAGGTCCGTATCGATGCGCGGCGTGCCGGCTCGGCACGCGTCGGCCCCCACGATTCGGCGAGCGCTCACCCGCGTCGGCCCCCCCGCGCGTGGTCGGTCGGCGTGCGGAGCTCCGCGCGCTGGTGCGCCGCGTGCGGCGTGCTGCGCGTAGCGTGGCCGCCGGGCGGAGCTCCGTGCCCGGACGCCCTCGCGTGGCGTAAAGAAGAGCCCGCGACGGCCTCGCGTGGACGCCCTCGCGTGGCGTAAAGAAGAACCCATGACGGCGGGCGACCGTGTGCAGCTTGGGCGCCCTCGCGTGGCGTAAAGAAGAGCCCACGACGGGCAGCCTCGTGCAGTTGTGGTTGTTGTTGTTGTTGTTGTTGTTGTTGTTGTTGTTGGTGGTGGTGGTGGTGGTGTTGTTGTTGTTGTTGTTGTGGTGGTGGTGGTGGTGGTGGTGGTTGTCGTTGTTGTTGTTTTTGTTGTTGCTGGTGGTGTTTGTGTTGTTGGTGTTGTTATTGTTATTGTTATTGTTATTGGTATTGTTGTTGTTGTTGTTGTTGTTGGTGTTGTTGTTGTTGTTGTTGTTGTTGTTGTTGTTGTTGTGGTGGTGGTGGTGGTGGTGGTGGTGGTTGTTGTTGTTGAGTGTCAACTGCTAAACAATTATTTTTGTTGGACCCCCCCCAGGCGCTTTGGCGCTCTCGCCTCGGCGCCGTCTACATGTTCATTGAAAATGAGGCTCATGCTCGAGCGGTTTGGGGGGGCGCCAAACCGGCCCCCCCAACAACAACAACGCTCCCGCTCGAGACTTCCTCCTTTTTTACTCAGGGCCAGTGCTCTTGCTCGCTGCCGAAAGCCGAAGTCCGAAGTCCCAACAAAACCAGCGCTCCCGCTCGAGACTTCTTCCAGTTTTACCTTGGAGTGGCGCGCTACTCTTTCTCTCAGCGGCGCCGC
>CAUYUJ010018704.1:506138-519203 GCA_963575745.1 Prorocentrum cordatum
GGACCACTGCTGCAGCAGCCTGGACGTCTCCAACGACGCATCCTTGGCGATGGTTGTGCACACGCGCGATGCCCACATAGCTATCACACCGTCCCCGTATGCCTCTCAGTCTCCGTGTGAGTGGTCAACTTCTGACGCGGCGGGCAGATACGAGGGCAACGCGGGCGGCCTGCCTAGGAGCGTCAACCTGCTGTACATGGGGATCCGCTCTGCACAGCCCGAGGCGTGGGGAAGCCCACGGGTACCGACTCCGCTACTCCCCGGACCTCTCCCGGGGGGCGTCCTGACGAGGATTTCGAGGCTAATCCAGCGGTGGCGACGAGGGCCTCCCAGGAGGCCGAAAAATGGAGGAAGACGGGCGACGGGTAGCGGTATTGGTACATTTTTCCTCCTACCCAGATCCCCCCGACGTGGTGTTTTTTCAGCACGTCGACGCCCAGAGGTCTGGACCCCTTCCCCGGGACCGGCTTTTCGTCCGGAGCCGTTTCTTGACGGTCCCGAGGCCCGGCAAGGGCTCCCGGAGGCCGAAGGTAACGGAAAGCTTCCCGTTGTGTGTTCTTGTTTCGCTGCTCGAGGGGGTCTGGGTTTTCTAGGGCGACGAGATCTATGCGTATCCACTGCTCCTGGCCAGGCCCATCCTGGGCCCAGGAGCGGTGTATATGCCTCCCTGGCCAAGCCAGGAGGGCGTATACACAGCTCTTGGGCCCAGGATTGGCCTGGCCGGGAGCAGTGGATATGTATAAATATCGTCGCCCTATTTTCCTCCTCCGAAGGAGTGGCTGCGGGTCGACGGCCTGGAGGGCCCGGGCAGGCACGACCGGGTCATCTTCCACGACCTGCCACGGCCGATCGTGGTGCGGCGCGTGCGCCTGGAGGTGGGGCTTTAAGTCGGGCATGTCCCTCGACAGGAAGAATGTTCAAAAACAGTCAAAAATAGTTAGGGGACGATTTTTCGACTACACCTGAGGCGATGCTTAAGAAGACTTGATTTTTCGGCCAGAGTCTCGATTATTCTTAATGTTTCGATGTGAATCCTAAGATTTGGATAGACATTTTGGGTTTTTATTCCAGTTCTGAGACTATGAATTTCTTAACCCATGATTTCTTAAGCATTTCGCAGGGTGTATGTTTGACGATGTTTGAATATCATTTGACCATTTTTCATTTCTCTTCCGAAATCCGCCTGTAGTCTGTAGGAGGACATGCCCGACCGAAAGGTGGGGCTCTTCAGCGGGTTTCCCGCACTCCGGTTCGAGCTTTACGGTTGCGCGGAGCACGGCGTAAGGGCGCGCTTCGAGCCGGCCAGGATCAACATGACCTGCTCTGGCCAGGGTGTCGAGAGCACTCTCGGCGGCGCTTCTCTCTCGCACTGCCAGGCTGCGTGCACCCACGAGTGCTATGCTGTGGTGTGGGCGGGCAGCGCGAGCCAGCGCTGCCTCATCTTTTCGTCTTCGGAGTGCTCGAGCATGGGTGTTGACGGGGGCTCGGACGCCTATGTACGGCGAGGTGCTCCTCCGAGCAGTTGTGCAAATCCGTACCCTCTGGTCTTCACGAGGAACAACAACTTCGCAGTGGTCAGCGCCTCTTCGACCCAGGCGGCGGACCGGCGATAAAAGTGTCTGCCAGCCTGGACTCCAGATCGAAGATATGGACTAGCGAAGCTAGGCGCTAGCGAAGCTGCGATGCGATACGCTGCCTCGGCCTGAACCGCAGGCTGACTAAGCCCTGCTCGGCTGAGTTACAGAAAGCTCGTTCCAGCTATCGATGTGTGACGTTAGGTGATCGGCGGCGAGCGATGGGGAGAAGTGAGAAGGGGCGGGCCTTCTCAGAAGGCTCGGAAGTCCCCCGGCCTTCTAAGAAGTTGTCTCAGCTTCCCCCGAAGGCACAGACAACTTCGTTGAAGGCGCGAGGGCTCCAGAGAAGTCCCGCTGCCCTCTGAGAAGGCCTTCTCCTTCACATTCCCCTCCCTCCCTCGCTCGCCGCCATGATGATGCAGGACTCTGGCGCCCAGGCTGAAGGACGGTATGTTCCGCGCGCTACTCCCCTCTCGTCCGCGCGCCTCCCTCCACCCCGCCTTCCACCGTGCCCAAGTCGGCCACGCACACCCCACGTCTGCCCTAGATTGCGACCAGGGTTCTCGTCCCTGCGGGCAAACAAGTACGTAACGTGCGATGCATGAGATAAAACACAGTACAACGAAATACGTAAGACATGCAGAGATAACGTTAGGTGCGTTTGCCTGAGCCAGGCCTGAGCTGAGCTGAGCTGGGCGGCGCTGCGCCGCGCTCAGCTCAGGTGGTGATGGACCCCTTGAGGGGAAGCGGACTCATCACGTTATCGGAGCAGGGGCTGAAGCTGGTGGGTATTTGCGGTTTGCGGTGGGGGGAAGAGAGAGAGAGAGAGACAACAACAAAAAATGCCAGCGCCCGATCTGCCTGGACCGCTAGAGGATCTTGCGGCCCACGATCGTGCCGAAAACAAGACCCGATCAGTCTTCTGGATGGTACACCATCTTGCACCATACAGTGCCGTTTCTAATGCATGCTCCGCGTGCGGATCATGATGTATTACAAATGCAGGGATTCAGTATTAAAAACAACGATGAGTTCATGCACGAATTCATTCATACACTAATCATGTATTAGAAGTCATACATATATATATATATATATATATATATATATATACATATACATATAACGGCGCACCGGGTCCGGGGGCCCGGGGCCGGGACCCCGACCACAAATGTGGGCCCCGGGGGGCCCGGAGGCTCGTCGGACCACCGGACGCCGTCCAAGATCGTTCGCAGGCGGCTTCGGAACGCGCTCCGATGGCTCCAGATGCCTTCCAAGACGCTTGTCATGACACCAAGAAGGTCCCAGAAGCCTCCAAGACGCTCCGAGAGGCAGCCCAAGAGAGGCCCAAGAAGCAAAAAATCGTGCCATTCCTATGGGAAAACGTATATTTTTCGCATGTTCGCCTCTTGGGCTTTCACCGCGTCCAAGACGGCCCAAGAGGCGCCCAAGACGGTCTACGAGGCCTCCGGGAGCGCTCCAAGGCTGCGCACGAGTGGCCCAGGACGGCCCCAAGACGGCCGAAGAGAGCCCCAAGACGAGTTCGAGAGGGGTCCCAGACGGAGAAAGCCAACCTCGAATTCCGAGCTTCCGGCCCAAGAGGCTCCAGGAGGCGCCAAAATGCCGCCAAGAGGCGCCAAAAGGCTCCCAAAAGCACCCCAAGACGTTCCGAGAGGCACCCCAAGAGAGGTCCAAGAAACAAAAATCGTGCCATTCCTATGGGAAAACGTATATTTTTCGCATGTTCGCATCTTGGGCTTTCACCGCGTCCAAGACGGCCCAAGAGGCCTCCAAGACGGCCTAGGAGGCCTCCGGGAGCGCTCCAAGGCTGCGCACGAGTGGCTCAGGACGGCCCCAAGACGGCCCAAGAGAACCCCAAGACGACTTCGAGAGGGGTCCCAGAAGGAGAAAGCCAACCTCGAATTCCGAGCTTCCGGCCCAACATATCCCAGGAGGCGCCAAAACGCCGCCCAGAGGCGCCAAAAGGCTTTCAAAATCAGCCCAAGACGTTCCGAGAGGCACCCCAAGAGAGGTCCAAGAAACAAAAATCGTGTCATTCCTATGGGAAAACGTATATGTTTCGCATGTTCGCATCTTGGGCTTTCACCGCGTCCAAGACGGCCCAAGAGGCCTCCAAGACCGCCCCAAGACGGCCCAAGAAGCTTCCAAGAGGGCCCCAGGACAGCCCAAGAGGGCCCCAAGACGGCCCAAGAGGCGCCCAAGATGGCCCAAGAGGGCCCCAAGACGGGCCCAAGAGGGGGCCCAGAGGGGGACCACGAACCGCAAGCTCGAGCCTTCCGCCCCAAGAGGCCGCCAGGAGGCCCCAAGGAGGCCCCTCAAGAGGCCCCAGGAGACCCCCAAGAGGCCCAAAGGAGGCCCCGAGAAGCCCCAAATCGGCCCCCAAAATGCTTCGAACCTGCTTCCAGGAGGCCCCCGACAGGTTCAGAGGCTCCCGAGAAGCTACGTCAAACTCCCAGCGAGCGGCCGGACGAGGCCCCCCACAAAATCACAAGAGGGTTCCAGTATTTGTATCCTTCAGCGCTCTCTGGCCTTCTTCCCCCTGCCCCCTTCCCTGCGACTTTCGTTGACTCAAGCTCGCCTCCTAGCTAGAACCTAAGCGCGCGCGAAGCGCGCGCGTGGTTCTAGTATATATATATATATATATATATATGTTTAACCCCCATGTATTAAACACTGCCCTGTATCCCAAACCTCCTACAACACGGTTCCCATCATGCTGTTTGCTACACGCACTCTCTGGCGGCTGCGGCCTCGCGCGCAGCGGCGAGGCGGGGCAGGCGTAGGAGAGCAGAGGGAGCGGGCGCCCGCGTCCAGGCCCTCATCGGAAGCCTGGAAATTGGCACCAACACCAGCACAGGGGGTTGCCTCCACGTGGGAAAGATGATCCTAGATTTCGGTGTTGGTGGTAATATTTCGGTCACCTTGGAAGCCAGAATATTACCACCATCACCGAGATCGGGATCTTCTTCCCTCGGTGGAGGCACACCGCCGATCTTGGTGTTGGTGTCAACCTCTAGGCCTGCGACCTCAGGCGGGATCGCTCTGGATCGCTGCGTGTGCCACCCTGGGGGGGGGGGGCAGCGCATCGCCTTAAGTCGGGCGTGTCCCCCTACAGGGGGATTTTCGACGACAAAATAAGAAATACCCCAAAAGTAGTCAAACAATTATCCAAAAATACTATGGGGACTATTTTTTGAGTATGTTTTGACCATTTGGGGGTATTTTGGGGGTATGTTTTTGGTTTTTCGCCCAAAATCCCCCTGTAGGGGGACACGCCCGACTTAAGCATAGCCATCCTGGTGGGGATGGCGGGGAGGAAGGAAACACTGCTGCCCGCCGCGGGAGCGCCCCACGCGGTGGTCGCAGTGGGGCACCGGTGGGCGGCAGCACATGACCAACCGGGCGCGGTTGGCGGGGAGGAGGACCACTGGCTGCTCTGCGCGGGCGTCCCGTGCACACACGCACACGCGCACCCGCACACGCACATTCGCGCACGCGAGCGCGCACACGCGCACGCTCAAGCATTCGCTCCCGCTCACGCGGGCGCACACGCATTCGCACAAGCACGTACTTGTTTGTCCACGGCGCTGGCGGTCGCAGAGCGCGCTCGAAACCGAGCGGCCTGCGAGCAGAGTGAGTGCCCATCAAGCAACTGGAAATGAAGAGGCAACCGCATAAAAGGAACAGAAGAGAGAGAGAGAGAGAGGAACGCGTTCAGGGAACGGCCTCTACAAGCATTGGGCTGGCGACCAAGTGCCCACAGGCGAGGGCAGTGGGCCAGGGGTGCGCTGAAACTGGTGCCCAGGAGCCGCAAAACGGAGCCCAGGGCGCTTGCACTACACCCCCAAAGGGGACGGGCGACATCCAGGAAACTGCGGGCGCTGCGACGCCAGAGCCAAAAGGCATACAGTCAACCCGCGTAGTAAGGATGGGCAACCTTCCAAGTGTACCCTTACAGCTTTGTCCCCCTCGGCCCATCCTTAGCGACTTTCGCTGGCCAACCTCGTTCGAAAAAACGTGAACATGGCCCTCGAAGGCCCTTGCATCCTTACTGGCATCCTTATGATTCGCGACTGCACTTGGGCCAGGCAGCGGGGGCAGCGAGGGCGACGACTGCAGCGGTTGCGGCCGGACCCAGAAAAGCAGCTGGGGACACCTTCGGTGGGCAAAACGCCGGGCTGCGATGGGCCGCAAGCAGCACGGGCCCAGGGAGACTGACGCACGGGCCCGGAAGTCGCGCCAGCGGGGCAGCGGCCGCCCTGGCGGCGGGGAGGGGGGAAGCGGGAGGAGGAGGAGGAGGAGGAGGAGGAGGAGGAGGAGGAGGAGGAGGAGGAGGAGGAGGAGGAGGAGGAGAGAACGAGACGAAAGAGGAGCGCAGTGGGGCGGGGCTGGCACACGCACGGGCATCGGCGCCACCCCAACGTACTAATACTCTGTGTGCGCCGCCCCTCCAGGGGCGACGCGCGCACCGAGAAATCTTGTAGTAGTGTGAGCGTCGTGGCGGGCATTTTCTGGACACACCGCTCGGGAAATGATACACATATATGTATACATGTGTGTGTATATATATATATATATATATATATGGGTGTATTGGTATGTTCGGGTCGGACGCGCGCCTCCAAGGAGGGCATATAGTACTAGCAGGTCTCCTGCGCGTCCCAGCGCACACCGCACACGCACGACACGCGTCACACGCCCCGAGGGCCCCGGCACCCCGCAAGGACCCGGAGTACTTCGCAGCGGCGAACGCCTCCGCCGAGGCGCAGGCCGCCTGGCTCGCGCAGCTCGGCGACGCGGCCCCCTTTGTGGAGGTGAGCTTCTTCCAGCCGGTGACGGTGCGGCGCGTCGCTCTGGGCGGGGGCCCCAGCGAGACTGGTTGTTGGACTCGGTGAACTTGCAACGCCCGCTGCTCCGAGGAGGAGAAGGTATCCCATACCGCTACCCTGCGCCCGTTCTCACATTTTTGCGGCCTCCTGGGCGGCCCTCGTCGCCCCCGCTGGATGCGCCTCGAATTCTGGTCAGAACGCACCAGGGGAGAGGTCCAGGAGGCAGCGGTATCTGTACCTTCTGGTTTCCCCACTAGTGAGATTGTGTTTTTTGTTCGGTGAACCTGTAGCGCCCGTTACGAGGGGTCGCCCCCCCTCTCCCCGTCCCGCCCCCCTTCCATGTAACGGTGCCGAGCCTGTTTTTTTTGGGGGTGCGGGTAACCCCCGCAGGCACGGCGCGGTGCTCACATGCATGCTGTGGTGCTGGCAGGCAGAATCTGGTGATCACAAGCATGCAGTCTCGCTCGCAGATTCGACCCCCTCCCCTCCTGTAGGGGGGGGAAAGAATTGATTACTTTGCGACGTACCCAGCCCAGCACCAAATGACAAGAGGAGCTGGCCCAGACTAGTTTAGCCGATGACACCACAGGATCCGTCTTTGGTTGCGCAAGCTTTATGGGAAGCGCACGTGCTGCGCGATCCACAAGACAGCAAGAAAGGACGAGGACGGATGCCCCAGGCTCGAAGAGGAAATGATGGTGGGCACGAGGAGCAGGACAAGGGGACGGAAGAGGGGCCGAACAGCCGACGCGACGGCAGCAACGCGACGCCGAGGTAAGCAGAGGACGACAGCAGAGGAGCAGGACGAGGCAAGAGGGTGGCGGTCGTTCTCCGGCGGCACGCTGGACGAGCAGGGCCGCCCGCGCCACTCCGCCCTGGCGCTCCCAAGAAGGATCCGCCGCTCCTGCCTCGGGCGGCGAGCGAGGCCGGCCTCGCCCGCTCAGCTTCTCCGCTGCGTTTTCCTGCACTGCTTGGCATCGCTCGGGCGTGTGCAGGTTTCCTTCGGCGAGGGCCATCGAGGAGCAGCCTTGCTCATTTGGCGAAAAAAAAAACACGCACGACACCGACAAAAACACAGTGAATGGACGTCCGAGCGATGGCGAGGCACTGCGCAGCGCGGGAGCTAGACGCCCGCAGGCGCGCCGCCGGGTCCCCGGGACCCGCGGAGCGTGCCTCCGCTGGGCCCCCCAGGCAGCCTTCGAGAGCGTCCGCAGTCTCGGAGTTCGCAGCCGCCCAGGGATGGCGAGGTCGGGATTGACTTTGCGTGGCACGTCACTCCGCTGGACCCCCCCAAACAGCCTTCGGAAGTGGCGGCAGTCTCGCAGATCGCACACCCCCACAGACGGCAAGGTCTACTTTGAGCCTGCGTAGCGCATCACTCCGCTGGACCCAAAATAACCCTCGAACACGGCGACGGTTTCACAGTTCGCAGCCCCCCAGGGATGGCGTCATCTTATTTGAGTTTGCGTAGCACGTCACTCCGCAGGGCGCCCTGAGCAGCCTTCGAACGCGGTGGCGGTTCCAGAGTTCGCAGCCCCTCAGGGATGGCGAGGTCTTATCCCCCGTTTTCGGAATACGATGACAGTTTCGCAAGTCCTCTCCCGGGGCGGCGAGGCTCAATATAGGTCCGCGCGGGGCGCCACCCTGGTGGACACCCCAGCAACCTTCAAGGAGGCGACAGCGTCGCAGATCGCAGCCCCCCCAGGGATGCTGAGGCTTGATCTAGGTCCGCGTGGGACGTCCCTCCGCTGGACCCCCCAGCCGCCGTCGAAGGTGGCGACGGATTCGCATATCGCATCTCTGCAGAGACGGCGAGGTCTAGGCTGAGCCGGCGTAGCGTGTCACTCCGCTGGACCCCCCAGCAGCCTTCGAAAGTGGCGACAGCGTCGCAGTTCGCAGCCCCGCCGGGGATGGCGAGGTCTTCTGAGTCTGCGTAGCGCGTTGCTCCGCTGGGCCCCCCATCAGCCCTCGAAAGCGGCGACAGTTTCACAACACGCAGCCCCCCAGGGATGGTGAGGTCGAGCTCAGTATGCGTAGCGCGTCATTCCGCTGGACCCCCCAGCAGCCCTCGAAAATTGCGATAATCTTGCAGATCGCAGCCCCCCAGGGACGACGAGATCTAATCTGAGTTTGCGTAGCGCGTCACCCCGCCGGACCCCCCAGCAGCCGCCGACAGCTTCACACTACGCAGCCCCCCCCCCAGGACGGCGAGGTCTAAGCTGAGTCTGCGAAGCGCGTCGCTCCGCTGGAACCCACAGTTCGCAGCACCCCTAGGGACGGCGAGGTTTAATCTGAGTCTGCGCACCGCGTCGGTCCGCGGGCCCCCCCCAGCAGCCCTCATGGAAACAGTTCACAGTTCGCAGCCCGCACAGGGATGGCGAGGTCGAGTCTGAGTATACGCAGCGCGCCACTCCGCTGGCTCCCCCAGCAGCCCTCAAAAGTGGCGACGGTTTCACAGTTCGCAGCCCCCGCAAAGGATGGCGAGATCTGATCTGAGTCTGCGTAGCGCGTCACTTTGCTGGCCCTCGAAAGTGGCGAGAGTCTCCCAGATCGCAGCATCCCAGGGACGGCTCCGTTGGCCCGATGCTTGCACGTCGCTGTTGTGCATCCTGGTGCAGCCATTGCGATCCGATTCCGACTCTGCGCCGATGCAGCACGATCCGAGCGCAGCCCGGTTCGATCCGATCTCCCGATTCGATGTTGGCTGATCTTGACAGATCGCAGGGGTCGGGGGATCACGCGATCGCCGATCACGTGATCGGCGCGGTAGCCACCAGGGCTGCGATGGGATCACGTTATCGAGGGCATGATCGGCCGAATGATCAGCCAGACGCTACGGCTGGGACTTGAGAAAAAAAGTGCTAAGGCGGGGACCCCCGACAGACGTCCCTCGTCGGCTGCCTCAGCTGCGGCCCGCAGGCTCAGCGGAGGAAGTGGTACCCATATTTCCTTTGCCTCGGGCTCGCCTCTCTGGCCCTCCTGGGAGACCCTCGTCGCCACCGTTGGATTCGCTCCCCGGGAGTGGTTGGAAGACCAGCAGTGCCGTTACCTCTTGCCCCTCCCCCCCCCCTCCCCCCGAGCAGGCGGCGAGGCTGCTCGAGCCCCTGACGCTGACCCGCTTCGACGACTTCCACGGCACCGCGGAGGGGCCCGATGCACACGCCACGTCGCTTGGTCGGCCTCGGCGCCGCCGCCCATTTCTGGCGAAGGGGCTCGGTGGCGAAGGGACGCTGCGGCGTCTGTGCACCAAGCGCCCTGGCCGACCAGGCGGCGCGGCGTGTCCTTTGGGGCCCCCGCAGGCAGCGCGGAGCTGCAGGTGCACCTGCGGAACCTCAACTCGGGCCTGAGCGCCTCTGGCCGGCTGAGGCTCTACGTGCCCCCCATGCTGCCCGCCGTGCGCGCCCCTGTGCCCTTCGAGGTGGACGAGGCCGCGGAGTCGCCGGGCGGCGCCACGTCCGTAGATCTGGGGGCGGGCATGGCCATCTCCCAGGGCTCTGCCGGAAGCGAGCTCACCGCGGTGTCCTTGCCAGACGGGCTCCTGTCATGGAACGGCAGCGCACCCTCGGAGGCCCTGGCGTGCACCGGCTGTTCCGTCAGCCGGATGCGCGAGCTCTTGTCGACCTTGCGCTTCTTTCCGGCCCCTGGCACCAACGGAGTAAAGCGGGTGGAAGTTGTCATCAGCAGCAACGAGAGCGCCTCGATCCAGAGCGAGGTGCTGACCGTCTGGGTGCGCCCGCTGAACACCGCTCCCATCCTGCGGCCTTGCGACTCCCCAGTTCCCTCAGATCCAGCGGCCCCATGGTTCGCCGTAGCAGAAGACGCCTGGGAATCAGCCGTGTGCGTGGCGCTGGAGGACGACGCCGACGAGACGCCGGGCAACTTCGTGGACATGCGGCTGTGGGTGTCCAGGGGCAGCCTCGGCTGCGGTGGCTTCGGCGCTGCTCGCGGCCTGCTGGTCACCCAGTGCCCGGCGGGCGCGAGGGGCCCGTGCGAGCTGCGGTCGAAGCCGTCGCAGCGCCTCTCGCTGGCGCAGGCGCAGGGCTGCTTGAGGAGCCTGGTCTACACGCCGCCGTCCAATTTCCACGGGATTGCCGACCTGCACCTGAGCGTCTCGGACAACGGCTTCACGGGCGAGGGGGCAGCAGCAGAAGGCACGCCCCGCGGTTTCCGGGGTGAGCCCATGGTGGCGTCGATCAGGGTCGCGATCCAGGTTGCCCCCGCCGCTGACGCGCCGTGGCTCGCGTGGTCCATTCCGCCCCCGACAGTCATTTACAGCGACGGGAGTTTTCTGCTCAGTGGCCTGGACCTGAGGGACCCTGACGAGACAGGTCCTCGCAGCGGCGCCAACCTCACGGTCGCCGTGGAAGCCCTGGTGGGCGAGATTATCTCCAGCGCAGATCTGGTGGAGCACCGTTCGCCAGCGCCCCCCTTCCCAGTGCGCCATGTGCGGCTGCGGGGAGCTCCCTGGGAGCTGGAGCAGGCCCTGCGTAACGTCACCTACCGGCCCGCCGCGGGGTTCGTCGGGGAGGACACGGTGGTGGTCACCGCCCGGGGCGCAGGCGCCGCGGGCAGGGCCGCCTTGACCTCGGAGCTGAGGTTCCACCTGCAGGTCGAGCAAGCGCTTGTCGCGCCCACGATCTCCGTGCTGGCTCCCAAGGTCGCCGGACGGGAGGACGAGGCCGTCTGGCTGGGGGTTGCGGCGGGCGTGTCCCTCGAGCTGCCCGAGGCCGCGCTGCTGCGCTTCCGGCTCCAGGCGATCAGAGGAGGGCTGGTCGAGGCGGCTTCTCAGGGCCTCTCGTCGTCACGTCTGGATCCGCCTCCAAGAACTGCGACCCTCCCCGGCGCTTCTCTCGTTGTCTTTTTGAGGCTCTCAGAGGCTTCTCGTCGCCACGGCTGGATCGGAGAACGGAACTGGATTCGGACGGGGCCAGGACGAGGATAACTCTGTTCCAGAGCGTTCTGGAGCGCTCTCAGAGCGTGCCGGAACGCTCTGAGAAGGCTGCGGCACCCGAGGCATCCTCCAGACCCGCCGGATCTCAGAGATTCTCGATTTACAGTCAGCCCGCATAGTAAGGATGGGCAACCTTCCCAGGGGCACCGTTGCATCCTTGCCCATTCGGCCCATCCTCAGCGACTTTCGCTGGCCAGCCTCGTTCGAAGAACGTCAACGTCAGCCTCCAGGGCCCTTGCAACCTTGCCGCGCATCCTCATGATACGGGTTGACTGTATTCAGGAGGGGAAGAAACACACAGACACAATTCATCGTCGAGTGCCAGGAAAAGATGGGAAAATACGGGAGTTGGGCGGGACGACAAAAATCCAGAAAATATGGGAAAATATGGGGAATCATTTTTATCTGCGTGTATTTATTTGTGTGTCCCAGGGCCCCTTCATGTATCCTCACCCGAATGTGCCCTCGTCCTGGCTCCGTCTGAAGGATGCACCCCGGGAGGGGTCCACAGGGGCCCGATTCTGGGCGGACGTGGGCCACGGCGGCAGAGCCGCCGCGGTGGACGGCACGTAAGAGGGCGCCCTCGCCGGAGTGACCTTCGGTGCGGGCTCGTCGGGGCCCCCCGGTCGCTGAGCGCGGTGCGGCAGCTCGAAGGCGGAAGCACGGCAGAAAACATTCATTGTGGGCGCCTCGCGCGGATTTCTCGCATCGGCGCCTGTGGGCCCCTCCTGGCGGCGCCTCCGGCGCCGCCCCTGGGGGTCCCAGGCGCAGACCCAAGACGTCCGCGCGGAGCGCCAACAGTCAAAAAGTTTTCTGCCGTGCTTTCTTCTTCTGCTGGCGGTCGACTGCGCGCTTGGCTTTGGCCGCCTTGTGCCCCGTCCGTCCGCGCACCAGGAGTCACTCTTGCCTACAGTCGGGGGTGGACAGAACCCCCAACAGTGACACGTCGATGAGTGAATGGTCCGTTTTCGGTTCTCGAGAGGGCGCCGCGGCCGTTCTTTTCCAGGCTTGCGCCCGCCAGGTTTGGGCCTCAGGTCGTTTTCACGAAACCGCGTTTTACTCAAGGGAGGTCTGTCCATCCCCGATACAGCCGTCCGCGCGCCAAGCGTCACTCTTGCCCACAGGGTCGCCCCCGGTGTGCAGCCGACGCAGCCTCCGCTGGCCCTCCTCCGGAGGCGAGCGACGGGGCGCTGCGGCCCCTCTTCGGCAGGGGCCCCGGCGCCCCCCCGGGGGGCGCGGCGGGCGCGGTGCGCTACCTGCGGGCCTCGGCCGCCCTGGTGGAGGGCGTCGCGACGGCGGCGGCCGCCACGGAGGCCCTGGCCGGCACGCGGTTCCTGCACCGGGCCCGGGACCTCTTCGGGGGGCAGCTCGGCCGCCCCGATGCGCCGCCGCGTGGACGCGCAGCACGTGTGCCACACACACACACACACACACACACACACACACACGCACACACACACACGCGCACGCACGCACGCACGCACGCACGCACGCACGCGCGCACGCACGCACGCACGCACGCACGCACGCACGCACGCACGCACGCACGCACGCACGCACGCACGCACGCACGCACGCACACACGCACACACACAAACACACAAACACACAAACACACAAACACACAAACACACAAACACACACTCACACAAACACACACATTCACACACTCACACTCTCACACACTCAC
>CAUYUJ010018704.1:519303-531803 GCA_963575745.1 Prorocentrum cordatum
CACAGACACACAAACACACAAACACACAAACACACAAACACACACTCACACAAACACACACACTCACACACACACTCACACACTCACACACTCACACACACTCACACACACATTCACACACACACACACACTCACACACTCACACACTCACACACTCACACACTCACACACTCACACACTCACACACTCACACACACTCACACACACTCACACACTCACACACTCACACTCAGACTCACACACACACTCTCACACACTCACACACACTCACACACTCACACACACAGACACACAGACACACAGACACACAGACACACAGACACACAGACACACACACACACAGACACAGACACACAAACACACATTCACACAGCGTGCCAGCACGTGGCGTCCTGGCTCGGCACGTGCGGGTGCGCCAGCCGTACGAGCTCGGTCCACGCGTGGAGCCCCGTGTCGCCCGGCTCCGTGTCGGCTCCGCCGCGTAACGTTGCGTGCTGCGCACCGGCGCGGCCAGGCACGGGGAGGAAGAGCTGCCGATGCCGCTGCTCGTCTCGGGTCGGGCGAAAGGGGGGGATAGCAAAGGGGGGGGTTGAGAATCAGCTCACGTAGCTGATTTTCCCGGCGCCTCCCGGCGCCGGAGGCGGCCATGTATCGAGGAATGGGCCCCTCGGTGAAGCCGAAACCAGCTGCATGCAGCAAATTTCGTAACCCCCCCTTTCCCAATCCCCCCCTTTCGCCCCGCCCGATCGTCCTGGAACGCCCTCGTCGCCGCGGCCGGGTTCTCCTCGAGGTTCTCGCCAGAGCGCACCCCCGGGAGAGGCCTGGGGAGCAGCGAGCCTCGAGGAGCACAGCCGGGCGCCACGCGTGTGAGCTGTTGGAGGTCCGGGCGGACCTCCGACAGTTTATGCTTATGTCGGGTGTGTCCCCCTTCATGTGGATTTTCGACGAAAAATAAAATTACCCTGTGACGTACCCAACCCATTTGTATCAGTGGAAACGATGAGTTGGCCGAAACTTGTATGGACAATCAACTTGATGTGTAAGCTACTTGGGAGGCGTCACTGTGCTGGGTCCCGCAAGCAGGCCTCGAAAGTGGCGACAGTTTCACAGATCGCAACCCCCCAGGGATGGCGAGGTCCCATTTGAATCTGCGTGTGGCGTCACTGTGCTGGGCCCCCCAGCAGGCCGCGAAAGTGGCGACAGTTTCACAGATCGCAGCCCCCCAGGGATGGCGAGGTCCTATTTGAGTCCGCCGTGGGTACCCACTGTGCTGGGCCCCCCCCAGCAGCCCTCGAAAGTGGCGACAGTTTCACAGATCGCAGCCCCCCAGGGATGGCGAGGTCCCATTTGAGTCCGCCGTGGGTACCCACTGTGTTGGGCCCCCCAGCAGCCCTCGAAAGTGGCGACAGTTTCGCAGATCGCAGCCCCCCAGGGATGGCGAGGTCCCATTTGAGTCCGCCGTGGGTGCAGACTGTGCTGGGATGGCGAGGTCCATTTGAGTCCGCCGCGGGTGCAGACTGTGCTGGGTCCCCCAGCAGCCCTCGAAAGTGGCGACAGTTTCACAGATCGCAGCCCCCCAGGGATGGCGAGGTCCCATTTGAGTCCGCCGTGGGTACCCACTGTGTTGGGCCCCCCAGCAGCCCTCGAAAGTGGCGACAGTTTCGCAGATCGCAGCCCCCCAGGGATGGCGAGGTCCCATTTGAGTCCGCCGCGGGTGCAGACTGTGCTGGTCCCCTCCCAGCAGCCCTCGAAAGTGGCGACAGTTTCGCAGGTCGCAGCCCCCCAGGGATGGCGAGGTCCCATTTGAGTCCGCCGCGGGTGCAGACTGTGCTGGGCCCCCCAGCAGCCCTCGAAAGTGGCGACAGTTTCACAGATCGCAGCCCCCAGCAGCCCTCGAAACGCAGCGACGAGCCAGGTAAAAGGCAGGGGGGAAGAGGGGGGCGGGATTCGCGCGAGCAGTGCTTTATTCAAAACGAGAACCCAACGCAGGAGGGTTGGGAAATACTCCAAAAATGCCCCAAAAGGTCAAAAAATATTCAAAAATAGTCCCCAGACTATTGTTGGATTATTTTTTGCATATTTTTGGGGTATTCTTCATTTTTCGTCGAAATTCCCCCTGTAGGGGGACAGGCCCGACTTATAAGCTTATGCTCATTCCGTTTCTTGTGCCCCCCCCCAGGACTACTTCTCGCCCGCGGCCGGCCCCGTGGCGGTCCGCCTGGAGGCGTGCCTGTGGGACCAGCTCGCCGAGGCGGCGCTGGAGCAGGCGTGCAGCGCCGCGGACCTCGAGCTGGAGGTGCTGGCGGAGGACGTCGGAGGGAGGAGGGAGGGAGGAAGGAGGGAGGAGGGAGGGAGGAGGGAGGAGGGAGGAGGAGGAGGAGGAAGAGGAATGAGGGAGGAGGAGGGGGAGGAGGGGGGAGAGAGGAGGAGGGAGGAACAGGGAGGAGGAGGGAGGAGGAGGCAGGATGCGGAGGACGTCGGAGGTCCTCGGGGTTTGCGCCGCGGCGTTCGGTGGGCCCCCCGGCGCTGCCCACCTTTGGCGGCGGGACGCCGTGCCACTCGAGCAGAACGGATTCTCGTCTTCAAAGAACATCGGGGGTGGACAGAACCCCCGACAGTGACACGTCGGTTAGCGAATGGTCCGTTCTCGCTTCTCGAGAGGGCGCCGCGGCCGTCGTTTTCCAGGCTTGCGCCCGCCAGGTTTGGGCCTCAGGTCGTTTTCACGAAACCGCGTTTTGCTAAAGGGAGGTCTGTCCGTCCCCGAGAACAGGGCGTGAGGTTTTTTCGGCTTTTCTGGCAGTGCCTGGCCTTTTGGGAGCCCTTTGCCGGGCTCCGGGGCCGTCAAGCCACGGCTCGAGAGGAAGGTGTCGGTTTTTCCAGAGACCCCGTAGTGAGCATGGAAAGCAAAAGAAAAGCATCGCATGTTTGGGTACAGACTTGGAAGTCCAGGTTTCGCTAGTGACTGGTTCCCCTTCAGAAAAAAGCCGAAACCCTCCCGAAACCCTTAGAAAACCACCCGGAAGGGGTTCCAGGATGCTTTTTCGGAGGGTTTTGGAAGGGTTTGGGAAGGGCTGTCGTCGTTTTGGTGGAAGCCAGTCCCAAGCGAACCCTGGGCTTTCTAAGCATAGACGCTCCATGCGCCCGATAGCTTGGGAAGCCAGGGCGTCTACACGCCGAGCTCCCTGGCCGACCGGGCGACGTGGTTCGCATATTTCGCGATGCCCTCCCAGGATGACGCCCCGCGCGTGTTCTCGCCCGAGCACCCGTGGGCGATCCCGCTGAAGGTTCGGCGGCGATCGATGGGGGGGAATGAGAAGGAGAAGGCCTTGTCAGAAGGCGGCGGGACTTCTCAGAAGCCCTCGCGCCTTCCGAGAAGTTTTGCTCTGTCTTCGGGGAAGGCTTAGAGAACTTCTCAGAAGGATGGGGGACTTCCCAGCCTTCTCAGAAGGCCTCATCCTTCTCACTCCCCCCCTCGCTCGCCGCCGAAAGGTGACGGAAGACGTGCCCCTGGAGATCTGCTGCTTCAGCATATACGATGCAGACACGGTTTCGAAAGGCGCCGACGCTTACCCCAGTAAAGCTCCATGGCCCTTCGCTCTGTACATCCGCGTGCGCGCGGGCAACGTGTCCCTGCACGCTCCAGAGACTGTTGCAGTGCTCTTCCGGAACGAATCAGAGATCCAGCTGGAGGGTTACAAACACGACTTGCAGACAGCCTTGGGCACCTTGACTTACTATCCGCTTCCCGATGCTAATATCCAGAACAGTGGTCTTGACCACCTGTGCATCACGCTCAGTGACGTTGCAGGGGCGCGAGGCTTTGGTCGGGACAGGTACTTTAACGGCTGCTGGGACGTGGACATCGTTCCGATGAACGACCCCCCTGTGCTATCCGTCGAGCCAGGCTGGCCGTGGCCCAGCGAGCAATCCACCCAGGCCACAGCCGCGCCAGATCAGCAACACAGGATCAAGAACTCCCAGGGGCGGCCTGTCCTGCTGCCCGCGGTCCGCCTGCGAGACGTAGACGCCGAGGACCTCGAGCTGGAGGGCCCCGCCGTCGAGGTCGTCGTGCGGGCAGAGGAGGGCCGGATCTTGGAGCCGCAGTGCCCAGGCGTGCAGACGGCTGCGCGGGGCGCGCTGCCAGACGAAGCGTGGCAGATCGGCGGCTCGGTGCGCCTGGTCGACAGGTGCCTCGCCGGCCTTCGCTACGCCGCCCCCTCCGCGACCTTCGAGGGCCGGGACGTGGTGGTGGTCGAGGCAACCGACCTGGGGCACAGCGGGCTGCTCCCCGGCCTCGGCCACCTCGGCCTCTCTGGCCGCGGCCTGGCCAGCGGCCAGCGGGCGGGCGAGGCGCTGCTGCGCGTGGTGCTCAACGTGACGCGCGCGGACGAGCAGGTCCGCCTCGAGGTGTCCGGCGGCAACCTCGAGGCCGAGGAGGGCTCCGAGGTGCGGCTGCCGTCGTTCCGGCTGTGGCACACCCCCGCCTCGGACGGCAGGCGCGTGGTCGTGTCCCTGAGGGCGTCCGACGGCACCCTGGTGCTCGGCGTGAGCCGCGACTGGCTGGTGAGGAGGTTCGCGAAGCCGCGGGCGCCGCTCCGCGGGGCCTCGCTGCAGTGGCTCGGGCCCGTTGAGGTTGCAGCCGCCGTGCTGCGGGACCACGTCACCTACCGCTGCGGCACGCCCGGCATCTACGAGGTCACCGCCGTGCTGGAGGTCGAGGAGTCGGCGATGAGCGAGGTGTTCCACCAGGTCGCGTCCAGGATCGGAGAGCAAAAAACGCGGCGTAGGCACGACTCCTCGGATGTCTGCGTCTTTCATGTCGGCGCCCGCACCCCCTGACAGCAGCGCCTCTGGCGCCGCTCTTTTGGACGCGCTTTTCGCTCGCCAGGGAGGGGGCCTTGGCGCCGGCTCAAGAACTCCCCGCGCACCTCCGAGAACTCAGGCCTCCGAGAACCCATGTGTATGCTGTTTTTTTTTTGAGACAACATGTCAACATACGGTTAGCATCAATACGAGTATAGCCATTATTAGGATTAACTGTAATTCTATTATTAGAACTATTGTTATGAGTATTATTTTTTGTATGACTAGCTTTCGTATTAGTAGTAGTAATAGTATCAGTATTCGTAGTAGTATTCTTATTAGTATCATTACTAAGCACTCGTAATATGATTATCATTAGTCTTATTCGTGGCATTCGTGTTTTCATTCGTAGTATAATCATTTTTGGCATGATTCGCACTCCGAGCAATCTTGTCATTAGTATGATTGTTGTTATTGTTTTTCTTAGCTTCATTATTGTTGCTGTGATTGATCAGCATTCTGATCCTATTGCTCTACAGGACCGTCCCGGTCTCCGTGGTCGGCACCAACGACGCCCCCTCGATCTCGGGGCCGCTCGAGTGGTCGTCGGGCGGGGCTAGGACGAGGACAAAGCGTTCCGGAACGCGCTGAGAGCGTTCCGGATCGCTCCGCGAAGGCCTCGGCGCCCGAGGCATCCTTCCGAGCCGCCGGACCTCAGAGACTGCCGAGCCATCTCCGCCGGATGGTGTCCTCGTCCTGGCTCCGTCTCAGGTCGGTCATGGCGGGGAGCACCTACTCGCTCGCCAGCGCGGGGCTGGAGGTCCTGGACGCGGACGCGGGGGAGCCCCACGCCGTCTGGGCCGCGCCGCGGGTCGGCGCCGCCCCGACGCCGACGCCCGCCGTCGGCCTGGGCGCCGAGATGCGCGCCGTCGACGTCGAGGTGAGCACCGACGTCGGGTCGCTGCTCGTGGAGGACCCGGGCGGGGCGAGGACAAGGGGAGCAGAATGTCCAGGGTTCGCTCGGGACTGGCCCCTCCCCCTCCCCCTCCTCCTCCTCCCTCCTCCTCCTCCTCCTCCTCCTCTCCTCCTCCTCCTCCCCCTCCTCCCTCCCCTCCCCCCTCCCCCTCCCCCTCCCCCTCCCCCTCCTCCTCCTTTCAAAGCAGCCGAAACCTTCCCGAGGCGCTCCGAAAAAGCCCTTCGGGAAGGGTTCCAGGAGGCTTTTCGGAGGGTTTGGGAAAGGTTTCCGTTTTTTGGGGGGAGACAAGCCAGTCCCGAGCGAACCCTGGGCTTTCTGAGGGCACGGTAGGTTTGCGTCGTGTCGACCAGCGGCGACCCCAGCGTGGGCGTTCAAGGTTGAACGCCGCTGGCGACCCAGAATCGATCGACGTTGAACGATCGGACGTTGCGGCAGCGGCCGATCGTTCAAGGTTGAACGATCCCTGCGGTGTCAAAAACCAACGCTGGGGTCGGCACGACACGAACCTGCCGTACCATAGTTCCAGAGCGTTCCGGAACGCTCTCCTGGAGCGTTCCGAGTCGCTCCGAGAAGGCCGCGGCGCCCGACGCACTCTCCGCACCCGCTGGATCAGATGCCCGCGGTGTGTCCTGGTCCGATTTCGTCCTTGTGATCCTGAGGGGGGAGGAGGCGGAGGAGGAGGAGGAGGAGGAGGAAGAGGGGGAGGGGGAGGAGGAGAGGCGGAGGAGGAGGAAAGAGGAGGAGGAGGAGGGGAGGAGGAGGAGGAGGAGGAGGAGGAGGAGGAGGAGGCGGGGGAGGAGGAGACGGGAGGAAGGAGGATGAGGTGGGAGGGTTGGTGGGGGGAGGAGGAGGAGGAGGAGGAGGAGGAGGAGGAGGCGGAGGAGGCGGAGGAGGAGGCGGAGGAGGAGGAGGAGGAGGAGGAGGAGGAGGCGGAGGAGGGCTCAGGGGGACTGGCCCGATGTTGTATTGTCCACGCCCTGGCTTCGCCGCGAGGACTGGGCCGGCCTGGCGCCGGCGCACCCCGAGGCCACCTGCGCCGGCGGCTGCCCGCGGCTCGCCCTGCGCGTGCGCCCCGGCCTCGAGGGGCAATGACTCAAGCAGTGGCGAAGAGTCCCAGCGTGCCTATAGAGCCCTACCAAGCAATGCTCTAAGAAGCTGCTGTGGTTCCCACGAGATGTTCGTGGAACATTTTTTTCGCTGGGACTGTCTTGCTTTAACGCATGAGGCTTACGTTCTAAGAACCTTGCTTTTGTTCTTGGAACATTTTTGGGTTCTGAGAGCATTTCGTGGTGGGACTATGGCTCAAGCAGTGGCGATGCGTCCCGGCGTGCCTATAGCCCTACCAAATTCGATGCTCGTTTCGGGGACCTTTTCCTGGAGCCCACTTCACGGATCTGTTCGACCCCAGCTCGACTCAAGTTCGACTCAAATTCGGCTCAAGTTCGACTCAGGTTCGACTCAGGTTCGACTCAGGGTCGACCCAAATCGACTGACATTCGACGCAGCTTCGACGCAGCTTCGACGCACGAGTAGAGCGAGTGGCTCCAGGAAGGTCCCCAGAACGAGCATCCAAACCAAACAATGTTCTAAGAAGCTGGGGTGTTTTCCACGAAATGTTCTTAGAACATTTCTCGCTGGGACTGTCTTGTTTTAATGCATGAGGCTTACGTTCTAAGAACCTTGTTTTTGTTATGAGAACATATTTGGATTCTAAGAACATTTCGTGGTGGGACTATGAATACTGGAACGGTCGGTACCTGCTCAAATGGCGGGGGATCGGTTCAGATCGGCACGATCGGAATGGGTACGGAAAGAAGTGGGACCCAAAGATCCAACGTATTGAACAAGTCAGGCGATCGCAAACATGGATCAAGGGGCGTGAAATAGCGACGGGTCCCGTTGCCATGGGAGATCGCGGATTTCCGCCGCCGAGCGAGGCGGCACCAGCTGCAGTTTGGGGAGGGCACCTCCCTCGATCCATGGATTTGGCGACCGCGCGCCAAATCCATGGATCGCTCATCCATGCTTGCGCGCCCCCGAAAGAATTGGGACGCAGAGATCCAACGTATTTAACAAATCAAGACGGAGGTGCTTCGCAGTTTTCGGCCTCTATAGGGGCCCTCGCCGGGCCCCAGGACCGTCAATAAACGACTCGGGAAAGGCAACACGGGTCCTCGGGAAGGGGTCGAGACTTCTGGGGACCCCGTATGTAACAAATCGCGACATCGGATCTGTGGGGACGAAGACCGACAGCAGTCCCTGCCCATTTCGAGCAGTCGGGGAAACGTAAGGCTCGAGGTCGCCGGGACTCGGGTTTTCTGGCGCTTTTGGACGAGCGCGCCTCAGATTTGGGCGATCCATTTTTCGTGGGATGTCCGCAGCGGGAGCTCGCGTCAGATTTCAGACTGGGCCTCGTCAATTGTCATGATGGCCCCGTCAGGCCAACCCGAGTCACCCGAACCCGAGTCTTACGTCCCCCCGAAACGGGAATCACTGTCGGCGTTGCCGCGGAGACTGTCTGCCTGGGGACTAACTGAATGTCGGTTTGGGATATCACTTGCTGCTGGGCATCGTGCGCATTTTCCCGCACCCATTGCAGGCGTGCCAATCCGAGGGGGATTGGTTCAGAGCTCTGCACGCACGAAATGGGTACTGAAAGAATGGGTACAATGCCCAACAGCAGTCCCTGTTCATTTTGAACAGGACTCGCTGTCCACGCCGCCGCGGCCTGTGTCCATTTGAGACAGAAGGCCGCCTGCCCAACAGTGGCCGCTGTTGATTTGGGACAACATTTGTTGTTGGGCGATGTGCCCATTCTTTCCGTGCCCATCTCGGGCGTCCAAAAGAGCGGGGGGACATTGGGGAAGCACCGAGATGAGGTGTCCAGTTCGGAGTTCGAGATCTTCGGGCGTTCTGGTCCGGCCTCGGCGGTTTGCCAGCCTAGTTTGGGATCTCATTTGTTGTTGGGCCTCGTGCGCATTGTCCCGCACCCACTGCAGGCGTGCCGATCCGAGGGGGACTGGTTCAGAGCGGGGGGGAGGGAGGAGGAGGAGGAGGAGGAGGAGGAGGGAGGAGGAGGAGGAGGAGGAGGAGGAGGAGGAGGAGGAGGAGGAGGAGGAGGAGGAGGAGGAGGAGGAGGAGGAGGAGGAGGAGGGGTAGGAGGAGGAGAAGGAGGGAGGAGGAGGAGGGGGCAAGAGTGCCCTTACAGGAGGGGGGCAACGTTAGGGGCAACGTTAGGGGGCAACGTTGGGGGGCAACGTTAGGGGGCAAGAGTGCCCTTACAGGAGGGGGGCAACGTTAGGGGGCAACGTTGGGGGGCAACGTTAGGGGACAAGAGTGCCCTTACAGGAGGGGGGCAACGTTAGGGGGCAACGTTAGGGGGCAACGTTGGGGGGCAACGTTAGGGGGCAACGTTGGGGGGCAACGTTAGGGGGCAGCGTTGGGGTGAGGTCGGGCAGGTCCCTCTGCAGGAGGAGCGTCCAGGAGTGGTCCAACGATGGCCTGGGGGACGACGGTTCGTGCTCTTTTTTTGGCTGCTTGTGAGTCTGTGTTGGCTGTGTTTCGGTTTTCTTCCAACATCCGTCTGTAAGAGGACATGCCCGACCTAAAGTTACCTCCGCATTCCATAACAAAGTGGGGGGGGGTCACATTCGGGGGGGGTTCTGATTTGAGCTGTCTTGGAGGGTTCGGGGGGGTCGGGCCGCCCTTTGATTGATAGTCTGGGGGGTCTAAAACTTCTCGTCTGGGAGGGTTGTGACCCCCTCCCTTTTATTACGAAATCTGGAGTAGGCGGGGCTGGGCTCACGGGGACGAGCGGGCATCGACCCCAGACCGCCCACTCGTTGCCGATGGGGGCCCTGGTGGCCCGCCCCCACCCAGGAGCGTGCGGACTCGCCATCGGGGCATCGCGGTAGAGTTTGATTCCTACCCTGCCGTGTCGAGGGTGCCCCCTTTTGGCCTGTGTGCAGTTGGGGCCCTGAAGACGGAACCCTTTTCGTTGGGGAGGGGCTCCGCGTTCCTTAGTCGTTTCAGAGCGTGCCTCAGGTTTCCCGTAGGTTCTAGGACATCGAAGTTCAACTCAGGAACAAGAGGGGCCTCGTTCCCTATTTAGGGTACCTTAGGGTCAACGCCCCGACTGTACCGCGTCTCGTGTCTCCTCCGTTCCTGGGGCAAGAGTGCCCCTGTGCCTTTCTAATTTTTCCTCGGATGTCGGGGGCTTGCCCTCGTGTCCGCTCGCGTGCCCTCCTCGATCGAACTCGGCGATACATCGCCGATGCATCGGCGACGTATCGCCGATTCCAGGCCGATGTGTTCTCCCTCCCCGAGCCGGTTCGACCTCATCCCTGCTTCGTCGGCCCATCCTGTTGACATCCGAGGAGCTCTACGTGGCAAATCGGATAGGATATCCAAGGGTCGTGCATCCCTTACCTCGCATCCGTGCTGTGGATGCTGACCGCATCGCCGATGTATCGGCGATGTACTTCTGGGGAGCCAAACGGTACCGTTGCCGCTGCTCCCCGCGGGCCTCTCCGGGGGTGCGCTCTGACCAATACGTCGAGGCGCGTCCGGGGGTGGCGGCGAGGGGCTCCCGGGAGGCCGGAAAAGGCGAAGGCGAGGCGGGGGTAGCGGTATCGATGCCTCTTCCTCCTTGGAGGATCGCCGCTGCCAGGCCGACGTTTCAACCCCCCCCCCCGAGCCGTTCGCGACTGCTCCCCAGCAGGCCTCCTGCCCGCGCTGACCGGGCGCCTGTCCCTGCGGCTCCCGATCGAGCTCGGGGGCCGGCGGGGGACTCTGGAGCTGAGGCCGGGGGAGGGAGAGCGCTCGGAGGAGGAGGAGGAGGACTCAGGAGCGAAAGAGTAGCGCTCCAGGCTGTAGCCCTGGGATTGCGCAGCGTCAAAAACAGGAGCGAAAGAAGGACGTACACGCACATGATCCACGCTGGTTTCGAGAGTACGCATGGCGCGAACGTTCGTATCACGCGGCCGCTCTCGTGGATTTTGGGGCCCTGTTCATGTACGTGGTTGAGCGCGTACATTCTTTTGTGGTCTCCCTAGAGGACGATTAGGAGTGGGAGGCGTGGTGAGGGCAAGAAGAGGAATGAGTGAGGAGGAATGACGAGGACGACGACGATGAGAAGGAGTGCTCGGAAGAGGAGGACGACACGACGATGAGGAGGGGAAGGCGGGGGGCGGGCAAGAGGAGGATGAGGCGAAGTGAAGAGGAGGAATGAGGAGGACGACGACGATGAGGAGGGGGGACGGGGGGGCGGGCAAGAGGAGGAGGAGGAGGAGGAGGAGGAGGAGGAGGAGGAGAAGGAGGAGGAGGAGGGGGACCAAGAGGAGGAATGAAGAGGAGCAATGAAGTAGAGGAATGAGGAGGAGGAGGAGGAGGAGGAGGAGGAGGACGACGACGGCAAGGAGGAGGGGGTGGTGGAGCGGCCCGTTGGCGACAGAGGGCCCCAGACATGCGATGTCTGGTGTCGGCTATTGCCACGGCTCTGGGGTAAGGAGAGTTGGTTGGCGGTTGGGCCTCGAAGCCCCCCAAAGATCAACCAGAAGAACCAAGCCAGGTCGGCCGTAGCTGGTGCTTCTCCGGGTGGCGACAATTCCAGTCAGTGGAATGGGCCGGGGGGGGGCCCCCCTGCACACATCACTGAACCAGATCCCATTCAGCCCGGTCCTGCCCACGCCCGAACGCGGCCCCCCGATCATCGGACACCAATTTTTGCTTCGGTCGCGACCGGTAGCGACCGATCGGCACTCCACATCGGTAGCGACCCATCGCGACCGATCCCAAAATCGGTCGCGACCGATCTCACTGGTCGCGACCGACAAAATCGAGCATCCAATGATCAGGGCCGCAGGAGGAACTCCTGAGACCCCTTCCATATAAGGCGTTTTCTGGCCACGGGGTGATCACATGTCGATCTTGGTCGACATATGCAGCATAACGATGGAGTCTAGGGCTCCTGGGGTGATTTTTGGCCGAATTGCTGACTTTTTGCAGCGTCGGATCTCAGGGAAGCGTGCCGATACCGCTGCCCGTCCCTCTTCGCCACGGCTGGACTCGCCCCGAAATCTTGGTCAGAATGCACCCTGGGAGAGGTCCAGGGAGTACGTTGGGGGCGTTGATTGAGGAATGTGCCCAGGAGGCTTCAGACCCTGGGGGATTCCTTATCTGACGAAGGCGGCAGTGTCATCTATGGCCAATGCACGATTGGAGTTCCACTTTCTTCCAGACCCTAGGTTCCTTATATATCCAATGGTTCCTTATCCAATGCCCTCCCCGTAGCCGCATCGGCATCCTCTTGATTCCCACAAATTTCGATAAACGTGCATTTTCGGAGGTCCGCGCGGTCTTCTGAGATCGGCGCTGGGGGCTCCTCTGGCGGCGCTTCCGGCGCCGCCCCATGAGGGCGCTCCGCGTGCTGGGGTAAAGTCGGGCAGGTCCCTCTACAGGAGGAATATCCAAGAATAGTCCAAAAATAGTCGGTGGACGATTTTTCGAGTGTTTTGGATGATTGAATCTGTCTTGAATATTTTCGGACCTCGTCCAGAATCCGCCTGTAGAAGGACATGCCCGACCTAATGCTAGGGAGGGGTCGACCTCCAATCCAAGAACTCCACACCCGATCTCCCAAAGTTGCTGCCGATGTCGTTTTTTGGCTTCTTCTGTGAGGGTGGACGATCGCGGTCTGCTTGGGCGCGGCTCGAGCCCCCGG
>CAUYUJ010018704.1:536803-639896 GCA_963575745.1 Prorocentrum cordatum
CCCGGCGACGGCGCCGCCCCCCGCGCTCTCGGCCCCCGCGCCAGAGCTGCTGGCCGTCGTGCCCGCCAACGGCAGCGCCGTCGCCGTGGAGGCCTTCGAGGTGGTGCTGCGCTTCACGGACATCGTGTGGGTGGGCAGCGGCGGCATCCAGATCGTCGACTGCGGCGCGGACGGCCAGTGCGGTGCCGTCGACCTGCTGGACGACGCCGCGCTGGTCATCGACGCCACGGACCCCTCGCAGGTCATCCTGGACGTGAACAGTAGCGTCGTGCGCATCTCCCCAGCAACGCAGCTGAGGCCGCTGCGCTTGCACCAGCTAGTGATTCCGGAGGGTGCCTTCGTCGGCCACAACGGCCGCAGTTTTGGTGGGATCCCTGCTGGTGGCCACTTCTTTGAGACAGGGCAGGCACTGGCTCGGCCTACCGGCTGGCGGATCGTCGCGCAGGCGTTCGAGGAGACAGACGCCCTTCTTGACTGGGAGGTGTGCGAGGTAGGCTTCTACACCTCGTCCGACTGCAGTGGAGCCGCCATCGAGGGCACCCCTGTGGCCAGCAGCGCGTCGGCCAGCCTTTCGCAGGTGGGAGACAGTGGCCTGGCATTTGATGGCAGTTTGGGAACGTGCTGGGTGCACAATGGCAGCGCGCCTTCGGCCTGGCTGGGCCTGCAACTGAAGGACGCCAGCTTCGTCCGATCGCTGCGGGTCATCGGCAATCCTGCGGGAGACGGCGCGGCGCTCACCGCCTTTTACCTGCAGTTCTACTTCGAGGGTAGGTGGCACAACCTGCAGAAACAGGGCTACAGCGAAGATTGCATCGAGGTGGTGCAGGACTACAGTTCCGTCTTCGCGGGTGAGCGCGACACCTCGGAGCCCGCCATTGTCTCCTTGCAGCCAGCGCACGGCTCTTCCAACGTGGCCCCGTCTCAGAGGCTCCAGCTGGTCTTCGATGAGGATGTGAGGTTGGTGGAGGGCACGGACTCCGTTGCCCTGGTGCATGCAGGGGACGACACCACGTGTGATACGGGCGACGATGCCGTGACGTACCTTGCAACAGTCCTCCCCGAGCTGCTGCAGAATAACGGCACCGTGCCCTGGGTCATGGCAGCAAACAAGACATTGATCGTCAAACTGCCATGGGTGGACATGTCCACAGGGTACTACTGTCTCCAGGTGAATAAAGGTGCCGTCCTCGACGTCGCGGGCAACCCGTTCGCGGGGCTCTCTGGCGAGTCGTACAAGTTCTACGTCGACACCGGAGAAGGCGTCATGCCAACCCTGCTGTCGACGGACCCCGCCCCCGGCACCGTGCTGATCGGCGGGCGGCAGCAGCGCTTCCGGCTCTTCTTCAGCCAGGCCGTGCAGCTTGCCGACCCCTACCTGTTCCTCACCGTGGGGCAGGTGCCCGGGGCCCATTCCGCCCACTTCGTGCCCGCCAACGCGAGTGCAGACGCCAGCCCGAAGAGGAAGAAGCGGCCTCGGCCCAAACTTCCGGCGCTCCGCGCGGAGCCCCTGGATCTGCCTTGGGCCCCGCACTCCGCGCGCCGCCCCCTCGGCGCGCTCGCTCCGCGCGCCAGGAGGGGGGGGGGCCCAGCGCCGATCCCAGGAGCCGGCGCTGAGCCTCTGAAAGTTTATGCTCAGCGGGCGCACACCGGCACACTAGAGCTATGTGTCCTCCTTGGAGGCGAGCGTCCGACCCGAGCACATAGTGTGACCATCGTGTAGTATACAGGTTCCCGAACGGTGCGGCCCGGAAGCCCCTGGCCGCCGAGCATGTGACACAAGATTTCTCGGCGCGAGCGTCGCCCCCTTGGAGGCGACGCGCACATAGCATTAGTATGTTTGGGTGGCGCCGAGCTTGTGCAGTTTTCTTTTCTTCTGTCATTGGCAACCACACCGTGACCGTCAACATCACCTCCGCAGACATTGCTGGCTCTGTGGTCACGCTCGTGCTCGGGACGGGGCTGACGCCAGGCTACCAGTACGCCCTCCAGATGCCAGCGATTGCTCTGGCGGGCCTGCCAGAGGTGAGCACGAGCACCATCCTCGGGACCACTGCGCTGGTGCCGACGCCCTTTGAGGGCGTCTCTGGCGACGAAGTGGCCTGGCACGTCATCGAGGACCCAGCCCGGGTGTACGACCACCGCGCCCAGACGCCCACCACATCGTACGCCAACGCGGCGCAGGAGACGGCAGCGCCGCTGTCCGAGGCGCCCCCTGCGGCGTACCACGCGCACCTGGTGGCTCGCCAGCTCGAGCTCGGCAACGCGACGGGTACCTCGGACAACGCGACGAACGTCTCGGTCGTCGCCGTGGGGGTGGGCCAGGCCCGCGCTGCTCTCGGCGCCAGCCACTGGCTGCGGGCCGCCACCGACTTCGGCTCCGCGGCTGCGGAGGTGGGCCTGCTCGTGGCGCCCCAGAACTCGCCCGCCCAGGTTCACCAGCCTGAAACACATCCTTGCCCCTGTGACTGGCACCGTCCTATCTCGATGCCGACGTTCGGGAAGATCAGCGGTAGGCCCCCGACGGCGAAACCGTACATTCCTGGGCGATGCACACCATCTAAGCCTATCCTTGCCTTGTGGTTGGTTTTCGGGTCGCAGTTCGCCTCTCCGGCGGCCGTTCGGGACGGCCCCGGCACCCCTGGAACGCTCTCGGCGAGGCGCAGCTGCTGCAACGCATCCGGAAGCTGTCTGGCCGCCGAGACACGGCGAACACGCCCGACGGCGCATCCCCAATATATTGCCATCGCCTTTCGGCGTGCCGATCTTCGGGGCGGGGACGCGTTCGCGGCTGGCTATGGAGGTGCTGGCCACCCGACCCGAGCTCCTGGTGGTCTCGGCGGGCCAGGCCGGACACCTCCCCGGCCTCTGGCTGGAGGACGATGGCGCGGAGGAGCTCCGCGTGCAGGTCGTCGTGGAGCCCGCGGGGGAGCTGGCGATCCTGCCGAGCGCCTGGGAGAGCCAGGGCGTCGAGCACGTCCCCAGACCTCCTCGCGCTGTGACAAAAATCACGACGGGCGGTTTGTCGCTAGGTTCGGCCTCTGGGGGCCCTGCCGGGCCCCAGGACCGTCAAAAACGACTCGGGACGAAAGACCGGCCCCGGGGAAGGTGTCCAGACCTCTGGGGTCGACGTCGCGGAAAAAGCACGACGTCGGGGGTCTGGGTCAGGCGATCGCAGACATGGATCAAGGGGGCGTGGATTAGCGCCGGGTGGGACATCGTGAATTTCTGCCGCCGAGCGAGGCGGTAGTTGCCGCATGTTTGGGGAGGGCACCTCCCCCGACCCATGGGTCTGGCGACCGCGCGCCAAATCCATGGATCGCTAATCCATGTGTGCGCGCCTCCGAGGAGAGCCAGGGCGTCGAAAACGTCAGCCACACCGTGCAGGTCTCACCAGACTATGGGTCGCTCGGGCAGGGCGACGCCTCGGTGCTCTCCGGCCGCGACCTCGCGGCGGCGGCCCTGTCCTTCGCGGGCCCCGCGGCGTCGGTCGCCGCGGCGCTCTCGAACCTGACGTACCGGGCCCCGAGCGGCTTCTCGGGCCACGCCCTGCTGCGCATCCAGGTCAAGGACGGCCCGTTCCTCGCGGAGGGCAACCTCGCCGTGCGCGTGCGGCCCGCGGACGCGCCGCTGCGGGTCCGCAGCCGGGGCCGCGGGCAGCGCGCGGCGGAGGCTGCTGCGGGCAGGCTGCAGAGCCTGGCCGCGGCGGGCTGCGCATGGCACGTCCAGGACGGCGCGGCCTCCGACTCTGCCGAGTACCTGCTCAGCGTGCTCTCGGTGCACCCGCAGGTGGGAGCCGGGCGCCTTGGCATCGCTCGGACGGGTGCATTTTTTGCTCGGCGAGGGCCACCGAGGAGCCTCCTCGACCAACGAGCAAAACAAACACGCACGAAACCGACAAAGGCACGGGAAATGGACGTCCGAGCGACGGCGAGGGTCGGGGCGGGCTGGGGCGGCCCAGCACCGGCCTCTCGGCCAGCAGAGGGGGGTCGAGGCAGGGGGGGGGAGCCCCCCCCTCGTCGCCCTTGCTTTCCAGGCGCGGCTCGGATATATAGCTGGTCGGTCTCGACCCTGGGAGGGGTCTGGGCACCGACTCTGAGAGCAGATTTGCCCTCGACCCCCCTCCCCCCCTCCTATCCGATTATCTCGGGACCCATCCAGCACAGACCCCCGGTCGCTTCCAGCCCCGAAGGCCTCGTGCAGTAACTTCACCGCCGACCTCTGCGTCGGCTCGGGCCTGGACGGCGGCTGCCTGTCCGCGCGCGCGCCGGAGTCGTCGTCGCCCGCGTACGTCGGGGCGGGGGAGGGAGACCTCAGCCGGGTGCTGGTGATGAGGGTCTCCGGCCTTGCCTTGCTGAACCATCACCTGAGGAACTCGATACTGTGGCAGCCCTGCCCGTGCGCGAACGGAGAGCTCCGTTGCGCGATTCCTGTGCGTGTCTCGGTGGAGAGGGCCTCTCAGACAACGGGCCGCAGAAACGAGTCTGCCAGCGCTGTCTGCGACATCAGCGTGGTGGTTCCATTAAGCGTTACGGTTGACGTGCGCGGCTCTTACCTGTCCACGCCTGAGGACCAGGCGCTCGAACTGGGAAGCTTGCTGCGCATCCAGGGCAGCTCACCTGGCGCTGGCGTTGTGATGACACTCTCTGCCCGCGAAGGTACCGTCAGCGGCGTCACTTCGTCGTCGAGCCTCGTACTTCGAGGGACTTCCGTGACAGAGCTAGCAGAGGTTGTGCGGCAACAAGGGGCGTGGTACATCCCGCCGCTCGACTTTCATGGCGTCGACGAGCTGGAGGTCACAGTGGAGGCGATGGTGGCAGAGTACCAGGCCGCGGCCCAGGAGACCGTCGCCAACCTCAGCAGGATCTCCAATGCCACCGGGGAGGAGATCTCGGACGATACCCACTGGTATGGAATTCACACCGCGCAGGCGAGCCTGGGCACCTACGCCGTCATCAACTCCAGCCGGGGGGCCGACCTCCGCCTGGTGTTGGCCCAGCACTTTCGCCTCGAGGTCCACGTGGCCCCCGTCGGCGACGCGCCGGCGCTGGCGTTCTCGCACGCGGCGGGCAGCGGCGCTTTCGAGGTGACCGCGGGCGCGGAGCACGCCCTGACGCTGAGCATCCGGCACCCCGACGTCGGCGAAGAGGACAGTGTTCGTGTGCGCATCTTCGTGCCCTTCGGCGAGCTGGCGTTCGGGCGGCTCGACGCGGAGATCGGGGGCGCCGACCAGGGGGGGGGGGGGGAGCCGGCGCTCGCCGGGGGAGGCGGTGGACCCAACAAGATCACAGCAGCAGTGCTGGTTGTAGTGGGAGTAGTGTTGGACTTTTTAGAGGGGAGGAACGTCAGGGTCAAGTTGTAGGCAGCTTGCCTGGCTCACGGGCAAGTCTGTGCACACAGCTGCTTCACGTCTGCACAGTCGGGGCCCTGAAGAAGGAGCCCTTTTCGTTGGGGAGGGGCTCCGTGTTCCTTGAGTGTTTCGCAGCTTGCCTCAGGCGTTCCTTCTGTCTTCGATCGGGAAATCGAAGTTTAACTTGTGGAAAAAAGGGGGCCTCGTTCCTTATTGTAGTGGCCTTCGGCCAGTGCCGCCGATCCGGGGCGCTCCGACTGATGTGATCCTTCTTCGCCCTCGTCCCTCCTCTCTTTTTCCCTCCCTTCCTCTCACTCAGCATTTATCGAAGACGCCTACGGCGAATCACCGCCGCCCCCTGCCTTTTTGGAAGCGCCTATGTGGCCGAACGTTGAGGCCAGACCTGCCAAGCTATCGGACCACGTGTTCCCCGAATCGGTTTGGAAAGCCTTCGGGGAACACGTGGGCATCTTGAAGGTCATCTTGGCCGTCTTGGAGGCCTCTTGGGCAAGCTTTGGGCGATCTTTGGGGCTTTTTGGGCCGTCTCGGGCCAGCTTCGAGCCAACTTCGGCCATCTTGGTGGGTTCCTGGCACGTCTGAAGCCGTCGGAAGCCGTTTGGGGGGCCTCTATGGGCCGACTTGGGGCCCGCTTGGAATGCTCCAGGGCCGTCTTGGAGGCCATCTTGGGCGTCTGGGAGGCCATCTTGGGCGTGTTGGAGGCCTCTTGGGCCCTCTTGGGGCCCTCTAGGGGCCATCTTGGAGGCCACTTGGGCCATCATGGGGCTCTCTTGGGGGCCTCTTGGGCGATCTTGGGGGCTTCTTGGGCCGTCTCGAGCCGTCGGAGAGCCGAAAAGGCGCAAATGCCAGAATCCTTCAAAAACCAAGGAAAAATCAATGATTTTGGCCTCTTCGGACTCTCCTGGAGGACCTCTTGGAGGCCTCTTGGGCCGTCTGGGAGGCCTCTGGGGGGCCTCTTGGGCCGTCTTGGGCCGTCTTGGACTCTCTTGGGCCGTTTTGGAGGCCGTCTTGGACCATCTCGGGCGGACTTGGAGGCCATCTTGGGCCATCTTCGCGATTTTTTGAGGATGTCCCGAGCGAAACGGCCGTTTTTTGGAGGATTGTTTTCCGGATTGAGGTCCTTTCGGCTTCCTCCCGGGACCCCGGCGGGACGGGCCGGAGCCCACTGGAGAGTTCTTTTAGAAAAAGAACCAAAACCAAAACCAGCTCATCCAGCACGCCGTGCACCCCTGCAAGCAGGGGGCGGCGGATCCAGTGGCCGTCGGCCTATCCCGCCACCGTGCGTGGGTGGTGGGTCAGAGGCCTCATGGATGCTGGTTGGGATCTCGTGGTTGGCTGGGACTTCTGGGGGCCTCTTGGGCGCCTCTTGGGGCTTCTTGGGGGCCTCTTGGGCCTCTTGGGGCCACTAGAGGGCCTCTTGGGGGTCTCTTGGGAGCCTCTTGGGGCTTCTTGGGGGCCTCTTCTGCGCCCCTTGGGGCCTCTTGGAGGCCTCCTCGGAGCCTCTTGGTGCGGGAGGGGTGGTACTCGAGTTCGGAACCCCCTCGGAGGCCACGATCCTTGTGAGGGGTGTCAAAAAACGCATCCGCCGGAAACTCGCACCCCCCCCCCACCCCACCCCCCCTTCCCCGGCAGAGCCACCCCGGCAACCCCCCCAGAGGCTGAGGCTCAGCCTCGAGGCTGTAGCTGAGACTCCTTGAAACTCACACGCCGGATCGGCGGATTTAGGGTTCCTTTGGTCAACGCCCCGTCTGTGTGTGTGTGTGTGCTCTCCGCTGGGCCGGGGCTGCCCCGCCGCGCTCGGGGAGCGTGCAGGCCTCGCTGCCAGAGGGGGGGGCCCACCGCCGATCGAGCGGCGTTGCATCTCTCAGGAGGGGAAAAAACACACAGACACAATTAATCGGCGATTCCCAGAAAATATGGGAAAATATGGGAAGTGGGGGGGAAGACAGAAACCTAGAAAATATGGGAAAATATTGGGGATATTTTTATTTGTGTGTATTTATTTGTGTGTTCCAGTTCCCCTTCAATCTCGCCGATTCCAGGGCAGCGCTTCCCTGCCTGGGCCAGTAGCCTTGAGTCGGGCGCGTCCCCCTACAGGGGGACTTTCGACGAAAAATGCACCATACCCCGAAAAAATGCTCCAAAAAGGCAAACACATGCTCAAACAATAGTCCCCAGACGATTTTTGGACAACTGTTTGTTATTATTTTGGGGGTATGTCTTATTTCTCGTCGAAAATCCCCCTGTAGGGGGGCACGCCCGACTTAACAGTAGCCCCCTGTCCCAGAGCTCCGGCGTCGTGTTCGTTTCTGTTTCACAGCATGGCTCCCCAGAGGTCTGGAGCCCTTTCCGAGGACGTTTTTTTTTTCCAATCAGGGTACACCGCCGCGTCAGAAGTGTCGTGCGGTCTGCGCGCAAGACGACTGACGGCTGGCGGGGTAAGCGGAGTGGGCGGAGTAGAAACTATTCCGCGCGGACACGTATCCAGCCCCATGTTTCATGATAGACTGGGCGTAGTAATTTCCGATCCCGTTGTGAAGTGAGGGTGGCCACGTACCTCGTGGGAGTGCAAGGGGTATCTGCCCACGTTCGGAAGTTTCAGAGAGGGTCGGATATTCGAGCACACAACAGCAACCGAATGAGCTTTCGCAGCAGCAGTGTAGTGTTCTGTTTGACGGTGCCAGGGCCCTGTATGGCAAGAACAAGCCCACAAACACAATAGTCTGGTCGTCTGGCTATGCGCAAGGCAAACCTATTATTGTGGTCGCGTTTCATGAGCCGTGTTCTGTTTCGGAGTTCTCGTCTAGTAAGAACGCTAGCGTAGAAGAACGCCTCGGAGAGGATCGTATGTGCGATCGTCGTATACCCAGAATCGCTTTCTCGCATCGTTCTCTTCTTGCTGCTCCTTCTCAAGAACGCCTTCTTGTGTGATCACGTCTTGCTTTCCTCGGTGTAGACGATGTCGAAGCGCCGGAACAGAACACGCCGGGTCGGCGGCACCGGCCAGTGCCGCCGACCCTGAACGACGACCCCCACGATGGAAGAGGCAGCAGTCGGGAAGGTCGGGATCAGACCAAGAGGGCCCAAGAGGCTGCACGAGGCCCCGAAGATGCACCCAAGAGCCCCCCGCGGAAGTTCTGGGGGTTTCTCTGGGGGAGCCTTTTGGGAGACTCCGGGGGCCTCCTGACGGTTCCCTGGGGGCGCCTTGGGGCCGCGTGGGGGTTTCCGCGGGGACTCTTGGGCCTTGGGCCCCCCCGGTGGGGGATGGCACTTCATCTCAACTACGGGGTTGTTCAATTTCGCTTAGGCTGCTTCCTTTTGGCTGGCGCGCTCAATGGGGACGGCCCAGGGAAAGGGGGGGAGCGGCGACGGCGACGACGACGGCGACGGCGACGGCGAAGACGACGGCGACGACGACGACGGCGACGACGACCGCGACGGCGACGACGACGACGATGACGACGACAACGATGGCGACGACGACGACGACGGCGGGTCAACCGGAATAGCTTCTCGCACACGCCGACAGGGTCGGCGGATTTATTCGCTACGCGAGGAGGTCAGGAGTCGTCCCTCCTCAGGAGATGGACGGGGAATGGGGGGAGATCTCCGAGTTCTCGACGAGCGACGAGGTCGACGAGGAGTTCGAGGCCGCGCTCGGACTAGGCGGCAAGGATTGGGAGAGGAAAAGCAAAGAGCGATCCCCTACCATTGACCGGCACGTGCTCGGCAGCCGTGGGGCGTCTACCAAGCAGTCTTGACCTGTTCGATTCTTTCCCCAGGTGCGTTTGCTAGAGGGCGTTGCCGTCAGGGGTGCTTCTTCTGAGGGTGTTTTTTTTCTGTCTTCTTCCAGGAGCGCCACGGGGAGTGGCCCAGCGTCGTTGTCCACAGGCCGACTGCGAGGGTGTACACGATCGCCGGCACCGTCGCGGCCCTGAGGCGAGAGCCAGGGAGTTCGGGGATTGGCGACGCGTCGGAGGTCCGAGATTTGTCTTTTGGTCTGACGCTTTCGTCGAACCCTGGGGGTGTCCCTGCCTCGGGGTACACTCCAGCAGCGGCACCTCGTCGAGAGCGTCCCGGGGGCTCGGGGTGCCCGATTCGTCCAGTGGGCGTGCTCGCTGGGCGGCGTGCCATTCTTGGAAGAGGGAGGGAGGAGGATCGCAGCTGAGGGGGAGAAGGAGGAGGGATGGGAGCTTTCTCCTTCCCCCCCGTCCTCCTCCTGCGTCTCCTCGTCCGCCTTCCCTTCTCCCTCTCTGCTCCTCCCTGCCCTCAGTCCTCCCCCCTCGCCCTCCCGCCCCCCTCCGCCCTTTCCCGTCCTGCCCTGCTCGTTCCTCGCATTCCCTCCCCTCGGCGAAACGCAAGAGTGGCCTCCGGTGCGTGGCCTCAGGGGCCGCGGGGGGGTGGGGGCAAGCGCAAGCCAGTGTGCTTGGGGGTGGGCCTCCGTGGGCCCACACCGCAGGCCACAGCGGCGAAGGGCGCCACGCTCACCCGTAGCCGACGGGTTTCCTCCCTCGTTTCTGGCTGCTGGGTCGCCGGGTCTCGGTCGCCCGTTTCGGGCGGGTGGTAGTGGGGGGTGACCCCAAATAGGGTGGGGAAGAAGAAAACGGCCCTGCAGATACCCTGCAGGGCCCTTGTTGAAGCCCGCAGGGGCCCGACAGAGGCCTCAAAGGGCCCCTTCGGGGCCCTCTGCTTCACCCCCCCATTTGGGTCAACCCCCCTTTGCAGCCCGCCCGAAAGACAGGACGCTCGTCGAGGGAGCTGCTGCCACTGCTCGTCGTCCTCCTCCCGCCCCTCCCCTTCCCTCCCCCTCCCCCTCCCCCTCCTCCTCCTCCTCCCTCCTCCTCCTCCTCCTCCTCCTCTCCTCCTCCTCCCCTCCTCCTCCTCCTCCTCCTCGGCGCTCTGCTCCCCCGCAGGCGTGTGCTCGCACCCGTCGCCTACGTGCCGCCGTACTCGTCGCCCGACTCGGGCGCGCTGCTCGCCGTGCTGGGGCGCTCGCCGACGTCGGCGGAGCCCGAGGCCGCCGAGCCGCACGACGACGACGACGACGACGACGACGACGACGACGACGACGACGACGACGACGACGACGGCGGCGACGACGACGACGACGACGACGACGACGACGACGACGACGGCGACGACGGCGACGACGAGGACGGCGACGTTGCGGGTTTGCGAAAAGCGCCGAGAGGAAGCCAGGCAGGTCGACCCCTCGTCAGGCACCCGACGGCGCTCGTGCCGCGCGGCCACCCGAAGCAGCCTGTCCCGCGTCAGGTGTCAGCGGACTTCTGAGGGCCTCCCTCCGCCTCGCGGAGGCGCCGCACCGGCGGACCTCTCTCCGGGCCTCCCGGGGCCCGCGTGGGGAGGCGCCGCTGTTCTTGTGCTCGCTACCTCTTCCGAGGCCCGTCTGTGCGCGCGCGTGTGTGTCTGTGTGCAGATGTGCGTGCGTTTATGCATATGCGTTGAAAGTTGCAGGGTGCTGTGGTGTAGCTGCGAGGGGTATATTCGAGACGAGGGCTTGGCAGTGTGGCTCTGCGACGCACTTATGGCTCTCTGAAACAGGCGCGGCACGTGGACAATATTTGCGCGTGTCATGAGTCCCGCTTTAGCGAATGCCGTGGCCCAGTTTCAAAGTCGAAGAGGGTCCGTTAAGCGCCGCTCATGTGACACGCTCAACCCGCTGCTCCACGAAGGGTGCCAGTCTCATTTGCGTTGTGTCCGGGTATCGTTCACGTGCAGGCCTAGGAGTAAGAGGGCGTTCGACACGTGGCCCTGGCATCGTTCGGACGTGCGCATTTTTTCTCGGCGAGGACCATCGAGGAGCATCCTTCATCATTTGGAAAAACCACGCACGAAACCGAACAAAAACACAGGGAATGGACGTCCGAGCGATGGCCAGTGGCCGCTTGGGAGCAGGAAGTGGGCCTTTTCTGGGTCGGGATGTGCTAAGTTTTCCGAGCCGCCGTCGCTTGCGCCACCCTCGATATGCTCAAGGCCCTGCGCCCCAGGCCAGGCCTATACCTGTACCTGCGCCTGTTGCGGCCCATGGAGAACTCCGGGGGCGCAGATCCACATCCGGCCGTGCTGTCCCCTGGGCCTTCGTCCGAGCTCGCCCAGGTCGTTTCGCCGGCTTCGTCACAGGACCGAGCATCGATCCTGTGCGAGGCGACGGATGCTATGCTGGTGGAGCTCCGCGGGACGGCGCTTCAGAGCTGCCTGAGCGGCATGGGCCAGATCTGGGAGGGCTCCGTGGAGAATCAGAGCTACTACGCGCGCACGATGATTCGACAACGCCTCGACTACTTTATCTCTCACGACTGGTCCACCAGCCGCTGGGTCAAGCTGCTGACCCTCGCTGTGTACTTCAACGGCACGGCGGCGTTCTGCATGAGCCTCGCCGTGAGCGTGGTTGTCTTTGTGCTGCAGGTGAAGGGCGTGCTTGTTCAGCGGATGCCGCCGCAGGTGCGCCTCACGGCTGGCGTAGAGTACGAGGAGGTCAGCGGGGTTTGGAGCTTTCCCGCCGGCTGTCTCACCTTCTTCTTCGTCCTCCTCTACTGGCAGGTCTGCCGTGAGCGTGTCCTGTTGCCGATCTACGTCTTCGTTGACAAGGCGTGCATCAACCAGTGGAGCCCCGAGGAGAAGAAGCGCGGGGTGTACTCGATCGGCGGCTTCCTCCAGAAGTCGGACCGGCTGCTCATGCTGTGCACGTCCAGGTACTTCTCGCGGATGTGGTGCGCCTTCGAGGTCGCCGGGTGGCTGCGGAACAAGGACGTTGGCTCGATCGTCTTCCTGCCGCCGAGCGACGCGATGTTCACGAGCGTCTTCTTTTCCATCGTGCTGCTTTCCCACGCGGGTGTCTACGTTGGCACCCATTTCCCTGGCGTGCCGCTCATCATATGTGCGATGGCCGTTCTCGCCTTCGCTCCTCTCCCCCTCGTCCACTCGGCGAGGCTGGCGATTGGGACTCTCATGACGATGCCGGAGCAGCTGCGTGCGCACGACGTGAACCAGACCCAGTGTTTCTGCTGCTCTCACCAGCACGTCGACCCAACAACACAGTCTGCCCTCATGTGCGACCGCGAGATTGTCTACGACGCGATCGACTTCTGGTACGGGAGCGGCAAACCGCACCCATCGCACCAGGAGGCGGTCGCAGAGATGGACGGGCCATCGCCCGATGTGTCCGCAGCGTTGGGCCGCGTCGGCAGGGCGCGCTTCAACGAAGAGGTCCAGACCAAGCTCTCGCACGAGCTCGAGATCATGATCGCCCAGCCGGTGAGCTACGTCTCGTGCCTCCTGTCCGCCGCGCCCTCGCTGTGGTGGTACCTCGACCAGATGGTCACCATTGTCGTCGACGGCCCGCACGACGCCTACCTGACCTTCAAGCGCATAGTGCGGATCTGCATCGTCTGCTTTTTTCTCTGGCCGCTCATGCGCGCCGGCGTGGTGGCGGGTGCGAGGCGCTTCTACAAGCGCGGCGCCAGCCGTGGCGGCGATCTCGGGCGCACGGCCGCGGCGTTCGGGATCGGCTACCTTCCGCTCATGGTGTGCTATTTGTTCGCCGTCATCGTCGCCGAACCTGCCGAACACATGGTCTTCGAGGCGGTGCTCATCTTTGTCTTGGTCGTCCGGCTCGCCTTCTTGGTGCGCCCCGCGCGACCTCCTGTGAAGGCTGTACCCGAATCCGAGCGCGACATGACGATGTGACGGCCTCGCAAGGGGCCGAACGAGGGTAGTCTTCATGCGCGGCTTCATGCGCGGAGTGCAACAGAGCCTCCTCACGTGTCTTCGTTTTTTCGCGTGCCGCTGATACGTGCGTCCGTCTGCACTGACCTCGGCGTGCGAGGACGCCGACCGATAAGCGCTTGGGTTGTCAGTGTTGACGTGAAGGAGCGCGTCTGCCATCCTGCGTCTGACCCGCGCGCCGGTTCGCCGCCGGCATCCCGTAGCAAGCTCGGGCGTGCACCCAGGGAATGCCAGCGCAGGGGCCCGCGATCGCGACAGAGGTCGTGTACAACACAGGGCACGGCGCGCGTGCGCTGCTGGCCATCATCAGTGCTTGCCTCGCCTACAAAGCAGCATGAGCAGCTGGGCTCGCCCGAGCACGGTTCGCGGTGGGAGCCCAGGCCACTGCAGCGCTGCTCGCTTCACTTTCCTAGTACAAGAGCCGCCTGACTTTGGGCCAACAGTACTTTGGAGGAGCGATATGGCGGGGCTGCCAGCGGGGAAGAGCGCGGTGAGTTCGACCGCTGGCGGGCAGGACTCTCGCCGGGGGCCACGCCCGCGCACTGGCGCGCTCCTCTAGCTACGCACATCTGCTCTTCATTCGCTCAGTGGCGCTCTTACCTCCGCGCCGTTGTCTACGCGCCCTCGCGGCCCCATGCTGCCAGCTTCGGCATTTCCCTTCACTTGGTCACTCATTGCTTTCATTTGTACCCTGCGCGGGCCTACTCGTGCAGGTCGCAGTCTGAGCCCGTACACCCAACAACTGAAGATATAGCATTTGTGGGGAGCAGTTCCCCGGGGTGCGCGGCGTGCGTGGATCCCACGCTGCACTCTTGGCTCTTATCCTCCCTGGCAGACCGTTGCGCGGCAGCGCATGTACTCCACACGAGCTGCAGAGACGAAGGCTGCTAGATCTGCTGGAATGAGCATATCCTGAGCCAATCGTATAGTGGCAGAAGTCTCACCCTAGAAGTGCTGTGCAAAAACGTCCACGCCTCAGGCCCTGGCCTCTGGGCGCTTGGGCTGATGTTTCTAGTTATGTCAGCGTCTGGTTGTTTTCTCCACGACATCATCCGTAACCGTTGTAAAGTATGGATGCATGATCGAGCCGCTTCGCTCATGTTGCCGGTTCATATCGAAGACGCCTACTGCGAATCACCGCCGCCTCTTGCCGTTTTGGAAGCACCTCTGTGGCCGACAACTGGGCCAGAGCTTGGCCAAGCTATCGGGCCAGTTGTTCCCCGAGTCGGTTTGGAAAGACTTCGGGGAATGCGTGGGGGAGCAAGAAGGGGAGGAGGAGGAGGAGGAGGAGGAGGAGGAGGGAGGAGGAGGAGGAGGAGGGAGGAGGAGGAGGAAGAGGAGGAGGAGGAGGAGGAGGAGGGGGAGGATGAGGAAAAAAGAGGAGGAGGAGGAGGAGGAGGAGGAGGAGGAGGAGGAGGAGGAGGAGGAGGAGGCCTCTTGGGCGCGTCTTGGGGCACTCTTGAGGCCTCCTGGGAGCTTCCTGGGGGCCTCTTGGAGGGTTCTTGGTGGCCTTTGGGGGCTTCCTGGGGGCCTTCTTGGCCGTCGTGGTGCGTTCCTGGCTTGTCTGACGCCGTTGGAAGCCGTCTTGGGGGCCTGTCTGGGTCGTCTTGGGGCCCTCTTGGGGCATATCAGGGGTTCTTAGAGGCCATATTGGGCGTCTTGGAGGCTTCTTGGGCCGTTTTGGGGCCCTCTTGGGGCCGTCTTGGGGGCCTTTTGGGCCGTCATGGGGGCCATCTTGGAGGCCTCTTGGGCGATCTTGGGGGCCTCTTGCGCCGCCTTGAGCCGTCGGAATGCCGAGAAGAAGCACATGCCAACATCTTTCAAACATCTTGAGAATCTCAATGATGTGGGCCTCCCCGTGTCCTCCTGGGAGACCTCCTGGACGCCTTTTGGGCCGTCTTGGATGCCTCTTGGGGGCCTTGTGGGCCGTCTTGGGCCATCTTGAGGCCATCTTAGGCCGTCGTGGGTGCATCTTGGGCCGTCTTGGAGGCATCTTGGGGCCATCTCAGCCGTCTTGGAGGCCATTTTTGGCTGTCTTGAAGGCCTTTGGGGCCCTCTTGGGGCCGTCTTGGGGTCCTCTTGGGCCGTCATGGGGCCATCTTGGAGGCCTCGTGTGCGATCTTGGGGCGATCTTGGGGGCCTCTTGGGCCTTCTACAGCCGTCGGAATGTCGAGAAGAAACAGATGCCAAAATCTTTTAAACCCCGAAGGGAAATCAATGATATTGGTCTCTTCGGGCTCTCCTGGAGTACCTCTTAAAAGCCTCTTGGGCCGTCTTGGGCAATATTGAGGCCATCTTAGGCCGTCTTGGATGCATCTTGGGCCGTCTTGGAGGCATCTTGGGGCCATCTGAGCCGTCTTGGAGGCCACCTCGGCCGTCTTGGAGGCCTCTTGGGGCCGTCTTAGGGGGTCTCTTGGACCATCATGGGGCTATCTTGGAGGCCTCGGGGGCGATCCGTCTGGAGCCGTCGGAAGACCGAAGAGAAGCAAATGCCAACATCTTTCAAAACCCTGGGGAAATCAATGATTTTGTCCTCTTCGGGCCCTCCTTGAGCATCTCTTGGAGGCCTCTTGGGTCGTCTTGGGCCCCCAGACGGCCCAAGAGGGCCCCAAGACGACCCAAGAGGGCCCCCAGACGGCCCCAAGAGAGCCCAAAGAGGGCCCCAAGCGGGCCCGAAGAGGCGGTATGGGGTTTGGTCTGCTTGGGTGTAGGGACTGGGCTGGCCCAAAGACGGCCCATGAGTCCCTAAACGTGTTTTATCGCGCTCTAGTGCCTTCCCAGGATGCCAACACGCCCTAGTTCCCCCTGAAGAGGCCTCCTGCGGCTTCTAGATAGCCCTGGAGGGCGCCCAATATGCCACCAAGATGCCCCTAAGAGAGCCTCCAGACGGGGAGACAAAGCGGAAGAACGGGCAGGCCAGCGACGTCTCGCGCTCTGAAAGTAATGCGCTTTCCGTCCCCGTGCCAAGCAGGTCTAATTGCCTTCGGCCCATCCCGCCACCGTGCCTGGGTGGTGGGTCTGAGGCCTCTTGGATGTTCGTCGGGATCCCGTCGAGGCCTGCTGGAGGCTTCCTGGAGGCAATTATGATGCCTTTGGGGGGCTGTTTTGGGGCCTCTTTCGGGCCTCTTAGGGGCCTCTTGGAGCCTGTCTGGAGCCTCTTGGAACAGAAGGCTCGGATTTTCGGCTCGTGTTCCCTCTCTTGGGCCCCTCTTGGGGCCGTCTTGGGCCTTCTTGGGGCGGTCTTGGGCGCCTCTTGGGCCGTCTTGGGGCGGTCTTGGGGGCCTCTTGGGACGTGTTGGAGCGTCGGAAGCTCGAGCAGCGTAGAACCCCAAGAACACGAAACAGTTCCGGGGCAATCAGTGATTTTGGCCTCTCGGGGCCCTCTTGGGAAGGCTCTTTCCTGGAGGCAGGGATGTCCTGGGCGCTTTTGCGGCCGACTGGACGCCACCTTGGGCTTGGCATCGCTCGGACGTGTGCGGTTTTCCTTCGGCGAGGACCATCGAGGAGCATCCTTGATCATTTGGCGAAAAAACCACACGCGAAACCGAACAAAAACACAGGGAATGGACGTCCGAGCGATGGCCAGTCGATCGTTCAGCGACTCGAGCCCTCTTGGACAGTTTTTGGGCCACTTGGGGTCCTGAAGGCCACCCCGGGGAGTTCCGGCATCCGTGGGCCCACCTTGCCGCGACTCGGGAGCGGAAAAGAGGGGGTGATGACTAGGGGGGGGTGGATTTCATGGCGCGGGCCATGATTTTTCCCCAGATTTCATGGCGCCTCTTCTTATTTCATTGCGTCCCTGGCCCCCCCGCTGGGCCGCGCACATGCCGCCGGTCATGATTTGCACCCCCCCCCCTTGGACACCCCCCTCTTGGCCGCTCCCGACTGGGGGCGGCCCCGCGCTCGCGGAGTAGAAGTGTCCGAAGCCTGCTGCTGGAGGACTCTCAGCACGCCTCTGGCCCGCAGGGCTGCGCAATTGTGAACAGCGGGATTGATCAAGCTGCGATTGCGCTGAAAGCGTGCACTGTTTTCTTCCCCAGCCTCCTGGACCCCGTCTTCAAGAGCAGAGTCGATGGAGGGGAAGACGTAATTAAGACGCTCTGCGGCAGCGCCGTCGGCGGCAGTTTTGAATACTTCTGCGCCGGCGTGTGGCTGAGACCCCAGCGGGCTTCACACGCTGGCTGATGACTGCACGTGAACGTTTGTGCTCTTGTGACTCAGGCTGCTGGTCCAGTTCTTTATGAAAATCTACGGTGAGGTTTCGCCGCGCGTTGTGCGCAGCGGTCATTTCCCTCCTCGTCCCCCCTTTTCCCTTCCTTCGTCTCCTGGCTCGCTCCCTCCCTCTGGCCACAAACAGTCAGAGTGCACTGTAAGAGCTTATAGCTTACATCATGCCTGCGGCCATCGCTCAGTGCCGGCTGCAGGTCCTGCGCAGGCGGTGCTGTTCGCAGGGATCCTTTGCCCTTTGCAGCCGAGGCGTGAGCGGAAGGGTGCAAAGCAGTCCGTGTTTGCAGGCGGAGACCGCTCATCGCCCTCGGCTGCGGGTACTGCGCAGGCTGCGGGTCGCAGGGCACCTCGGCTCAAAAAAAAGCATTGCTCAGCTGGTCTCCGCATTGAATGGAGAGCAACTTTGCACCATGATGGGCAGCAAGACAGACCACCTGTGTGTGTTGTCTGTGTTTCGCCCACTGGCACGTGGTTCTCTGCAGTTTGTTTTTGTCGGTACCTGCATTACGTCCCTAATCGCCGCCGCTGGCCCCCCCCCCCCGCACCAGACTTTAGTTTTGCGCGCCGGCGGGCGATTATGAAGGGTCCAGGGAGCTCCCTGGGCCTCGAGGGCCCTGCTCGGCAGCCGCAGAAGACGCCCAGAGGCCCCCAGAGCTCGCCCATATGCATGGCGGACGGCACAGCATGGTCTCAGGACGGCCCAAGGTATCCTCAGGCCCCAAGACCACTCCCAGAGGATTCCCAAGAGGCCCCCGAGAGGGGAAACTTGTTCCATCCGTGGAGGAAAAACATGTATGCTTACCATATTTGCTTCTATCGCCCGAAGACGGGCCAAGACGCCCCCAAGCGAGCCCCCAGGCGGCTCCAGCAGCTCCAAGACAGCCCAAGAGGTGCCCAAGACGACCCAAGAGCGCCCGACAAGGGACCCAAGAGAGGCCCAAGAGGGGGAACTCGAACTGACAGTTCGAGCCTCGACTCCCGGCTGAACAGTTTCTGTCAAGCACCTACGAGTTTTTGGGTTGTATCTGTAGGATTGGCAGTTTGTCGGCCGAAGATTCTTCCTAAGGGGCCTCGGACAGGTAGCGACCTTTTCAGGAGGCCCTCCAAGGGTCCTCTGCGTGGCTTTGAATGCCCCCAGGGTTCCGGAGACCGTCCAGCGGATCCAGCCTCGGTCCCAGGAGGCCCTCAGATGGCCCCGCAATGCTCGGAGAGGTCCCAACCTGACTCCCTTCTTGCTTGAAGAGCCCAAGAGGTCCTTGCGGTTCCCAAGGAGCCACCCAGCGGGTCACCCGAGAGGCGTCACGGGTCTCCCAGCTCGCCCGAGACAGACGAAGACCCAAATGCTGTCCCAACGTGGTCGTCACATACGTCCCCGCGTGTCCACCAGAGCCCCACGAGGGCGTCTTGGCTCTCCTCCGTCTCTCCGTCTTACTCCCTCCCTTCTCGATCGTAATCCTTGCTCCTGCCTTCCCTCTTCCCCTCCATCGTTTCTTCCTTCCGCCGCCCCCCTTGCTCGACTCTTCTCTCATCCCTGTTGCGACCCGCATTCTCGCCTCTCCCTGCGTCCCTCCTTCCCTCCCTTCTCCCGCCCTCCCTCCGTGCACGGGGGGACCTGCTGGCTCTTATGCTGGCACTTACGACCTCCAGCCCAGGTTCCCAGGGTGCTTTTGTCGGATTCCCCGCGAGAGCCACGTTCCAGGCCTCCGAGGTGCTCTGGAGGCCGTCCTCCACGATGACTTGCTCTTGCACTGACTCGTAGTGCTCCGCCTCAGCCTTGGGCGCGTTGATGTCCTCGAACTTCTTCTCGACCTTCCGCATTTCCTGCGGCTTCTCATGGTGCCAGTTTCTCGCCTTGTGAAGCCTGTCCCACGGCTCCCTCGGCTTTGACTCATCCTGCTCCACTGCGCTCCAGTTTCCGCTCTTGCGGTAGCCCCTTGTAGCTTCCCCTCCGCCACTGGGTCCCACCGGAGCGCCGCCACGGTTCCCTCGAAGGAGAGCCTCCTGCGCCGTCTTTCTTCCCTTTGGCCAGCTCTCCTCCCTTGCCATTGCTCTTGCCGTTGCCCGTGCCGCGCTTGGTGCCCTTGCCGCTCTTCCTCCCGCCAGCGCTCCCGTTGGCCCAGGGGCCGAGGGCAGGGATCCCGACGAAGGCGCCGCAGCAGCACCAAGGCAGGGTTTTCCTGCGCAGCCTGTCGTTCCGGGTCCCGTCGCCGCACTCCGTGCCAGCCGTGTGCATCCCTCGCTGGTCGGCTTGCCCCCCACGGCGCCGCCCCGCTTCTGCACACCGCGCCCGCCCTCGCGCGCGCCGGCTGGTTGTCTGGGCCTCTGGCCAGAGGTATCCACTTGCTCGCCTGCGGAGCCCTGCATCCTGAGCCAAACTGGCTGCGGACGACTACGACGGCACTGACGACGCCGACTACGACGACGACGACGACGACGACGACGACGACGACGACGACGACGACGACGACGCCGCCGTTGCCGCCGCCGCCACAGCCGCCGACGTCGTCGGCGGACTCCGAGGTCTCCCAGCCGCCGGGCGCCTTCCTCGCCTTCCAGCCTGCGGCACGCGTGGCCCTGCCCTTCTCCGTGGCGCCGCTGGCGCAGCTGCCGGAGACGGCCTGCTACATGTGGGGGCCGGGGGTCCTCTGGGGGCGCCCTCAACCCCTCGGGCCGGGCGAAAGGGGGGGATTGGGAAAGGGGGGGTTACGAAATTTGCTGCGTGCAGCTGGTTTCGGCCTCACCGAGGGGCCCATTCCTCCATACATGGGCGCCTCCGGCGCCGGGAGGCGCCGGGAAAATCAGCTACGTGAGCTGATTCTCAACCCCCCCCTTTGCTATCCCCCCCTTTTGCCCGGCCCGAAACCCCTCGGCATCGCTCGGACGGGTGCATCCTTCCTTCGGCGAGGGCCGTCGAGAAAAGCATCCTGGCTCCTGCGAGAAAGAGGCACGCGCGGCCTCGACAAAGATGCACGGAGAGTGGACGTGTCCGAGCGATGGCGAGACCTCCGTTCGGGGTCTCTGAGGGTCTCGTCGGTTTTCGAAGGTCTCCTCGCCTTGGTGTGCCTTGCAGCAGCCGCGCTGCGTCGAGGGCATTCCAGGGGTGCCCGGATCGTCCCGATCGGCCGCGGGAGGCCCGGCCCGGAAATTTGGCGTCGTTCGGTGGTAAGTTGTGGGAGCCTGCTATACCCCGTTAGCCCCGTCTGTAGCTTCGGATACAACTCCTGGGAGGTCAAATTCTGATTCTGCGCTGGTCCGAAATCCGGCTTAATCCGGCTTAATCCGGCTTAATCCTGCTTAATCCCGCTTAATTCCGCTAAATCCTCTTAAACCCTCTTAATCCGGCTTCATCCCGCTTAATCCGAGGCCCACTCCGGCGTAATTGCTCCCAAATTGGGCTTCATCCTCCTTAATCTTTCCGACGAAAACCTCCCAGTAGTTGCCTCCTAGTGTAGCGTCGATTCGCATCGACCAGCGTCTGGGGGTCGATCAAACACCGCCGATGTAGCGTCGGCTAGCGTCGATGAGCGTCGACTTAGAGTCGAGCCGCGTCGACTAGCGTTGCCTCGCGTCGATCCGCAGGGGCCGACAAGATGGTACGGGAGGCTCCGATGGCACGGGAGGCTCCCATGAGTTGCCACCGAGTCATCATCGCGTCAAGGAGAGATCACGACGGACGCCTTCTTGCAGATGTGTCGGCCTCCTGGGGCCCCCTGCCGTGACCTGGGGGCCGTCAAGAAAAGGCTCGGCCTGGATTGCGTATCGGCCCACCAGAGAATGCTGTAAGAACCGCTTTGTGGTCTGCACGGAAGTGGTCTTAGAACACTTCTGGCCGAAACTGCCTCGTTCTCAACCATCCTGTGGTGTTGGGTCCTCGTTTTGAGGAGACGGTCCCCGCGTTCCTCCTCTCCTCCCCCTCCACCCCCTCCTCCCTCCTCCCCCTCCTTGCATATGCCCTCCGCATATTTCTGTCTCGTCACGCTCCTCACACGTTTCGTGACCACACAGGACGCTCCACCGAAGGCCCCAGTGCTACCGTCCGCAGGCGTCCCCCGCACCCACGTCGGCACACGCTCCTCGCACGCTTCGCGGCTCCATATAGGGAGCCCGAGCGAAGGCCCCAATGCCAGCGTTGTCGCATGCGGCCACCGCACCCCTTTTGGCACACCCCTCACCTTTTTTACTGGCGTGCAGGAGCCCCGTGGCAAGGCGGGGACAGAGAGAAGGGGAGGAGGGGCGGGAGGCAGAGGGGGAACCACAGCGGCCGCGCCGCCGCCTTCGGGGCGGCCCCGGCGCGCGCCCACCTAATTAGCCAGGGGCGCCCGGCCGCTCTTGCAGACGAGCCCGCAGGGCCGCGCGCCACTCGGCGTCGCGGCCGCCAGCGGGCTCCGCAGGCAGCAGGAGCAGCATGGCGGCCCGCGGCGGCAACGCCGGAGCCCAGCCGCCGCAGGGCCGGCTCGCGAGCCGCCGCCAGCACGGCGCCCAGCACCCGCATTTCACGCAAGCGACCCACGCCGGGCCTTGCACCGCCGCATGCGGTTGCCAGGCGTCGCCTTCAAACAACGCCCTCGCCGCGGCCGCCTGCCCAGGGCGGGGGTGCTCGGGGGGCGCGGCAACCGCTGGCGGCCCATGCCGCGCCCGAGCCCTCGGCGCTGCGGCGGCGGCGACTGCTGCCGCATCCCCCTCTCGCGGCGCCCATCAGCGGTGGTGGGCGCCGCCCTGCGGCGCCGGACTCTGGGCCCAGCTGGGCCGGCGCGGCCGTGGTTGGCCTTCAGGGCTGCCAGCTCCACGGCGGCCGCCGCGCGCTGGACCGCCGCGAGCGCCTCCAACTGCCGCGTGCGCTGCTGGAGGAACGCCAGCGGTGGGAGCCGGGCCTTTGCACCAGCGCCAGCCAAAGTGTTCGCCGCGTCGTTCCCAGCCCAGTCCTCCGCCGAGATGCCCCGATCGGCAGCCTCCGCCTGGGTTAAATGAGCTTTCGCCCAGCGAGCCCGCAGCATCCCGGAGCGGCAGAGCGGCGCGATCGCCTCCTGCAAATCAGCATGATGCCAATTCATCGGGTTCGCGCCGCCGCGCAGCGCGACCACCCCACGCGCGACGAATCGCGAGTCGGTGACGACGTCCACTGGCGCCCCCGCCAGGCTGCACGCGTGCGTGACAGCCCAAAGCTCCGCGCGCTGCGCCGTCTGGCGGCCGTCCACAGGGCCGTGGCTGTCGAGGCGCCCGACGGGGAGGCCTTCGAGGCGCGCGCCCCAGCCCGCTCGAGCGAGCAGCGGGTCGGCTGGGCGCAGGCAAGAACCGTCAGTCCAAGCGCGGACCCTCCCCTGCGGCAGTTCTGGCGTGGCGGGGTCTGGCAGCGGCGCAGCTGGAGCGCCTGCTGGGCGTCGCCCGCCATGGCCTCCAGGTGGGTGTCCAGAGGCAGCACCGCGGCGCGCGCGACCTTGGTTGGCAGGCAGGCGCGGGCGGCCGCCAGGGTGAAGCCGCTGCGCGCCAACGCCGCGGCGCGGGTGGTCTCCCACCGCGGGCAGAGCCACAGTCGGTGCTCGAGGTCCTCCACCGCGGCGCCGCAATGAGGGCGCGCTGGCGGGCGCCCCCATTTTGCCGCCACGGACTCCGTGATCACATTGCCGGGGATCACCGTCCGTAGCGCGCCGGCGGCGTCAGGTGCCAGCTTGCCGGACTCCAGGAGCTGGCGCGTCGCCCAGCGATCGATCCCCCCCGCCAGACTTTGGAAATCGGCCCAGCGCCGCGCGACCTCGCGGGCCTCTCGCGCCCCCAAGCTTCCAACAACACCGCGCGCGTATCGGGATGGGCGCGGGCTGCTGGACGCCAGCCGTCTGGGGCGGCGGGGGTGCCCATCCAGGCTTCGACATCCGCGCCCAGGAGCAGCTCAGCCATGCTGCGGATCGCGGCGGCGATCGGGCCGAAGCGCCGGCCGTGCCCGGCAGCCAAGGCGCCCCCGCGGCCTCCCTCCAGAGATCGCCAGGGAACCGCCGGCGTCGGAGGGCCTTGGCAGCCTGCCACAGCGGCGCGAGCACTGTCACCGCCAGCGGGTCTAGGCGCCAGCTCGGCGCCAGGACGCCGAAAACGATCGCCGCCGAGGCGCGCAGACCGCCGCGGCAGACCTTCGCCGCGGCACGCAGGCCGGCCAACACGCGAACCGGAGGTCGCCCACAAGCTGCGCTGCACGTGCCCGCCGCCGCGCCAGCTGCAGCGCCAAGCAGGCAGCGGCTGCTGAAGCGGAGCGGCAAGCGGCCGAGTCGGGCGAAACGCGCGGGCGCCCCATGCACCCGCGCCGCCGCGACCGCGCAGCGCCTTGCCCGGCCAGCTGTGGCGGCGACGCCCAGGTCCCGAAATTCAGGGCTAGCCTGGGTGTCCGGGACCTGCTCCGCGAGCCAACGCCGCAAGTCCTTGCTGCTCGCGAACTGCCGGCTCTTGTCGCTGCCTCGAGCGAGGTAGTGAGGCGCAGCGCGTCTCGCACCGCCTCGGCGGCGCCCGCGTTGTCCTCTGCCGCCGTCCGCGCCCAAAGCATGAAGTCATCCACATAGACGCGCCGGCGCAGCCGGTCGTCCAGCTGGCCATGTGGCCTTCATCCATGGCCAGGTCAACGCCGCCAGGAAGAACACTGCTAACGGGCAGCCTGGAAGGAGGCCCCGGGAAGGCCGCCACGGTTCGCCGATGGTCTTGCCCACCCGAACACGCCTGCGGGCTGCGTAGGCAGCCATCGCTGGATTCGACACTCGGTCCGGGGCCCCAGCGCGCGCAGGGGGCGTCGGGAGGGTCCGGAGGTCGACCTGTATATAAGCCTTGCGCCAATCCAGCGCCGCGCCGACGACCTCTTCCGACAAGGCGTCGGCCGCCTCCAATTCTAGGGCCAGCTCCCACGCGAGGTCTTCCGCGCCTTGCCGCCACTCTGCGCCCTTCCAGCTGCGCCCCCACTGGGCGAAGCGAGCGCGGCCCGCCGCCCACAGACGGTGCAGAGCCGGGAGCGGCCAGATAGGCCGACGCTCCAAAGGACCGTCTCCGCCACCAGGCTTCGGCAGCAGGGGCCCTTCTGGCTCCTCGAGCTCCAGCGGCCGCGCCCCTTGCGACTCCACTTCGTCGAAGAGTTGGGCAGCCCACTCGTGCAGCTCTGCCGGCAGCAGCCGGAGCTCGCTCACGAGCCACGCGTCTAGGCCCGGCGTTTTGCGCTTCGGCATCGCCTTCAGCAGAGCGCCTACCAAGTCCGTAGTCCATGCCGGCACGTCGGGGAATGGCGGCAGCCCGTCCAGCTCACGCTGCCAGGCGTCTGGGACAGGGGCCGCCGCTGGCTTTTGCCACAGCGCGCGCCAGGGTCCCTCGAAGTATCGGAGCCGCGTTGCTGGGCCACCCTGCAGCGCCAGCAACCACTGCCGGCGACCAACCGCCAGCTCGGGCGCAGCCGCGGCCGCCGCAGCAGCCGCCGGCGGCGCGGGCACCAGCTCGGCTTCCACGGTTCCCCCGCCGCGGATCCAGCGGTAGAGCCGACCCTGGCAATTGGCCAGCGAGTCTTGCACCCACCTGTGCCGCTCCTCCTGGCGCCGCTGCCGCCCGGCAGCCTGCGCGCCCTTCCACTCGCCCTCGGCGCGTCGCAAGAGTGCGATGGGGTTCTCTGAGGTCACCGTCAGGCGGGCGAACGCGGATGCCCAGCCAGCGTTCCCAGCATCAGAGGCACGCAATGCCTGCAGCGTGCCATATGCTGCCTGGCGCGCGGCAGCGGTACCATAGCGCTGCGCGTGCCAGAGGCTTCGCAGACGCCGCAGCCGTAGCAGCGACTCGTTAGCAGCATGGGCAGCCTCGCCGCCTGCGCCTCGCGCACCAGGCCGCTCTGCCTTCATAGAGGCGGCGGCGTGCAGCTGCTCAGCCACGGTCGTCCTGCCAAGCTGGGCTGGCAGCCACGTGCGCATCGCAAGGTGTAGTGTTTGCCGCGCGGCCTCGAGGTCGTGCTGCCGCAGCGCGCTCTGAGAAGGCCCCTCGCAGCTGGCCTGGATTGCCGCCATGGCGCCCCGCGCAGCCCCCAGCGCCCAGCCGTCCGCAGCAGGCCCATCCAGCCGGGGCACGGCTTCGCGGATCAAAGCCATCTCAGGGGCTCCCATGCGCAGGGTCACCACCAGGGCCGCATGGGTGGCGAGCCCCAGGTCCCAACGAAGGCCGACGGCGCGCGCGAGCCCGAGGGCCGCTGGGCTCGCCAACACATGATCAATCCGCGATGGCTCTCCCTGCGACGGTAGGCACGCCGGCCCGGCTGCGGCGAGCAAGTCGCGCCACCCTGCCATCGCCAGCAGCCCGTCCAGGCCCGAGTCGGCAAGCTTGCAATTCAAGTCGCCGACGAGAAATGCTGGGACATCCCCCAGCCCCCGCGGCCATCCCACGCCCTCCAGGATGAGGTCGGCATTCTGCGCGACATCCGCTGGGCCTCCAGCGTAGCCGTAGCAGTTCATGGAGTGAGCCGCGCGGCCTCCGCCCACCGCGCGCTGCGGGCGGCCGGGGTGCCGCCCCGAGAGCCCTGGGGGCGGGCGCGCGCGAGCCTGGGCGCGCCTCAGCCGGTGAGCTGCCGCCAACAGGTGCCCCCCCGCGCCGAGCGGCCCAGGATGCAGCTGCAGGCCTCGCGCCCTGGCAATGGCCGCCGCCGAGGCCGCCTCTGCCTCGGGGATCCGGGCCTCCTGCAGGCACAACGCGTCGGCGCCAGCTGCGAGCAAGCCCCGCCAACTCGCACTCCAGCGCGCGACGTTGGCGACGAGCACTGTGACCTCGCGCGGCGCGGCTGCGAGGGCGGGCCCCGGGCGCGAGGTCTGCGGGCGCCTCGCCGCGGCCATCCGCTCCAGCGCGCCTCCGGCGCGAGCCGCCCGTCACTGTGACACAGCGCACGACGAGTGCGCTGTGACACAGCGCACGACGAGTGCAAGACGCGGCAGTTTCCCAAGCTGCGCCGGGCCGCGGCGCCGACGGCCAAGGATTTCGGGAAACCTTGGCCAGGGCAGGGCATCTCCAGATACCCTCACCACAGCCGCCGGCGCGAGCCGCCTGGCGATGCCACCCAGCGCGGCCAGGGTGGGCCGCCTGGTCCGGGCGCCTGCCTCGACAGCTGCTGCGGGCCGCCCGCCCTCGGCAGGCGGGAGCCGCGTGCCGCCTCTCGCGAACCGCCGCCCTGCACGGCGCTCCGAGGGCAGCCTCGCCATCGCCCGCCGCCTGGTCGGGGCGCCCGCCTCGGCAGCTGGCGCGACGGGCCCGCCGCGAGGAAGCGCGAGCCGCGAGCCGCCCATCCGGCGCAGCCCCCCGCGCCCCGCTCGGCGCTCGGGGAGCGGCCCCGTCTGCTCGGGGACGGCGGGGTGGAGCAGGCGCGCGGGCGGCCCAGGCGCTGCCTGACCGTGGCCTGGCGCCTGGCTTCGGCGGCGTGGTGCGCGGAGGCCACATCCCGCCGCGATCTGGGCTCGGACCCGCGCTCCTCGGCGCCGCTGGGCCCGCCGCCAGGCGCCGCGGCGCCCAGCGCGGCGACGGCCGTGGGGCCGAGGCCCTCCGGCAGCGCCAGCGCAGCAGCGCCGGCAGGAGAGCCGGAACCGCCGTCGGCGGCGGCGGCGGGCACTGAGGCGATGGGACTGCCCGCTGCCACCACCGCCCCTCCTGCAGGGGCCGCCCCACCGCCGCCTCCCGGTGCCTGCGCGAGCGCTCCGTGGAGTTGCTGCAGCAGGCCGGCCACGACGGCCTGCGCCCCAACGTCCGCTGCCCGGCGGCCTCCTCGGCAGCCGCGCGCTCCGCTTCTTCCTGCCTGGCCGCGGCCACCTGCGCCGCCCGCGCGGCTGCCTCCCGAGCGTCGGCGGCGGCCTGCCGCGCCTGCATGGCCGCCTCGGCACGGTGCCGCAACGCATCCGTTGCCGACTGCAGCCGGCGCTCGAGAGGCCGGGCCGCGCGCTCCGCCTCCACCAGCGCCGCGTCCTCCGCCTCCCACTGCGCCACCTGAGCGGCAAGATCCGGGAAGCCCCGGTTGGCCGCCAGGCGGGCGCGCACGGCTGCAAGGCGCTCCCCAGCCGCCGGCCCGGCCACCGCGGCATCGGCGGCCTCCGCAGCCGCCGCCGGGCTCCCCGCAGCCGCAGGCGCAGCCTCCGTGGTTGGACGAGGAGCGCCCGGCCCGGCTGCGCCACCCGCGCGGGCGGCGCGTCTGCCGAGCGGGGCGCGCGGCGGCCGCAACCCCGGCAGGCCGCGCGGCATGCCCAGTTGCATCGGCCACCCCGCATGGGCAGCCCCACATCGGCTGGCGGGGGCCCTCCAGCCGCTCGGTAGGGCCACCATCCCGAGCCCCAGTTCCACCTCGTGGCAGCTGACGCTGCTGTTCTTGCGGGTTTTGCTGACGCCGCTGCCGCCTGCCAGATCACCCCCAGCAGCCGCCCCCGTCGCTCCCGCGCCGAGCAGCGTCCGCAGCGCCGCAGCAAGCATCTCTGGGTCGGAGCGGCATGCCCCCCCGCCAGGAGCCTGCTGCCCGCGCTCGCGGCGGGGGGGCATCTGGCGGCTGTGGTGTAGCTGAAGAAGGCCAGCCGCTCGGCCCAGCCGCAACAGCACGCGCGCCTGCCCGCGCGCCCGCCGCTGCCGCCGGTGCCTCGCAGGGCTGCCAGCGCGTGGTTCGTGGGCCGCCGTCGCGGCCTTGCCTGGACCCAGCCCCAGCCCCCTATTGCAGCGGGCGCGCCCCCGCGCGCGCGCGCTGACTGAGAGGACCTGAGCCGAACCTGGCACACCGTTCACACATTTCGTGGCCCCGCAGGGAGCCCCACCGAAGGCCCCCTTGCCAGCGTTCGAATGCGGCCACCGCGCCCAATTTCGCACACCCTCACACGTTTCGTGGCCCCACAGGGAGCCCCACCGAAGGCCCCCTTGCCAGCGTTCGCATGCGGACACCGCACCCTTTTTGGAACACCCCTCACACGTTTCGTGGCCCCGCAAGGAGCTCCACCGAAGGCCCAAATGCCAGCGTGTGCACGCGGCCACCGCACCCCTTTTGGCACACTCCTTATACGTTTCGTTGCCCCACAGGGAACCCCACCGAAGGCCCAAATGCAAGCGTTCGCATGCGGCCACCGCGCCCATTTGGGAACACACCCCACACACACGTTTCGTGGCACCACAGGAAGCCCCATCGAAGGCCCAAATGCCAGCGTTCGCATGCGGCCACCGTGCCCTGTCGTGAACACCCCTCACACGTTTCGTGGCCCCGTAGGGAGCCTCACCGAAGGTCCAAATGCCAGCGTGCGCATGCGGCCACCGCGCCCATTGCGGCGCAACCCCCACACGTTCCGTGGATCCGTAGGGAGCCCCGCCGACGCCAAATGCCAGCGCGCGCATGCGGCCGCCGCACCCATTTTGGCACACCCCTTACACGTTTCGTGGCTCCATATGGAGCCCATCAAATGCCCAGATGCCAGCGTTCGCATGCGGCCACCACACCTTTTTGGGCACACCCCTCACACGTTTCGTGGCCCCACGGGGAGCCCCACCGAAACCCCACTGCCAGCGTGCGCATGCGGCCACCACACCCACTGTGGCACACCCCTCACACGTTTCGGGGCTTCACAGGAAACCCCACCGAAGGCCCCCTTGCCAGCGTTCGAACGCGGCCACCGCATTCATTTTGGCACACCCCACACACACGTTTCGTGGCACCACAGGAAGCCCCATCGAAGGCCCAAATGCCAGCGTTCGCATGCGGCCACCGTGCCCTGTCGTGAACACCCCTCACACGTTTCGTGGCCCCGTAGGGAGCCCCACCGAAGGCCCCCTTGCCAGCGTTCGAACGCGGCCACCGCATTCATTTTGGCACACCCCTCACACGTTTCGTGGCTCCACAGGAAACCCCACCGAAGGCCCCCTTGCCAGCGTTCGCATGCGGACACCGCACCCATTTTGGCACACCCCTCACGCGTTTCGTGGCCCCACAGGGAGCCCTACCGAAGGCCCAAATGCCAGCGTGCGCATGCGGACACCGCACCCATCTTGGCACACCCCTCACACGTTTCGTGGCTCCATAGGGAGCCCCACCGAAGGCTCAAATGCCACCGTTCGCATGTGGCCACCGCACCCCTTTGGGCACACCCCGTTCACGTTTCGTGGCCCCACAGGGAACCCCACCGAAGGCCCAAATGCCAGTGTTCGCATGCGGCCACCGCGCCCATTGTGGCACACCCCTCACACGTTTGGTAGCCCCATAGGGAGCTCCTCCGAATGCGGTGCACACAACGACGGTGTTCACAACTGCGTATGGTTGGGTTCTTCAGGTTACTTTTGACACATCGGGTTCCTGCTCTAAGTACATTGTTCCCGGAAAGGGCGGGGGCCCAGGGTTCTCTTTTAGTTGGTAAACCTAATCCCCCGGTGCCAACTTGAAGGAGGCCGGCGGATTTTTTCCCTGATAAATATCGAGGTCGAAGGAGGCCGGCGGATTAAAATTTGAGGATGTCTCGAGCGAAACGCTTGTTTTTGAAATCCCGATCGATAAATCACAGGGTGCGGGCCACTTTTTCGTGTGTTGAGGATGTCTCGAGCGAAACGCTTGCTCCGCAGAGTTTGCCGAGGATGTCTCGAGCGAAACGCTTGTTTTGCAGAGCCGACCGCGACGCGGAAAAGCGCCCCGCGCGAAGGAATTTCGATGATGTCTCGACTAATTCCTTTGTTTTTGTACGATTTCCTGGAATTTTGGCAGGATGTCTCGAGCGAAATGCACGACCCCACCCTAGCACGACCATACCCCAGCACGACCACACCCCAGCACGACCAGACCCCAGCACGACCCCACCCCAGCACGACCCACCCCAGCACGACCACACCCCAGCACGACCCGCACGACCCAGCACGACCCTACCCCAGCAAGACCACACCCCAGCACGACCACACCCCAGCACGACCTCACCACAGCACGACCACACCCCAGACCACGACCACGCCCCAGCACGACCACGCCCCAGCACGACCACGCCCCAGCACGACCACGCACCCACTCACCCACACCCCAGCACGACCACACCCCACGACCACACCCCAGCACGACCACACCCCAGACCACGCACGACCACACCCCAGCACGACCACACCCAGTCGCACCCCCGTGGAATGTTTCGTGGCGTGTCTGGTTGAGTGGTTGCCTGTTCGTGGGGTGTCTCGTGGAATGTTTCACGGGGTGTCTCGTGGAATGTTTCGTGAGGTGTCTCGTGGAATGTTTCGTGAGGTGTCTCGTGGGATGTTTCGCGGGGTGTCTCGTGGGATGTTTCGTGAGATGTCGCCCAGTTGGGTATCGTGAAAACGTGACCATGCTGCACATGTCTTTATCCCTTTCCGGGTTCGTGGGTCCATCATGTTTTTGATTAGAAAATCTGTGGGTTTCGTGTTAGGCCTAAACAGGAATGCCGGGACGGTTGGTCCCTACTCAACTTTTGGATCCTTTGCCGTGGCCCGGCGGGCGTCAAGAAGCGACTCTGGAGGAAGAGACGGGCCACTGGAGGGGGTCCAGACCTCTGGGGTCTCTTACGTTGCATTTTCGGGGGACCTCGCCTGTCCCAAAATTTGTATCTTTCCTTGGGCCCGACGCGGGCTCCATGCGGACTCGACGCGGATTTGGCGTGGGTTCGACGCGGAGTCGACACGGATCCGACGAGTTCGACGTGGATTTGGCACGGATTCGACGCGGGTAGGGCCGCGACGTGACAGACAAGGTGCCCCGAGGATGCAACAGAAGGTCTCGTTCCGCCTCGGGCCCTCGTGGACGCCCTCGCTCGCAGGCGATGTTTATCCCCCAAACCCCCGACGTTTCGACGAAACATGAAGCCGCTCACACAAGGAGGGCAACGCTGGGATACAGTGGAGAACCCATGCCAAGAAACACCCTGCTTGCCTCCAGGGTGCCCTGGGTTTCTTGGGTTTCGATGGTTTTGCTATGGATAGCGTTACGTTCCCACACCAAAAATCAATGGACGTCCTGGGGTCTCAGGGTTGGGTTTCTTGTGGAAGGTTTCTCGTGCTCGGGCCCCTCCTGTACACCCCAGGGGGGCTGTTCAGACGCACCCCTATCGAGCATGGACGCCCCCCCTATCGTAAATCCCAGGACGGGGCCCCAAACTGCTGGTCCATCCGAAGAGCCCACGGAGCCTGGGACGGGCGTCGACGCACCCCCTGTTATATCCTCGGGCCTACCCGGGCCAGAGCAGCCGGCCTGAAGGTGAGGCCGAGAGTTCCCCAGAAGGTCGGGAACTTTAGCTCAGCGTGTCGCTCCGCCGGTCCTGGCCCACCTCCTCCTGCTCCTCCTCCGCGCAGAAGAAGCCCGCCAGCTGACTCGGGGGTGAGTTGGAGGCGAAGGAGGAGGAGGAGGAGGAGGAGGAGGAGGAGGAGGAGGAGGGGGAGGAGGAGGAGGAGGAGGAGGGAGGAGGAGGAGGGAGGGGGAGGAGGAGGAGGAGGAGGGAGGAGGAGGAGGAGGAGGAGGAGGAGGAGGAGGAGGAGGAGGAGGAGGAGGGGGAGGAGGAGGAGGAGGAGCAGGAGGAGGAGCAGGAGGAGGAGGGGGAGGAGCGACACGGCGGCGCGCCATCCGCGTCACGGACCCCGAGCGCCCGCGCGCCCCGAGCACGATCCTCCGGAGCCCCACGCCCCGCGGAGGGCAAAAACAGCGGCACGCCAGCCGCCGTGCAGCGGCACGGCGCGCCGCGGGGGCCGCCGCCGCGGCGCGCTCGGCAGCAGCTCCCGACCGCGCGTGCTCGATGCAGACGCGCGCCTCCCCAGACCCCCTCGAGCAATGAATTAAAATCACGACGGGAGGTTTCTCCTGATTTTCGGCCTCGGGGGGCCCTCACCGGGCCTCGGGAGTGTCAGAAAACGACTCGGGATGCAAAGCCGGTCATGGAGAAAGGGTCGGGACCTACGGGGGTCGACGTAATGAAAAAATCATTACGTCGGGGGTCTGGGTCCCACGGGTGGCGCACAGTACCGGTGTCGCCTTCTGCGCCGCATTGCGTCCCGTGGTGGCGGCCTCCTGCGCTCTTCTGCGGCCCTCTTTTCCTGCATTGCGGCGGCGTGGTCTGTTCCACGCCGAGCTCCCCGGCGTTGGTCGATCAGCGACTGCGCGTCGGGGGGTGGGGGCGAGGGAGGGGGGGATGGGGCCCAAGGGGCTGCAATACGCGGGGCGTGCGTGAGAGGGGTGCCCCGAGGAAACCAACCCTGCCCGGCCCTACCCCCCCTCCCCCCAGCCCCTCCAACAACCTTCCCTGGCCCAGATCATGGGATACCGTAAATTTGTCGGTCGCAACGTCAGCGACCGATATCGGCACTCCAAGTCGGTCGCGACCGATCGGTCGCGACCGATTTTGATGCACGACCGATATTGGAATGTGAAGCAAACTCGATAGCGACCGATCTCGTTGGTTGCGACCTGGATAATATTGGGTTTTCAAGGATCAGGGGGGGGGGGCGGGTCTGGGAGGGCTCCAGAGAAAAACCCACCAACCTCTCCATCTAGACCTGTCTGGGTCAGACTTTTCGCCCTCGTCGTACTGCTCCTCTTGTCTCCACCTCCTCTGTCGGCTCGGTCGCCCTGTCGTGGGCTTGCCGTGAGGGATCGTGTTCCGAGAACAGAGGTTGCGTGGGGTGGGGATGCCGGGGCCTGGAGGGTGGCATCGGTCGGTTTGGGGCGAGAAATTTTGGGGTGGGGGCTCCAAGAACAGAGGTTCCGCGGGGCGGAGATGTCAGGGCCAGGAATGTGGCATCGGTCGGTTTGGGGCGCGAAATTGCGGAATGGGGGACCCCATGCAAGCAAGGACGAAGGTTCCGTGGGGTGGGGATGCCGGGGCCAGGAGGGTGGCATCGGTCGGTTTTGGGCGAGAAATTGTGGCATGGGGGGGGGGGGGCTCCAAGAACAGAGGTTCCGCGGGGCGGAGATGCCAGGGCCAGGAGGGCGGCAGAAACTCTCCGAGGTTCTTGGAGGCTCTCAGAGGCTGTCAGAAGCTCTCAGAGGTTCTCAGAGGCTCTCAGAACCTTTCAGAATCCATCATAATCTTTCAGAATCCCTCAGGATCTCTCCGAATCTCTCCCGATCTTTCCGGATCTCTCCGAATCTTTCCGAATCTCTCCAAATCTCTCCGAATCTCGCAGAATCTTCCAAAATCTTTCAGAATCTTTCAGAATCTCTCCGGATCTCTTCGGATCTTTAAGACCTCTAGGCATCTCTCAGAATTGCTAGGGATCTTTTAGAATCTCTACGAAACTCTCAGATGCTTACAGAATCTCTGGGAATATGTCAGAATCTCTAGGACTCTCAGAAAATCTCTGAACATCTTTCATAATATTTACGAATCTCCGCTCAGGATCTTTCAGAATATTTAGGGATCTCTCAATATCTCTGGGAATCTTTCAGAATTTCTCAGGATCTCTAGGAACCTTTCAGAATCTCTACAAATATGTCAGAATCTGTGAGAATCTTTCAGAATCTCATAGGAATTCTCAGAATCTTTCAGAATCTCTTAGAATCAGAATCTCTCAGAATCTCTGAGAACCTTTCAAAATCTTTCAGAATCGCTCAGAATCTTTCAGAAGCTTTCAGAAGCTCGCATAAGCTTTCAGAAGCTCTCAGAAGCTTTCAGAAGCTTTCAGAAGCTGGCAGAAGCTCCCAGAAGCTCTCAGAGGTCTTGGGAGGCTCTGAGAGGCTCTCAGAAGCTTTCAAAGGTTCCGAGGCTTTCAGAAGCTCTCAGAGCTTTTCAGGGGCTCTCATAATCTATCAGAATCTATCAGAATTTCTCAGTCTGACCGTGGAAGAACCCAGCTTACCGGGAAATGCCCCAATTTACCGGGGAACAACAAATCTGTGAGACATGGGCTCTGGGAAAGGGCCCAGGCTTTCCAGGTGGCGTCCGAGGTTTGGTGGGGTTCGAGGATCGCGCTGCATCGCCGTTGCATCGGCGATGCGGCTTGACGTGGAGCCTAATTTCCTCCACGCCGACGTCGCCGATGCCTCGCAGATGCATCGCCCTTACATCGCCGATGCATCGGCGATGCGGCGCGATCCTCCGACCCCATCGGCTCGGACCCAGCTGTGGGGGCCCCTGGGAGGGCGAGGTGCGTGCATGTCCACCGGTCCTGGGACCAGGGTTGCCCTGGCCAGGGCTCGGGACGTTTGGATCGCGGGCGCCCTCCGAGGTCATCTTCATCAGCGAGGGCGCCGCGAGCCAGACGCAGGACCTCAGCCTCGGAGTGGACCTCCGGAGCTCGCCGTCCGAGAAGCTGCTCGCCGAGCTGTCGGCCACGAGCTTCTCGTTCCGCGTCTCGGTCGAGCGGGGGTCTCTGCAGATCCTGGGGGAGCCGGCCAACATCAGCACCGTCATGTCCACCTACGGCCAGGTGCCGACGGGAGGAAGAGCGGCCCCGACCTCCCAGAGCTGGCAGTGCTGCTTCCAGCTGGCCGGACACACGGGACGTGGCCACCCTGGGCCCTGGGCGAGAGCTGGATTCACACGTGGCCAGGTGCCTCTCCAGCGCTCGGCCCGCCGAGTGATGGCCAGGCGCTGTGATCCCCCACTTGCGTGTGAGCTCGTGCCGTTTGAATCACACCAATTTTCTCGCCCCATTGACATTCCCTCCCTCCTCCTCGCTCCCTCCTCCCTCCCTCCTCCTTCCTCCTCCTCCCTCCCTCCTCCTCCCTCCTGCCTCCGGTCCTGCCTGAGGCTGGGGCCATTTCCGATTTTCGGGGATTTTGCTGCGTTCCGCGATTCGTGGGCCTCATTACTCTTCCCCCGCCTGGACCAATCACCCAGGCAATAACTATCACAGGCAGCTACTTTTGGGAGCGTCTACCCGTCTAGGGGGCAGGATTTGTCCGCCCAGGCTGGCGCTCACAGCACGCAGCGACAAACTCGTGGCGGCACCGTTGGAGCCTCGAGGGTTTTTCCTCCTCCTCCGCCTCCTCCTCCTCCTCCTCCTCCTTTTCCTCCTCTTCTCCTCCTCCTCCTCCTCCTCCTCCTCCTCCTCCTCCTCCTCCTCCTCCTCCTCCCCCCGCCTCCCATGCACGCGAATAGTTATCCGTGCAACACTTGTCACGGGCATGATGTTATGATGTCGCTGCCGCCTACCAGGCCAAGGTTCTCCACAAGAGGTTGTCCATTGCAGACCGGCTAGTGAGGCTTTCCGGATTTGCTTGGCATTTCTCTGGTTCGCACAATCTCTCTCTATACATGTATATTGTGTGTGCATCGCCGAGGCGTCAAGTTCATTCTTGCTTCCCGAGCGCAGAAAACACTCCGAAGGGAGTCCAGACCTCAAGGGGTGGGTACCTCGTCACTTCGCGTGCTCGCTCACTCTCTCAGGCCAGGGTTCACCTCGTGAGTTTGCCCATCGCAGGTCGTTTGCCTGGCGACCTTCTGTATGGCATAGCGGCCGGGGATGTGTTTGCGATTGGAGGCGGTCTCCCCGAACAAAAGGAAACAACATCCAGCAAGTGGCCTCCGCATGTTCCGCACGTGAACCCAGCCATGTTTATTTGTGTTGTTCGTGTGTGTCTTGTGTGTCATGTGTGTGTGTGTCTGTGTGTGTGTGTGTTCGGGCGCGCGCTGGCTGCCCGGCCAGACCTCAGCGTGGCGGCCCGTGGGCGCCTTGCAGCCACGCCGGGCTGCCCAGCCGCCGCCCATGGCCGACCAGACGTAAGAGTGACCTTTCGCTGAAGTGACCTTTGGTGCGGGCCCAATGGGGTCCCCCGATCGCCGAGCGCGAGGCGGCGGCAGCAGCTTGCGCGCGCCCAGGTTTGGCCACCCCGCGCCCCCCGTTCGGCCGCGCACCAAAGGTCACTCCTGCCTATGGTCACTCTTGCGTGTGGCCGACATGGTCGCTGCGAGGCGCCCAGCAGTGACGGCTCCCCCTCCCTTCTCTTTGTCACAATGGATGCCGCGCTTCTCTCCCCCCTGGCCCTGTCTGGAAGATCCCGGGCCCCTCTGCGCTTATTGCCTTTCCGCGCACCAGATTTGGCCGAGTCGCGTTTCCGCGTCTGTGTTTGTACCAGCAAAGCGTGTCCGGCCCTTCACAAAAAAGGAGCTCTCGCTGCAGCGTGGGCCTCGTTTTCGGATCGGCGCTGTGCTCCCGCCGTGCAGCAGGGCGCTTTCGCCCCAGCGCGGGCCACTTGTTCTGGATCCGAGGCCTTTCTCATCGTTGCCCCTCCCGTTTGATTTTCCCTCCTCCCGCCTTCCGCTCCAGTTCCTGCTGCTGATGCTCGTCCTCGTCCTTCTCCTTCCTTATCCTCCTCCTTCTCCTCCTGCTGATCCTCCTGCTCAGCCGCCACCTGCCCCTCTTCCTCCTCCTCCCCCTCCTCCTCCTCCTCCTTCCTCCTCCTCCTCCTTCCTCCTCCTCATCCTCATTCCTCATCCCATGTACGCAGCTCCCCTTCATCCGACTGCGCACCGCATAACGGAGTCCCTTTTGGAGCTCCAGGTCCAGGGCGGCTGTGCCACGAGCCCGCGGCCAGAGGGACAGTCCGCGCCGCGGGCAGGGACGGGAGGGATGGAATCGGACGCCAGATGCGTGGCGCGAGCGCGCCCAGCTTGCCCCCGCCCCTCGCCCTGCTCCCCCCCCCCGCCCTCGAGGCGCGCCACGTGCTTCGCTGCTCTGGCCCCGCCTGCGGCCCACCGCCGGGCCCTGGCCCCGGCCCTCGGCCCCACCCAGCCGCCAGCGGCCGACCTGGGCCACCATGGCCCGTTTGGCACCGCTCGGACGTGTGCATTTCTGCTTCTTGCTCGGCGAGAGCAGCACCGAGCACAGTCGGGGCGCCAAAAACAGGAACCCTTCTCTCGAGGGGAGGGGCTCCGTGTTCCTGAGCTGTTTCACGCTTTCCTTCTCAGATGTTCCTTCGGTGTTCCATGGGACATCGAAGTTCAGCGTGTGGAGAACAGGGGCATCGCTCCTTATGTAGAGCTCCTTAGGTCCACGCCCCGACTGTAGCACTCCGGATCGCCCAGCAACAAAAAAAAAGAGCGCGCACGGCACCGAGCAGGGCACGGGACCTTGGCCTCCCGGCGCTGGCAGGCACCCGGCCTAGCCTCTGCTGGTGGGCTGCGCTGCGCCCAGCACCGCCCGGCTGCTCCTTGGGGCCCTCCGCGCCTGCCCGGCGTGCCTGCCCCGCTGCCCCGCTGAGGAGGAGGAGGAGGAGGAGGAGGAGGAGGAGGAGGAGGAGGAGGAGGAGGAGGAGGAGGAGGAGGGAGGAGGAGGGGAGGAGGAGGAGGAGGAGGAGGAGGAGGAGGAGGAGGGATGGAGGAGGCGCTCGCTGGCCGCGGCACACTCGCCTCGGCTCCCCGGGCGGTGCGCGTGCGCCCGGCGGCGCTCCGCGGCCCGGGCGCCCTCGACACTGCGCGCCCCGCCTGCGTGCCGTGCCGTGCCTCCGCGACTCGCGCGAGCCTGGGCGGGCGGCCTGCCGGCGCCGGCCTGCTCGCGGTCTGGGCCTGCACCCCCCGCGCTCCTCCTCCTCCTCCTCCTCCTCCTCCTCCTCCTCCTCCTCCTCCTCCTCCTCCTCCTCCTCCTCCTCCTCCTCCCTCCTCCCTCCTCCTCCTCCTCCTCCTCCTCCTCCTCCTCCTCCCTCCTCCTCCTCCTCCTCCTCCTCCTCCATCCTCCTCCTCCTCCTCCTCCTCCTCCTCCTCCTCCTCCTCCTCCTCCTCCACGGCCGCCCTGCCCCCGTTTTGTTCCCGCCTCTTGCAAGGCTTTGGAGCTCGCTGGCCAGCGCCCCATGGCGGCCCGCGCGCTCGCCAGCTCTGCGACACGAGCGCGCGGTTGTCGGGGCTCACTGTTTGACTGCGCACGCCCAGCGCAGTCGTCTTCCTCTTCCTGCGCGCGACTCGCCTGGCGTTGTTCCGCCCATCTGCTACGCTTGACGGGATTCGCGCTAGGCGCAGCCCATCTAGGCTGCTCGCTGGAGTGAGGTCGCTCGGCCGCCTGAAGAACACAGTTATAGTCATAGGAATGCGCATATATACACATCTACATCTACAAACATTATCGAACGCACCTCTCCGAGGAAGCAGAGCTCAGAGGTGATTCATTGAAGCCGTCCGCCGCATTCTAAAGCATCAGAACATCCGACGCATTCCTCACACAGATCGCGACGTCACGGCCCAAAGCCACAATGAATTCCCAACACTTCACCATCAAATACTCAATGGTTTTCAATGATTCATTGGCTTACGCCGCACCGCCGATCCCTTGTGGCGGCAGCACGAGTGAAAGACGGAGTTTGCAGAACGCGCGCGATCGCTGGGCAATCTTGGGGTCTCGGCCTGTCCTACGGCCTCTTGGGTGCCTTTGGCCCTCTTTCGGGCTTTCGGGCGAAGTGCTCGAATTCTCCATTTGGGTTTCCCCTCGGACCCTGGGTTGATTTGGGGTGTTTTTTGGGTTGCTGTGAGCCGCGTGACAGGCCAAGAAGCGACAGTGCTAAGCTTGGGCGCTTCCCTTACAGAACGGGCCGAGGTTTGCTTCTGGGAGCCTCTTGGGACGCGTCCTGGTGGCGTGTCGGGGCGTGCAGGGGGCTTCGGGGCCGTCCGGAGGAAATGTCGGACGTCTTGGAGCGATCTCTTCTCGATTCGTAGCCCTTCGGGGCCGTCGGGGGTCGGGGGAGCCCCGTGGGGCCGTCCTGGGGCCCTCCTCGGCGGCTGCGGGGGCCCTCATGGGGACCTTTTGGGCCGTCTGGGAGCCCTCTTGGAGGCACATGGGGTTTCCTCGACTTGATTTGGGGGTTTCTTGGGTTGCTGTGGGCCTCGTGAAAGGCCAAGAAGCGAATGTACTAAACTTGGGCGTTTCTCTTAGGGAATGGGCCGATGTTTGATTGTGGAGGGCCTGTTGGGCCGCAACCTGGTGGCGTGTTGGGGCGCGCAAGGGGTCTCAGGGGCCGCGCGAAAGGCTAAGAGGCGAACGTGTTGGAAATATGTGTTTTCCATAGAGAAAGGGACGGGTGTTGTTTCTGGAAGGCTTCTTGGGACGCCTCTGGGTAGCGTCTTGAGGCGTCTTGGGGGCCTGTAGGGCTGTCGGGAGGCAATGTAGGACGACTTGGGGCACTGTTGAACGACTTGGGCCGACCAGGAGGCCATTTAAGAACCCTCTTGGCCCGTCTCGGGGCCCTCTTGGGACCGTCCTGCGACTCTTTAGGGCCGTTGCTATGGTTTCTAGGGCCGTCGTGGGGCGCCCGGAGGCCGTCTTGGAACTTTCTTGAAAGCCTCTGGGGCTGTAGGGGGTCAGTGTTGGATGCTTTTTGGGCCGTTGTAGGCCGTGTGGAAGCCCAAGAGGCGAATGTGCTGAAAATGTATGTTTTCCGTCGGGAATGGGGCGATGTTTGCTCTGGAGGCCTTCGTGGAGCGCCTCGTTGTAGCTTTCTCAGACGTCTCGGGGTCCTATGGGGAATCGTCTGCAGGCAAGCTGGGGCGGTTTGGACCGAATCGTCCCCCTCGTGTGCATTCCAGAAGGCCTTTGGGGACCCTCTTGGCCCGTTGTGGGGCTCTCGTGGGGCCATCCTGCGACTGTCCTGGGCCGTTGCTGTGGTTTCTGAGGCCTTCGCGGTGCGCGCAGAAAGCCTTCGCGGTGGAGCCTTTTTGAGAGCCTCTTGGGTGTCGGGGGCCGATGTTGGAGGTTCACCGGGCTGGTGTAGGCCTTGTGGAAGCCCAAGAGGCGAATGTGCTGAAAATGTATGTTTCCCCCCGGGAATGGGACGATTTTTGCTTCTGCAGGTCCTCTTGGAGCGCCTCGTGGACGCGTTTTCAAACGTCTTGCGGGCCTATGGCGCCGTCTGGAGGCAATCTTGGACGGCGTGGACCGAGTCGTCCCCCGCGTGGGCCGCCTGGGTAGCCTTTGAGGACCCTGTTGACTCGGTTGGAGCCCTCTTGGGACCGTCCTGCGGCTCTCCTGGGCCGTTGCTATGGTTCCTGGAGCCTTCGTGGATCGCTTGGAAGCCGTCGTGGAGCCTTTTTGGGGGCCTCTTGGGCTGCGGAGGGTCGATCTTGGAAGCTTCTTGGGCCGTTGTGGGCCGCGTGGAAGCCCGAAAAGCGAATGTGCTGAAAATATACGTTTTCCCAAAGGAATGGGACGTTTTTTGCTTTTGGAGGACCTTCGTGGGGCGCCTCCTTGTACTTTTTCAAAAGCCTTGGGGACCGAAGGGGCCGTCTGGAGGCAATCCTCGGCGTTGTGGCACGATCCCTCGTCGACTCGTAGCTTTCTTGGACCGTTCCGGAACCCTTTTGGGCCTTTTTGGCTCGTTTTGGTGCCTCCTGAGGCTCCAAGTGCGCGGCCGGCACCTTTGCCCCCCCCCCCCCCTCAAACCGGCCGGACCGGGCCCCCAGGGGTCGGCATCTCACACGCCGTGACCCCAAGGGGTCGGCGGCTTTGTGACGTCGCTGCCAGAAGAAAGCAGCTGTTTCGCTGGAGACATCCCCCGAAGTTGACGCCCGACGTATTCAACGTTGTCGATTCCTCAAAACGACAGCTTCGCTCGAGGCATGCTCCAAAACTTGGCTTCGGAGATTCTCCTCAGCTGCAGTCGCAAGGTGTGGGACACCCTGCTGCGCAACACGCACATCGCAACATGTGGCAAACCCACCTGCGCTCGACAGCGATCCATCTGTTTCACCCCTTCGCACCGGCTCCCTTTGGTAATCCTCATTCTCTTCCTTCTCTCCCGAATCCATTATTCTACATATCCTTCCTCCTTCCCAGCCTCCTGCTCCTCACCTCCGGATCCGACTTCATCCCCGTTTGGAATCACATATTCGGCGATGCTTGTGTGCTGCAGTTCATTATGTATGAGCCTGTCACGCGCGTGCCACTTGTTCATGTATCTATGTGTCTGTCTGTGTGTGATTGTTCGGGCTTGATGGTAAGTTGTCACGTGGGCCTGTCAGCCGTTCCGTGCCCCTGTCGGTCCTTGTCTTCGGCGCGCTTGCTTGAGCAGGGCCTCGGTTGTGTGGGGGTGCTCCTCGTCTCTGATCGGTGATGTTCGACAGAAAAAACACGCGACACCACCCCGCCTGCGGCCCTCCATGTTGCGCTACGGCCTTTCGGGGGCCGCAGCACGCAAGAGCCCTACGCCAGATTTCCTGGTATACTCAGGAGGGAAAAAACACACACAGACACAATGAACCGTCGACTCCCAGGAAAATGTGGGAAAATATGGGGAATTGGGCGGGAAGACAAAAACCCAGAAAATATGGAAAACTATGGGGAATCATTTTATTTGTGTGTATATATTTGTGTGTCCTTGGGCCCCTTGCTCCGTGGAGCCGTAGGTGGGGTGGTGTGGCTTGTTTTCTGGTCTAGATGCTGGCCATTCGGCACGAGTCCTGTCCGGAGCTTGGTGCCTCCCGCGCCGCTGATGAGCGTGTGCGTCGCCTGGCTGGGGCTCCTCCTCCCGTCCCCCCCCCGCGGCCGCCTCCTCGTGGGCTGCTGCGGAGGGCGGCGACAAAGACGACGACGACGGCCATGACGACGACCACGACGACGACGACGGCCACGACGACGACGGCCACGACGACGACGACGACACCGACGACAACCACGACGACCACGACGACGGCGACCACGACGACGACGACGACCACGACGACGACCACGACGACGACGGCGACGAATCACATGCACCACGCGCGGCGGCCCCCCGTCGTGTGGGGGGCCTTCGCTCCGCGGGGCGGGTTCTTCGTCTTATTCGTCTTCGTATGATTATTCTTCGTCTTATTATTATTCTTCTTCTTCCCCTCCTCCTTCGCTTCGCTTCGCTCGCGGCTCGATGTCCGCGCGGGACGCAGCCGTTCGCGCGGGCGGGCCCGCGCGCGCGCCGAGGGCGCGTTGGGGGCCACCCCCCCTACACAGACCCCCGCCAGGATGGTCCAGGGAAGAAGCCGCCTAGGCTTCGCCAGGGGAGGGGCGGGGGCCAAAAAGGGCCGAGAAAAAAGAGCCCAGGAGTTTCAGGTAGGAAGAAAGGGGAGACGCAGAGGAGGAGAAGGGAGAGGCCGCATGGGGGTGGTGAAGGGGAGAGAGGGGAGGGGGCTCATTAAAGGCCTTAGGAGGAAGAGAAGCCACCCCCATGAGGCCTTCACGCGGGCGGCGGCCCAGGTCACGCCTGGACCGTGTCCTCCCCCCCCTCTCCATTGAGGGGGCGTTCGTGATGGTGTCGGCGGCCGCCTTGATCCCTACGGTCGTCTTGCCGTGGTAGGCGTCCGCCTCGAACCTCTTGGGCCCTGTTACGGCCAGCTCGGGTCGTCGGATCTGCAGGCTGCAGTCCGACCTCCAGGGAGCAGGCTGCTCAAGACGGAGTCGACGAAATCGTCGAGTGGGTTGCTGTACTCGTGGGAGATGCCGTCGTAAATGGCGTAGATGTTGCTGGTGGAGTCAATCCTGGTCGGTCTTCTCGTGGCAGTTCTCTCCGTAGCGTAGTGCATCTGCTCGGTCGTCCACATCAGCGACGGACCTGCTGGGGCTGCGGATTGCGCTAGTAGTACAGGTACTTCTGCAATGTGGGCGGCATGGAAGATGTGGATGGCGAGGCGGGCATGGTGGTTCGCGATCAGTCGACGTTCTGCTGCCTTGCCTCCAAGGTTTACTCTTCCCCATGGGTCCGAGGTTGTTCTGGAGGATGCTGCCGTTCTGTCGTGGATGTCGCCATCACCTTGGTCGATCCAAGTGCTGGGTGAAAGGTTGATCGTCACTCCTGCGAAGTCACCCTGTCGAATGTGCTGGTGGATCAAGTCAAGGGCGTCGTACTGGGATGGGTGTTCGGCGGAGTAGAGATCGTCGAAGGTCATAGTAGCCAGTTCCATCACCATTCCAATGTAGCATAGTCGTTGGTCCGTGATGTCGAGCAGATCGTTCGGGTGTCTATCGGTGTTGGTGAGGTAAAGCAGGGATCTGTTTCTGGTCGGTGTCCGAGGGTAGTGGGCTGGTGGTGGTGGTGTAAAGTCTGCTACAGTCGGGAAAAAGGGCGGCGGTGAAGGTGATAGGTCAAGGGAGGGTAAGGGGGTGACGTCGGATGCGTGGGCAGGGATGGGATGGTATAGTTCGGGGCGGCCTCTGCGTTTGTTGTCGGCTATGCTGGCCGCGTAGATCGCCTGATTGGTGGCCACGTCCTCCTCAGTGAGGGCAGGTCCTTGTAAATACCACATATACCATGACCGTCGGCATCGGGCGACCGTGGTTAGATGCTTCACTAGCTTGGCGAAGGAGTGGAAGTTCTGGCGGCATATTCTGCACGATGTACCCGATGCCCAGTTTCGCGGATGATCAGGTCGTCGGTGTTCCCGTCCGATATGTATTGCCATGCCCTGCTTGGTCTTGGTTACTATTCCGCACTCGTAGCAAATGAAGTTGCTGTCGCCGTTGTCACGTGATGGCGTGGTGCCCGCCCCGATGGGGCCGTCGGGTCTGAGCACCTTGGTCAGCTTGTCGGCGTGGGCGCGGTCTTTAGAGGCGCGGAGGTAGTTTGTGACAGCCAGGTTGACGGAGTTGGTGAAGTGCCTCGGCGTGGTGCGAGCCCATGCAAAGATGTCGGGGTCGAGCTTGCTGGTCGTGGGCCAGCGCTGGTCGTCCAGGTATGTGCGTAGGAAGTCGAAGTCCTGGAAAAGCATGTATGTCCATGAGCCCTTTCTCCGTCGCTGGTTGTCAAGCAGTTGTAGGAGCTGCTGAGGAGCGTGTCGTAGAAGCCGTGGTAAATATCGCAGCCGTCCAGCAGACTGGTGGTGGTCGAAGTCGGGGATGCCGGTGTAGGCTACTACTTCGGTGGCCGTGAAATGATGAAGCTGCGAGTTAGCTTTGGGTAGTCCAGCTGCCGTGCGATAGGGCTTCGAGTAGGCGTTGGATATGCGCTGGTGGTCAGTCTGAGTCAGTGCTGGCCAGACGTGATGGTTGAAGGTCAATGAGGCCGTCGAGAGGGCGTGCACGTACTTGATCTTCGTTTTGCGGGGTAGGCGTCGACGTCTTAGGATTTGCCTCTCCAGAGCTCGTGCCGAAGCGTCGGTTCGTTGCATGCGATTCTGCACCTCGGGGCCCATGCTGCCGTTGGTTATGATGGTGCCTAATAGTCGGTGCTGGTCTGTGATTTGGACCGAGATCGACATGATGCTCAGCTTGATTGATGTAATGTTCTGCTGTGCAAGCCTGCTGCGCACGACGTTGGAGCCCGTCCCGTTAAAGGAGATGATGACCTTGGTCTTGTCTGGGTGTGGCTTGAGCCCGTAGGTAAAGGCTGTACGGCATAGACGTTCGGCTGAAGTTCTCGTAATGTCAATGATGTCGGAGTGGTGTGTGGTCGAGTTGAAGTCGGTGAGGTCGTCGACGAAGGACATGTTGGTCAGCTTGCCGCCTTGATGAGGGGCCGTAGAGAAGAGCGGGTTGTCGCAGGGGCTGATGTGGTGGCCGCTTTCGCCGTCTTCTGCCCCTTCAGCGTCGTCGGCGATGGCCTGAAGCACCAGGGAGAAGTGCATGTTGAAAGCTGCGTCGGAGTATGGCACCCCTGGCCTGGTACTGGTGCGAGGGATCACGTATGCGTCGGTGCCCTTGGCGGTCATCCAGTTGGCCGTGTGGTGGTCGGCAACGAGGGCGCAGAGGTGAGAGTCGTCGACGTGGGCGTTGAGATGTGCTGGGCAGCGAAGACGTTGTCGTAGGGATGGGAGTAGGCATATGGGAATCTCGATGTTGTCGATGACGTCTTCGAGCTCGTCCTCCTGAGTCGGCAGCTGAAAAATGAACTCCTTTATTACCGAATGGAAGGCTTCTTTCAAGTCCAGGAAGAGGATGCTGCCCGTGCGAGCCTGTGTACGGCAGTCGTCCAAGAAGGTGTAGGCGGTGTGAGTGATGAAGTCGGTCGCCTTGTGAGGGACGGCGCCGCATTGTGTGTCCATGAGCAGGTCGGGTAGGATGTCGCGGAAGAGGCCTCTCAGGAACTTGCTGTTGATCTTTCCTATAGTGTTGTTCAGGAGGATACCCCTGTATGCTTTCTGCAGATGAAGCTGTCCTTGTCCTTTGGAGAAATGGGTGGAGAAACCGCCCTTCGCCGAAATAGGCTCCGTCGTCATCATTTGCATCTTCATCATGATAGGGTGCAGAAGTCGGGCAATCTGGCGCGGCGCTGCTCGTGCCATGTCGTCGGTGTTCCCGTCGGGCCCGCCGCGTTTGCCTTTCTTGGCGGCTGCCAGGGCGGATGTCAGATTGTGGATGGTCTGGACGTTGTCGATGTGGGGTATCGGCTTGGTGTGGGCAGTCTTGTTGTTGTAGTACTTGACGACGCCTTCGATGTCGGTGTTGATGCCGTTCTCTATGTTGCCGTAGTATCGAAGGGCGTGCTCCGCAATGGCTTGTGGCGTTGTAAGTGGAGCACCGTCATCGTCTTGTCGTATTTTGGGAGTCGGAGTTCTCTTAGGTGTGCGGCCGCCGTATGTGAGTAGTGCCCTCACGTTTGCCCATTCCTGCCGCGGGGCGTTCCCTGCGGCTGATAATATCATGTTGTCTGAGAGGCGCTCGAGGTGGGCGTCGCGGTCGTGATCGAGGCGGTTCCTAAGAACTCTGTCGGTACCTTTGATGAAGCTCATGTATGAGTCGAAAAGGTTTGTAGTGAAGGTGGTTGTGCAGTGGGTGCTGTCGTGGTATGGAGCCGTAGTCTGGTCGGGGTCCGCGTGGTTGATAAAAAGGATGGTCTTGATCATCAGCTGAGTATATCCAGGGATGTCCATGAGGTGGATGACGTCGTCAGGGGACGCTGAAGCCGACTGGTTTGCGATGAGGTGCGCGGTGTATCGGATCCGTCTGCGTGATATCTTGGAGCCCATGCCATTCCTTTTCACGATGCGGATCGTCTTGAGGAGGGTGCGTCGGAAGCGAAGAAGCGCATATGAGGCCTCGGTAATGTAGGGCTTGCGTGGGGCATGATGCTGCTTCTTGAAGCTGGCGTAGGCTGCGTCCTTTATCTGATCGACGATGCTCTTAGTATGGTCGTTGAGGTTGGTCTCCCAGGGGGGGTGTTGGATCTGCTGCAGGCGTCGTTGAAAGTCGTTCTTGGCTGTCTCGGAGTCGAGCTTAGCGATGTCGAGCTTGGGCGTGCCGTGCTGGTATGTGGTCTCGACGATATAGGCGAGGTTAGCCTTGACAGGGAAGTGGTCGTTCTTGTGTGAGTGGTCGTGTTCTGTGTCGATACCATACATTACGGACGTGTAGGAGATAGAGTCGAAGAGCTCGTGGCCAACCACTATGTAGTCCAGTCTGTGCACGTCCTTGCCTGAGTCCCATGTGTAGTGGTCCTGGCCTCCGCTTTTGAAGGTATTCGCGGCTATTAGAGAGTTGCCTTGCAGGACCTTGTGGAATCGTTCGCCGTTGTCGTCCTCCTTTTGCTTGAGGCCTTGATCGCCGATTGCCTGACTGCATAAACTGCCCGTTCGAGCGTTGGCGTCGATGAAGAAGATGTCGATGTTGTGGTTAGAAGTTGCGCACTCGATCATCTCCCAGAAGATATCCTTCTCGTGTGGCTTGGCTCGTGAGTGTGGTGCATGAGCGACGCAGACTGTATGTCGAAAGCCTGGGGCTTCGATCCTTACTACGAGATGTCGAGGGCTGTGCTCGATGACGGTGAACTGATCGGGGCGGAAGTAGAGGTCCTTGGCACCTGCCTTTCCGTACGGCTTGCTGGTGAGTATGTGGAGCTCGCAGCCGAGGTTGTACTGGTCGTGGCCACCTGAGATGACGTGGTAGGCGTACGCACTCGTGCTGGTGATGTCGCTGCCGCTGCGAACTCCCCAGGGCGTGCGGGCTTCCTGGATGCCGATCAGGTGGAGGTCCTCCATGTACAGGTTGAGCATAGTCTTTCTGAGCTTGTGGATCTTTTCTTTTCGTCTTCGAGCGCCTTGGCCAGGTTCGCGCCCTGACTGGATGTTGTAGGTGGCGACGTTGACGTCTATCTCGGTCGAGGTCTTCGTGGACTTGGCTGGTGTCGTAAGGTGGGCTGCCGTTGCCGTGGTGTCGATGCGTTGGGCCTTGAGCATCCCAGGTGAAAAGGATGGGTAAGCGTCTTTGGTGTGGTTGTCGGCATCAAGTAGGAATTCCCAGCTGCGCTGAGGGGACGCGTTGAGTATGTTAGCCCATTCAGGTTGTGGGTGCGGGTAGTCCTCGATGCGGGCGTAGTTGGCTGCGGCGTCGGCAACTTCGTTCCACGGGTTCATCTCGTGGGCGTGAACGTGACACAGGTCGACATATTCCTTGACGTGCGAATACATGATCACCAGTAGCTGCACGAGGTGGGCGTCCCGATTAGTGAAGGCCTCCATCCTGGCCAGTTGGATCGCTCCCAGCGAGTCGGAGTGGACCGAGATACTGTGGTTGATGTCCTTGTGGATGATGTAGGCTATCGCCCAGATGAGCGCTGTGATCTCGCTGGATGTCGAGGTGGTCTCGTTGTCCGTGAGGTTTTGGATCTCTATGAGGGTGGAGTCGCGGTGCTTGCCGACTATTGCGCCTTGAAAAGAGAAACCTTCTTCGTCTTCTCCGACGAGTACAACTGACCATCCGTCTTGACCATGTTGGCGTGGATGTTTGGAGCCGTCTGTGTATAGATGCAGGCGAGAATCTCGTGGGAGCTGTCGGTATGGAAATGTTCGCACCATGTACTCTGAAACCTCATTGTGGCAACGGTCGGTAAAGTCAAAGGTAAGCCTGGGAGGCTGAAGTCGTCGAAGGTGCTGGAGTAAGGGCTCCTGTTCGTCGAAGTCGATGTGGTAGAGGATATTGTCGGTATGCTGGTCGCGGGTGTGAACCTCGCGGGAGAAACGAACATGCCGTACTTCCTCGTGGCTCTCCGCATTCGGCAGGTCTGTTTGTCCGTGTGGGATCTGGGTAGCGTCAAAGGAGTCAAAAATGGGAGGTTGTGGCCGGCAAGAAGTTGATGTACATGGCCGGCTCGGTGAATCGCAAAATTGTCGGTCTCGATCGCCATCATGGCCAAAATGGCTAGTACGTCGATGCCTTGTTGGTGGCTCTTGTCGTTCTTGCCCCAAACGGCTGCAACCACTGGGGGTGTCCCCCCCCGTATCGTACTCACAAAGCGATGCTTCCTCTCGAGGCGTAGGCGGTGGCGTCGTCATCGTCGGGAGCGACCGTGACTGGGCTTCCGCTGGTGGAGGATGTGAGTCGACATGCTGCCGTCGAGGTCGGGTGACGGTAGTTGGTCGGTCCGCTAGCGTATGTGGTACTCTTGTGGGATCTGTGTGAGACAGCCTTCTCGCACTCCCCAAGCGAGAGGTAGCGGCCGAGGGGATGGTCCACGGTCCACTACTAGGCTGTCGCATGTTGGGCGGTGTGTGGATTTCCCACATATCGCCATGCTCGTAAGAATCTGGAGGTGCGCTCTCCCCAACGCGCATGCCGCCATTTGCTGATGAGAGGGTAGGTGAAACTTGTGAAGTGTCGTATGGTGGATCGGAGCTCACCAGGGGCTCGAATAGTCGGCGCCTGACGTCGTCGGCGTAACCACTGCAGGAGTCGGAAGTGCCGTCGTTGCACAGGCAGTCTTCTGGTATGATGCTGGGCCGCTCCCCCTGGGCCAGTTGCCCCCCAGGGGGTGAGGGCCTCGTTAGTTTTTTGGTGAGTTGACCGCCGGGGCTTCCTCGTCGTTGAGGAAGGTTGGCACTCGGTCTCCTGGATCTGCGAAGCCGTCTCCGATGTCGCAGATACGGACTTTCTTGGGCTTGGCCGCTCGTCTAGATGATCCGTTTTTTCGGAGAGCTGTGCGGGGCGGAGGAGCGGATGTGGCGCGGTCGGGCGTGGCGAGGTGGAAGCGAGGTGGTGGTTGGATTGGCTGCATCGGTGCGGTAGGAGATATGTCGGCTAGTGGAATGCGCACTGGGGTGGAAGGTGGTGGTACGTCGTCGTCGGAAGTGATGTCAATGAGGAGAGTAGTGGATGGGTGGTTGTGCTGAGTTGAGCCTGTTCTTCTGGTGCGTGGTGGTGGCGCTGAGCTGGGTCGGTCATTTGGCGGGTCAGGTGGGTGGAAGTTGATGGGCGTATGCTGCTCGGTGGGGATCGGCGTGAGCGAGGCGGGGGTGGGTAATGGCGTAGGGACAGGGAAGGGATATGCGTCACTTGCAACAGGGGTTGGGCTGCAAAGGTCGTCGTCGTCAGCTGGGATTGGGGTGTGCACGCTGGCGTCGTCGGCGCCGTGGCATGGGCGTCGAGCAGTGGGAGTGGCGGTTGGCATCGCAGGTGTCGGTCGTGGTGGTGGTGTGCTGCTGCGCTGTCCGCTGTTGCTGGGCTGTCCTCCGCTGCTGCTGCCGCAGTTTCTGAGGTATAGTTGATAGTCCGAGTCATCAGTGGAAGACGGTGGGGTCAGCAGGTGGAGTGCGGCTTGTACCTGTTTGTCGATTTGTGCTTGTTCAGCATCTGCTTGGGCTTGCAGTCGTGCGTCTTCCTCGTCTCGTTCTTGAAGTTGTGTGTCGAGCTCCCTGAGGATGTCCACGTCGAGGCTGGTGCCGAACTCGTGGGCCTGCTGTAGTTCGCAGTGCAGTCGGTCGCGTTCCTGTCTGTGTTGCTGAAGATGCTCCTGTAGTTGGTGTTGGTGCTGCTCCTGGAGTTCGTTCTCGAAGCGCTGCATGTCGCGGGAAGTGCCTCGAAGCCTGTCGATCTCGCTGTTGTACTCGCTCTGGGCTGTCATGGTTCGGTACTTCTGAGCCTGGACCTGTCCGAACTCCTCCAAAAGTAGTTCCTTGGCGTCCTGAAGCTGGTTCTGTTCAATCCTCGCGATGTTGCTGATGTCCTGCTGTGCCTGGGCTTTCTCGGAGAGAAGACGTTGCTGTTGTTCGTGGCAACGTTGTTGATATTGTTGGACCATGATCTCGGCGTTCTCGTGTAGCTGATGTCTGAAGGTCTCTTCCTCTTGCTTCCTCTGAATGATGAAGGTGGCGAGGTGTGCTGACTCTTCCTCCTTGAGCTGGTAGCGCAGGTGGGCCTCCTTCTGCTGGTAGTGAGCGACGTTCTCCGTGATGGATTCGCGAGCCTCTTGTCGGAGCTGCTCTTCGCGCTGTCGGAAGACTTGGATCTCGTCGTAGTACGACTGTCTCTGTTGAAGTTGTGCTTGCTGGAATTGTTCCTGGCAATGTTGTAGATGTTGCGAGAGCTCGTGGATCTGCTCGGTCTGCAGTTGACGTTGTGCTTCGTGTTGATCGGATTCAGCTCGTTCATGGTGGAGAAACGCCAGATGGTGTTGGTGTATTCCGTGGTTGCGCTGCTGCTCATCCACTCTCCTCGTCAGCACGTCAATGAGTTTCCGCAGATCGCTGTTGTCGTTGGTGGTCGAAGCAGGCGCTGGCTCGTACACCGGTAGTCGAATTGGTGTCCGCTGTCGCCTCTCGGGGTGTGGTGTCTTGCCCCTGACACGTTGTCTCCCATCATCTTCACCGTCCCCGTCACAACTGTCTTCGTAAAGTTCGGCGTGTTCTCGATACTGCTTGGCCTCGGAGATGAGTGCCTTGAGGGATGCAATCTCGCCCTTGATTTCGTCGTGCTCCTTATTGAGGTCTTTGAGCTGGCTCTCGACGGTCTGCTGTCTCTGGATCCGTGACTCCACTTGGGATCTGTATTGTGCAATGCGAGCCGTCGGCGTGTCCAGCATGTGTATCATGGTCTTGACTATGGCTAGCTCCTCGATCAAGCGGGTCGGGTCGACTTGGGCTTGCCTGGCTCCGTGGACTTGGTCGGCGAGACGTGCCATCCGCGCCACCTTAGTGGCGTGCCAAACCCTACGTATGTCTGGCTCGTCGGGAGGAAGAGAAAAGCTTTCGTGTCCCTTGGCATCCGAAAGCAAGGCGGGCATTACCTTTTCTGTGACCTCCAACTGTCGTTTCGTCAGCTTTGGCAACTGTCGGTGGTCGTTGGTGGATTCTTCGGGGGCTTGGTGGCGTCTTCTTGAGTGGGGCCGCTTCGTTCTCGGTGTCGTGTAGTCGTACTTATACTGTTGCTGGTGCTGGGCGTCGTTGTGCTGCTGTCGATCCTCGTCGTGGTGGGAGGAGTGGTGGTGCTGGTTGTGCTGGGGCTGGTACCGTGGCTGCTGCTGTCCATGCCCTCCATGGTGTCGGCGGTACGAGGATCCAGATGCTGGTGTGCTTGACCTCCATGGCCACGGCTTGGCCCCCACTGGATGGCCGTGAGACTTCGTGTTGGTCGCCATCTCGCTGGTCTCGAAGTCTTGCAGCACGTTCTGCTGGTTGCACTGGTGCTGCTGCGCGGAGTGGTGGCTGCTGAGGAGGTCGGCCGCCCTCACGACGCGCAGAAGGGCCCGCGCCGACGCCCGGCGCTCCCTCTGCCGCCTGTGCCAGGCGGGCTCGGGCGTCGGGCCCCTCCTGGGCGCGCCGAAGGCGCGCAGCAGCCGCCAAGGGCCAGGGCGCGGCAGCGGCGGCGGCGAATCGCCGATCCGCGGCGCGCTGAGCCCGGCCTCGCGATCGGCCTGCGAGGCGGGATCGATCGGGCGGCGGGCGCCGATCGACCCTGACCGATCGATCGGGTCGCAGGCCCAGATCGCCAGAGGCCAAATGGGCTTCCTCCTCCTCCTCCTCTTCCTCCTCCTCCTCCTCCTCCTCCTCCTCCTCCTCCTCCTCCTCTGAGGGATCGATCGAGCGCGAATCGCATCGCAGCGCAGCCGCAGCGCGCGGGGCCTCCCGGCGGCGCCCCGCGGGCTGGGCGCGGGCGGCTCCCGCGGGCTCGGCGGGGCGCGGCTCCTCGCGGAGAGCGGTGGGCCCGCCAGCGCCGGCCCCGAGAGGGACCGGAGGCTGGACTCCTTGCGGGGAGGGGTGGCAACGTTGGGGTTACTCGCAGGGGTCCCTCGACGTGGGGGGCGCGGGAACTGAAGTCCTTGGGCAGCGGGGCTTCCGCTGCTTGAGGCCGGCGGCCAAATGGGGGCGGTGCCCGTGGCCGTGTCTCGGGGTGGCATCTCGAGGCACCTCGCAACGGCCGCGCAGATGTGACGCCTGGGGCGGGTCTGTACCGCCGTTCATGTTGCGAGGTCCGACTGCATGTGAATTCATGCAGGCACCTTGGGCACCTCCCTTCGGGTTGTGTCGCCCGTGGTGTTCTGTCTGGGCACAAAAAAAGGGGGGTCAACTTGGCGGCAACGTTACAGTCGGGGCGTTGAGCTAAGGAACCCTCCATAGGGAACGAGGCCCCTCTTTCCCATGGGTTAAACTTCGATGCCCGATCGAGAGCCGAAGGTACATCTAAGGCAAATGGTACAACAACTAAGGAGCACGGAGTCCCTTCGAAACGAAATGGTTCCTTCTCAGCGCCCCGACTGTAAAGGGGGAGACTGGCAAGTTTTGGACGCCCGATATGGGTACGGAAAACATGGGTGCAATACCCAAGAGCAAGCATTGTCCAAAACCGACAGCGGCCGCTGTTGGGCAGGGGGTGCTTGTCTTCAACGAACAACGTCCGCGGCGGCGCGGACAGCGAGTCCTGTTCAAAGTGAACAGGAACTGCTGTTGGACATCGTACCACATCTTTCCGTACCCATGTCGATCGTCCCGAATAAGGGGCGACGCGAGCGACGAACAACGCAAGTGTTTTTTCCCGCGAAGACACTTCAACCTTCAGCGATGGCCGCCTCAGGCCGCCGGCGCGGCCCACACACCGCGTGGAACGAACACATGCCTACTCGCGACCTTGCGCGGCAAACTCACGCACGAATGCCAGTGCAACCGAGTTTTTTTATGTTGCTCGTGTGGGGAGCAACGTTAGAGGAGGACTGGCATAGGGGAGATGCGTCGACCTGGAATCGGCGATACATCGTCGATGCACCAGCGGTAGGCTTCTGATAGCGAAGCCGCACCTTCCTGGGTGGCTTGGGGCTATCAGGCCCCTACCGGCGATCAATGGACGATTGGGGGTCGATGCGTTCCCCCCTAGCCCCGCCCAAGGGGCGGGGGAGCAGGATCAGTGTCAACTCAGAGATCCGACGCTCCGACACATATTGGAGCGGCGGGCTTTGGGCTGTTTTACGCCTCTGGGGGCTCTCGACGGACCTCGGCCCTGTCAAAAAACGACTCAGGACCGAGACCCCCAGCGCCATGATCCTTTCATGACGTCGACCCCCCGAGGTCTCGACCCATTCCCCGGGACCGGTTTCTCATCCTGAGTCGTTTTTTGATAGTCCCGAGGCCCAGTAGGGCCCCCCAAAGGCCGACAATAGCGACGAACCTCCCCGTTGTGTGCTTTCATGACTCGAGGGGGTCTGGGGACGACCAGCGGGCCCTAAGGAAGTGGTCCAGGCCTCCGGGGCCCACGCAGCGGCAAACAGTGGGAGCAGCTGGAGGTCCGGGAACGGCGCGCCACCGCGGGGAGCCCACGTCAGCGTTGGAGGTCACGGTGCCCAGCAGCAGATGCCGTGTGCAACATCGCCAGGCGGCCGCCGCTGGGCAGCCAGCGGTCTGCCTCGAACCGACAGCGCCCGCGGCGACGCCGACAGCGAGTCCTGCTCGAGCCTTCGTCCTCGCTCTTCCGCACCGTGTGGGCGACGATCCGATCGGGAGCGGCTTTCGCGCGAGACGGCATCGCGACCTTGCGCCGTGGCTCGCGCGGGCCGCCAGCGCGGCACGTCGCGTGGATAAGAGGGCGCTTGCACGCGACCTTGCGCGGGAAGCTTGCGCGCCGAGGTCGGTGAAGCCGACCCCGGTTTCTCTGCGCCGCTCGTGTGGGGTGTGCCCCCAGTAGAGCAGGGACACACCGCAGACAGATCTGCCCTTCCTCCGACCTCGTGCCGCGCCAAACGCAACGGCCGCGCTGTCCACAGACGCATCCATCCAGAATGCCTCAAGACATCCGGCGACAGCCAGCGTGTCTGCACAGGCGCTCGTGGCTAGAAGCGAGAGAACGGTACTCCAGATTTCGTAATAAAGGGAGGGGGGTCTCATTTCGGGGGGGGGTCTCTTCCAGGCTATCTTGGAGGGCCTGGGGGGGTCTGGGGACGACGTTTTGGAGGTTTCTCCCACGGGGGGGGTCTGAAATGGCTCGTCTTGGAGGGTCCAGACCCCCTCCCTTTTATCACGAGATCTGGAGTACTTGGCATATGCCCCAGAGATTGGTCTTCCAGAGGCAGGGAAGGGCGCTGCCCTCCGACAGACGGCGTGCTGCCGCAGCGGCAGCAGGCCCTCGGACAAGAACGACGACAATGGGCAACACGCTCACGGGCTTCCAACGGCGGCGTGCCATCGATACTGTTTGTCCTGGGATCCGACGTCGCGTCGCGAAAACATGGCGGCATCGTATATACAGGACTCGAACAGGGCCCTGGGCCCAGATCCTCGACGTCATGATTTTCCCAAGACGCCGACCCCACAAGGTCCCGGCCCGTGCCCCAAGACCAGCTTTTCCTCCCGAGCCGTTCGTGTTTTCACGGTCCCGAGGCCCGGTGGGGGCCCCAGAGGCCGAAACCAGCGCAACACCTCCCCCCGTGACTTTTTCATGACTCCAGGGGGTCTGGACTTTCTGCTGCACCTCTCGAGCCAGATTGACCTGTGAGGGTCGTGGGCCCCGAGAGGAGGCAACACCGCCAATTTCGGACTACCTACCAAACCACCCAAGCCCGAGCAGAAGGCATACATTTCGGGTGGGGGGGGGCTACTGGCTCCACATGTGTTTTTGCAATGTTCCCCGGCGCGCTCCCCCCCGCCCCCCCACTGGGAATGGAAGGCAAAGTGGCGCCTTCGGGTTGGGTTGAGGTGGGTGGGTGGGTGGTGATTTTTTGAGCAGGGACAGGCCGTCCTGGCATTCCTATAAGCCTGCCACGAAATTTTCTCTGAATCCAGAAATGTTCGAATAACAACAACAAAGTTCTTGTAGCACAAATCCGATATGTCAAAACAAGACGGTCTCAGCCAGAAATGTTCTCAGAACATGTCCTGCAAACCAAAAAAAGGCTCTTAGGACATTGTCTGGTGTGCCTGCAGGCAAACAAGGACGCTTCGCCACTGCTTGAATTTTCGTGGAACAGACCTGCGGCGCCAGGATCTCTCTCCGGCTCTTCTGGAGGCCTCCTAGATGGGGTCCGAGCAGGTGGGGTCGGAGGATCGCGCCGCATCGTCGATACATCGTCGATACATTGACGATGCATCGGCGATGCATCGGTCATGCACTGGCGACGTCGGCGGTGCACTGGCGACGCCAGCGTGGAGAAAATCGGGCTCCACATCGAGCCGCGTCGCCAATGCATCGGCGACACATCGGCGACGCGGCGAGATCCTCCGACCTCATCTGCTCGGACCCCATCTGGGAGGCCCAGATTGAGGTCGGGCGTGTCCCCATACAGGCGGATTTAGGAGGACCCTCTTATAACGCAGTCAAAGAACCACTCCGATAGAGGCAAACAGAGTCAAACATCGCCCCCAGCCAATTTTTTTAACTATTCTTGAACCTCCTTCCTGCACAGGGACGGGCCCGACTGCGAAACCTCGATCTGCCTTCCCCGGGGCTCCAGGATCTTCGCCGTGCCCGTGGCCCTCTCTGCCCGCGGCGGCCGGGGCTCGGGGCCGCGCGGCGTGCCTCCCGGGGAACCGAAAGGTGCCCCCACCGCCGAGCGCGCCGCGGCCCTCCCCCCGGGGGCGCGTGGGGAAGCAGGACCTCCGAGGCGCATGCAGAGTCCCTCGCGGTGTGAACCAAATCGCGTTCGGAGGTTTCTCCATACTTTCGGCCTCTGGGGGCCCCCATCCCGGAGGACTCGGGACTTTCAAGGAACGACTCAGGATGAAGGATGGGTCCCGGGGAACGGGTCCAGACCTCTGGGGGTCGACGCCATGAAAAAAACATGACGTCGGGGGTCTGGGCATCCAGCGGTGGCGACGAGGGCCTTCCTGGAGGCCCCCCCGACAAAAAAGGCAAAGACCGAGGCAAGGGTAGCGGTACAGTGCAGGCGCGGTCGCGAGAAGCCCTCGCAAGAAGCCCGATTCTGAAAATCGGGGCGCGAGGTGCACCTGAGGGGAAGCCCGGAGCACCTACACGCAGCAGCTCCTTGGACGGCCGCGGGAAGTCGCCGCGCAGCGCGCGGAGCGAAGAAACCCGGGGTACCCTGACGAAAAGCATCTGGTTTCTTGATGCGCGCCCCCGCTGTACCCAGACCCCCGACGTCGTGATTTCTTCGCAACTTCGACCCCCAGAGGTCTGGACCCCTTCCCCGGCACCGGTTCTTCATCCCGAGTCGTTTTGTTGATGGTCCCGAGGCCCGGGGGGGGGCCCCAGAGGCCGAAAGTATGGAAAAACCTCCGACAGTGATTTCATTCACACCGCGAGGGGGTCTGTGTATGGGTGCCCTTTCCTCCTCGGAGTGCCTCCTGCCGCGGCGGCGCCCCGCTGCGGCGGCGGCCGCCCAGGGGCCTCGGGCGGCGGCGGCGGCCCGGCGGGACCTGCGGCGCCCACCGCGGTGGGATCGCCGCGGCCTGCGGCGTAGCTGGGCGCCATGCCGCGCTCGCGAGCGGCCTCTCGAGCCAGAGGCTGCGGTCGGGGCTCCTCCTCCTCCTCCTCCTCCTCCTCCTCCTCCTCCTCCTCCTCCTCCTCCTTCCTCTCCTCCTCTCCTCCTCCACCTCCATCCTCCTCCTCCTCCTCCTCCTCCTCCTCATCCTCCTCCTCCTCCTCCTCCTCCTCCTCCTCCTCCTCCTCCTCCTCTCCTCCTCCTCCTCCTCCTCCTCCGCCTCCTCCCCCTCCCCCCTCCCCCTCCCCCTCCCCCTCCTCCCCTCCTCCTCCTCCTCCTCCTCCTCCTCCTCCTCCTCCTCCTCCTCCTCCTCCTCCTCCTCCTCCTCCTCCTCCTCTCCCTCTTCTTTGTCCTCGTCCCCATCCGAGTGGTCGCTGGTTCGTACACAGGGGGCCCACGACAAGGACGCACGCGCCCAACCACGTGCACGACTACGGCCCCCCCGAGTCCGCGAGGCCAGCCTGCCGATCCTCCTTCTCCTCCTCCTCCTTCTCCTCCTCCATCTCTCTTTTCTCTCTCCTCAGCGCCGCGCTCAGTTGTCGTCTCACAGATGTGCAAGGAGCTTCGCGGATGTAGGGCGGACCGTTTGCAAAATGTGGCTCCCGCCTCGGTTCCGCGCACACTCGTCTTAAGGATTTTTGCAAGAGCTTCGCGGGTGGAGGGCGGCTCGTTTTTTTCGAAAGGCGGGCCTCGCCCTGGCGCCACGCACATGCGTTTTTTTTTCAAATGCTTGCAGGAGCTTCGGGGGCGAAGGGCGGGTCCTTTTCAAGATATGGCTCTCGCTGTAGCGCCGCGCACACTCGTCTTGAGACTCTGCAGCCGTTTCCAGGAAGCTCGTGAATAACGTACCAGAAATTCTGTGCTGGCACGACGTCGGAAGGTCAGGGCGCCACAGTCACATCGATTCGCGGCGTTGAAGTCCCAGGAAGGGTATGCTGGCGCGGTTCTGAATCGTCACGACGCACACTTACGGTAAGTATTCGTGGCGTTGAAGCTGCAAGAATGGTGTTCTGGGCTTTCAAACGGCTGTCTTCCAACGGGGCACTTCCCGCAATGAAAGCAAACCCTTATAAAGGGGGCCTCTGAAGAGAGAACTTGGACGGAGGGTGTGTTGCAATATCGTTGATGGGCCTTGGGTTTACACTGGTCCTCCTGCTCCTCCTCCTCCTCCTCCTCCTCCTGCTCCTCCTCCTCCTCCTCCTCCTCCTCCTCCTCCTGCTCCTCCTCCTCCTCCTCCTCGCGCGTGGCCGGTCCTCCTCCTCCTCCTCCTCCTCCTCCTCGGTCCCTCTTCCTTGCCATGTTCCCCACCCGAGTGGTCGCTGGCCAGTACGCAGGGAGCCCGCGAAAAGGACGCACGCGTCCAGCCACGTGCACGACAACGCCCCCCCCCCCCAGTCCGCGAGGCGAGCCTGGTGCTGCGAATGGTCGCGCAACGCGTGCTGTCGAAGCCTCCCGAGTCAACACGTGCACGCGCGTCTGACTCTGTCGCTCCTGACTCCGAAGGCGTGCCGCCGAAGCCTCCCGTACAAACACGCGCACGTGCGCCTGGTTCTGTCCCGTCCCTGAAGGAAGGGGTTTGGGGTGATGGGCAAAGGGCAAGGACATCCGCAGAAAGGGGGTGCAACGTCAGAGCACCTACTCAGGTGACCTACGCGCTTCTGTCAACATCCCCTGCGATGATTTATTGTGCTACCGCCCTGCCTTCTCACTAGGGCCGGCAGGGGGGCATACCACGCTTCGGGGTGATGGGAGCGTGCGCTGTGAGGGCACGATGGGCCTCCTGCAGAATCCTTCCGCACGTGCTGGACGCGTTTCTGGTGGCCCCCGGGCTCGGCTGCCCGCGCCGTCCACAGATCGAGACGGTGGGTTCCACGATCGTTGAGAAGAGGAGGAGGAGGAGAAGGAGGAGGAGGAGGAGGAGGAGGAGGAGGAGGAGCAGGAGGAGGAGCAGCAGGAGGAGGAGGAGCAGGAGGAGGAGGAGGAGGGGGAGGGGGAGGGCTCGAGGACCTCTCAGAAGGCCTGAGGGCTTCGGAGAGGGGGCCCCCGCCTTCGCTCAGAAGAGGCCGCCCATCTCCCCGCGCCGCCCCCTCTCCTGCGCGCTGCCGGGGTCACGGTCCCTCGCCGGCCACAGCCAGGAGTGCGAAGGAGATACTGGACTTAGGTCGGGCATGTCCTCCTACGGGCGGATGCTGGAGGGAAAACACAGATCAAGAAATACTCAAACATAGTCAATAGGGCACGAAACATCGTCCACGTACTATGTTCTACTATTCTTGAACATCCCTCCAGTAGAGGGACATGCTCGACTTCATACAGGACAAGAGCGTTCCACTACTTGCGAAGTGACTGCTCGCAAATGGCCTGCATCGGCCGCGGGGGATTCACGATCCATTGCGCAGGAGGAAGACACGTGGTTTTCCAACGCTTGCGAGCAGGCACTCTGCGAATAACTAGTGTTAAGTCGGGCGTGTCCCCCTACAGGGGGATTTTCGACGAAACTTAAAAACATTTCAAAAATACTCCTGATAACAAAAAACACTCAAACAATAGTCCCCTGACTATTTCTTAAACTTTTTTTGGATATTCCCCCCTGTAGAGGGACAGGCCCGACTTAAAACTAGTGGAACGTGCTTAGTAAGATGACTAGATAACTACCTCCGTCACCGCCGGGATCCGCTCGAAGCGGGCCCCCGTGCAGCGGCCTCGTGCCGGGACGACTCCGGCCTCGGTTTCCGACACCGCGCGGATCGCTCCGCCTCCCTTGCACGATCGGAGGCGTTCCACGCTGGCCGCTTCTGGGCCGCTGGCGATGCGCAGCCTGGAGCTTGGCGGCGCGCGCAAGGGTTGTGGATGCCATGACAATGGACACTCTAACAATCCTATCATCGAATCAAAGATGTGTTTAAAGTGTATGAAAAACACGTCCTGAACATGTTTCAAATATGTATTGAACATGTTTCAAACAAAGTTGAATCATCTTTTAGACATCTGGAAATTATTTGGCAGCACGCTTCCTCTCCATTGACCGTCCTCCACAACACAAGGGGATGGAGGGAGGGGGGAGGACTTCTTAGAAGAAGGCTGCTTCTGAGAAGGAGCCGGCCTTTCTCTCTCTCTCTCTCTCTCTCTTTCTCCCCTGAGATCCAGCGTTGCAACAAAGAGTGCAACAGCGCAAGAAATCGCTCGCGCCTGGACACCCGGACCCCATCTTTCTGCGTCATTTTTCGAGCCAAATCGATCCGTGAGGGTCCCAGAGGCCCGAAGTTCAGCGAAAGCGCCCGGCTCGATAAAATGGAGTCGCCAGGTCTCTCACGCACAAATAAGTTAGATGAGGCCCGCGCCTTCTGAGGCAGGGGTGCTTCTGAGAAGCCCCCCCCCTCCCCACGCACCCGACCGCTCCGATTTGTGCTCGATGCGTGGACCCCCTGGGGGTCTGGACCACTTCCCCTGGGCCCGCTGCCCCTCCTGAGTTTAAATTGCCCCCATCGTACTTAAAGACCACACCCCAGAAATAATTTCGAGCACCCGGAAGAGTGTCGAAAGAGTGTCGGACGAGCGTCTCCCAGGGCCCGACACGTGAAAACCCTCGAGCTTCGGTGCTTTTCTGGCGCTCGAAGTTCCTTCTGGTGATCAAGGCTAAGAGTAGGTTGGAACCTCATGGTCCTGAATCTCATTCCTGGACGGCCCCGGGGCCTGGCGAGGGGCCGCCTGGCCATCGCTCGGACGTCTATTCCCTGTGCTTTGTTCGGTTTTGTGCGTGGCTTCTTCGCCAAATGATCAAGGGTGCTCCTCGATTTGGACGCCCGAGTTATCCGGGGTAACTCGGGTCCGGGGTAACTCGGGTTTGGATCCCCGCAAAAACGAACCCGAGATAATCAGCCCTGACCCGAGATTCCCCTGATGATTTGGGGCTCTGGACGCCCGAATTATCCGGGGTAAGTCGGGTCCAGGGGAACTCGGGTTCGGAATCCCGAAAAACGAACCCGAGTTAGCCCTGACCCGAGTTACCCCGGATGATTCGGGGCTCCGATGGTCCCCGCCGAGGGAAAAGTGCACACGCCCGAGCGATGCCAAGCGCCACGTGGTGGAGGCCGACGGCGGCCCGAGACAAAAAGCCGCCGCGCGCCGCTCTCTCTCTTTTGTGCGTCGGGGCGTCGGAGCTCTGGGCCTGGGCCCAGACGTCATGATTTTTGTTCATGGCGTCGACCCCCACAAAGTCCCGGCCCACTCCCCATGACCGGCTTGCTTCATCCCGAGCCGACCTCCGACGGCCCCGAGGCCTGGTAATTGTAGGCCCCCCCCGCGGCCGAGAAGCCGGGAGACACGCTACTCCCGCCGTGCTTCTGGCATGGCCCCGAGGGGGTCTGGGACACCGCCCCCCGGGGGGCGGTGCCCAGGAGGAGGAGGAGGAGGAGGAGGAGGAGGAGGAGGAGGAGGAGGAGGAGGAGGAGGGGATCACTCTTGCGTGTTGTCGGCCGACCACACGCAGGAGTGACCCTGGGCCAGAGAGGGACCCTCCGGTGCGCGGGCGAAGAAGGGGGCGCAGAGGGCCAGGCCCAAAAACGCGCAAGTCGCCGCCGCCGGCGCGTCACGCTCGGCCATCGGGGGGGGGGGCCCGAGGAGCCCGCACCGCGGAGGCCACTCCAGCCGAGGGCCACTCCCACGAGCAGCCGACCCCCCCCCCTGTGATTTACCAGCCTCGAACGTATCCCCATCCCTAAGATTGCCACGCCACAAGGCGATGGCAACCTCAGGCGTCCGCCATCCAAAAAATAAGGGAATCCCTGAGATTGGCATCGTGGTGAGGAGGTGCCCAGCATAGGGATAGGGAGATGTTCCAGGCTGGTAAGTTCTGCCCCTGAGAGCAGCGAGGCGCCGCACCCCGAGCGGCCTCCGCCGCGGAGCGGCCCCCCCGGGAGCCCTCCCGCGCAGAGGGCGCTCCCGCGCCCCCCCGCCCGCCTTCTGCCGGAGGCGGGCCGGGGGCGGCCTCCGAAGGGGTCCTCCCGCCAGGGTCTCCGGGGGGGGTTGGGGAGGTCATCCCCACCCGGGTCCGGGAGGGTGCCCACCAGGGTCCAGGGGGTGGTGGGGAGGTCCTCCCCGTCGGGTGCGGGCGGGGCCCCTTCGGGGGAGGACGGCGCCGGAGAGCTCTCCGCGCGTCGGGTGCTCGCTCGCAGGGGGGAGGGGGTGCAACACGGTCAAGCCAGACCCCCTCGAGTCCGGAGAAGAACAACAAAAAACGACGGGAGGTGCTTCCATAGTTTCGGCCTCTGGGGCCCCTAGCGGGCCTCGGGACCGTCAAAGAACGACGGAGGATAGGGAAAACCGGTCCCAGGGAATGGGTCCAGACCTCTGGGGGTCGACGTCATGAAAAAATCATGACGTCGGGGGCCTGGGAACCCGCATCATAAGGATGCACGGTAAGGATGCAAGGGCCCTGGAGGGCCAGATTCGCGTTTTCAGGGCGGGGGCTGGCCAGCGAGAGTCGCGAAGGGTTGGCCGAAGGGTCGCCAGGGTGCGAGGGCACCCCCCCTGGAAAGGCTGCCCACCCACACTTCGTGGGTGGCCTGTGAGCCCGGAGATCCGACGCCCCGACAAAAAGAAGACTGGAGCGCGGCGGGCTTCTGGGCCGCCTTCGGCCATCCTGATGGGGCCCCCGCCGGGCCTCGCGGGACCGCCCGAGTGCGACGCCCACGGGACGAACCGTACCAGAGCGGCCCCCCGCGGGGGAGGGATATCCGTGCCTCCAGGGGCCGCGCCTCGACGCCCCTGGAGCGATCCGACGCCTGGGAGCCGGGGCGAATAAGGAGCGTGCGCCTGCTGTTGGCCCCGGCGGCCGTGCAAGTGGGGGGGGGCATGGAGGGCCCCTGGTAGGGCCGTGCTCCTTTAAAACAGGGCTAGGATCGGGATAAATCGCTCCAGAGCGTTCCGGGGCGCTCTCAGAGCGTTCCAGAACGCTCTGGAGCGGCTGCGGCGCCCAATACATCCTCCAAACCCGCCGATTCTCAGAGATTTCGAATTATCCCGATCCGATTTTGTCCCGATCTTCGTGTCGTTTTATCCTTGCCCCCCCGCTGCCGCCCGCCCGAGCGTGAGCAGTCGGGCGGTCGGGCCGCTGCGGCGGACCGGGCGAGGACGCCTCCCCCCCCGTCCAGTCCCAGCGGCGCGCAGCAGAGGGGCAGGACGGCCGAGAGGGGCGAGTGGTCCTCGGGTGCTGCCGCTGCTGCTCCTCCTCCTCCCCGTCGTCTTCGTCTCCTCCTCCCTCCCTCCCTTCCCTCCCTCCCTCGCTCACCCCTTCTCGTTGATCGTGGAAGAAAAAGGAGGTCCTGGAGCCGGTGGTGCTGCAGCCGCCGCCACCGAGCCACCTCGGCAGGAAGATCTCCGGGTAGCCGCGGTCGCCGCCCGCCTGCGGGCAGCAGGTCGCAGGGAGCCAAAAGGCGCTGAGGCAACTCCCAGGAGGTTCTCACGGGAGAGCGGCCTGCAGTCGGACCTGGGCCAGAAGAACACGCCCAAAGAACACGATACCCTCCGCCGGCCAACACGCACAGAACATCCGAGGGTACCCTTGCCCAGGATGCACAGGAACATCCAGCAAGCACGAAGAGCTCTGGGGCACCCTCCCCGAAGCGACCTCTGTCTTGTACTTCGGTCCGACCGTAATTAGCAGTCTCGGTGAGAGCTCGAGTGGGCCAGATTGGCAAAGATTGAGCCGCGGCTTGAGGCAGGTCAGGCTTGCAGCCGGCAGCCAAAGCGTCGACCGAGAATGTACCAGGGCCGACGCTGGATTCAGTCTCCCACGAATTGCAACCTGTGGGACAGGGCCGAGGGCTCCGTACAGGCGGATTGGACGAACATTAAAAGATACCCCAAACATATTTAAGAATAGTCAGAACAACGCACAACAAAAACGTCCCCAGACTATTTTTGACTATGTTTTGATATTCCCCCTGTAAAAGGGCACGCCCCCCTTTGAGCCCAGAAAGCTCCGCACTCGACCCAGCAAGCTCGATTAGCGGGACTAGCAACATTGGCGCAACCAGACTCCACGAGCGCAGGGAAGCCCAAACACTGGGCAGCGAGAAAGCTCCCCAGACCCCCGACGTAATGATTTTTTCATTACGTCGACCCCCAAAGGTCCCGACCCTTTCCCCATGACCGGCTTTGCATCCTGAGTCGTTTTTTGACGCTCCCGAGGCCCGGTGATCGGTGAGGGCCCCCGGAGGCTGAAAATAAAGGAAAACCTTCCGTCGTGATTTTTTCATTACTCGAGGGGGTCTGGGTCCGCAGCATTGGAAGCAGCGGTGCGTCGCCGACAGAGCGGCCATGGGCTCCGGACTGCGGAGCCGCACGGCCCGCTGGGCGGGGTCCGGCCGCCCCCTCGTCGGCGACGAGGGGGCGACCGGCGGGCCGTGCAGTCACCCCCCGGAGCCTACCCCTCCGCAACGTTGCCAGACCCCCTCGCGTCGTGAGAAAATCACGACGGGAGGTTTTTCGCTACTTTCGGCCTCCGGGGGCCCTTCCCGAGCCTCGGGACCGTCAAAGAACGACTCAGGACGAAAAGCCGGTCCCGGGGGAAGGGTCCAGACTGCCCGGGGTCGACGTTGTGAAGAAAAAAACACGACGTCGGGGGTCTGGGTTACCCCTGCGACGACTACCACCGAGGGACAACGACGGGGGGGGGACTGGCTTAGGGGGGGATGCATCTACCTGGGATCGGCGATGCATCGCTGACAGTCACCAGATCGGCGAGAGGCCCCCAACAGTGATTCCGCATCTTCCTGGACTGGTTGGGGCTATCAGAACTCTATCGGCGATCAATGGGCGATTGGGGGTCGATGCATCCCCCCCTACCCTGAGATCCGACGTTGCGAAAAACACGCCTGGAGCGCCGGACCCCATCTTTCTGCGTCATTTTGCGAGCCGGATCGATCTGTTAGGGTCCTGCGGCCCGAAATTCAGCGAACACGCCCGTCACAAAAGAAGTGGCAGCGCCCCAGATCTCAGGGTAGGCCGATCCCCCCCCCCGATCGTTGCCCCTGAGCCACGAGGGGCAGACGACCACGGGGGGCCGACTCGGCCACATGCGAGAGCGACCCCCCTGGCAGGAGCAGGCTCTGCTGCGCACGTGGGGGGGGGGCGGCCAGGCCCAGTGTGCGCCGGCCGCGGCGCATCGCAGTGGCCGGGGGGGCGCCTCCCAGATGGGCCCGCGCCAGAGGTCACCCCGGCAGAGGTTCCACTCTTCGGAGCAGGGACCGACCGTCCTGGCATGTCTATAGGCCTACCACGAAGCGTTCTCAGAACCCTGAAATGCTCTCAGAGCAGAAACAAGGTTCTTAGAACATAAACCTGATGTGTCAAAACAAGACAGTCCCAGCCAGAAATGTTCTAAGAACATGTCGTGGGATCGACACAAGGTTCTTAGAACATTGTTTGGTAGGTCTATGAGCGAGCCAGGACGCTTCGCCACTGTTTGACTCTTGCGCGCAATCCCCCGACACTCGCCGCTACGATGCCTTGCGGCTCAGGGCCGCGGCACCAGAGGTCCCGACCCACTCCCGGGAAGGGGGGGGGGGTAGTTTTGCGTCCCAAGCGGTTTGCGATGGTCCCACGGGCCCGAACACGGGCGCCAGAGAGGAGGCGACTCATCCGTGCCCACCGCCTGGGGAACCGGTGTCCTGGGACCCCAGGGGCAGGTGGATATGGATACGTACGCGTTGGCCGCAGGGGGTCACGAAGAGATCCGTATCTCCACCGCCTGACGAGGTCCAGAAACGTCGCCTTGCCAGCCCAAGGAAGAAACTGCGCAGGGAGTGAACGCATCGGGCGCTGCTCAAAGGGGGGGGGTGAATGGGTGGGGGTAGTACGCATTTGGGGCCCCAGGGGGCCTCTTCCAGGCCCATGCAGGGCGCGAAGGGTGCACCGTTCTTCAACCCCCCGTTCCCAGACCCACGACGTCGTGATTTTTCACACCGTCGACTCTCAGCGGTCGAGACCCATTTCCCAGGACCCGTTGTTCGTCCCGAGTCGGCTTCCAGTGGCCCCGAGGCCAGCAAGTGCCCCTAAGAGGCCAAGAACAAGGACTCGTGCCATACGCTGCTGCATCGTACTGAACCTTTCCGTAGCAACCCTAAACAATGACTGGAGGAGGAGGGGGAGAAGGAGATGGAGAAGGAAAAGGAGAAGGAGGAGGAGGAGGAGGAGGAGGAGGAGGAGGAGGAGAGAGAGGCGGAAGAGGAGGAGGAGGAGGAGGAGGAGGAGGAGGAGGAGGAGGCGGAAGAGGAGGAGGAGGAGGAGGAGGCGGAGGAGGAGGATGTTCACTACCCCGAGGGGGCCTGGGCGCAACCTCCCCTCGTGGGTTCTTAATGCACCGAGGGGGCCTCTGGCCGCACCGCCCCCATCGTGTGACGCAGCGCCCGAAATCGCATCGTCGCCGGAGCTCCGTCGGCCCTGGGTCCGCGGGCGCGCCCGAGCCCTCTGGGGCGTCGCTCAGGAAAGGGGGGGCGACAGGGCTGGACCCAAACGCTGCTTATCGGCCTGGCCTCGCTCTGTTACTCGTGGTGTGCTCCACACGTCTTCCTGCACCCCCCTGCCAGAGCGACGACAGGGCTGGACCCAAACGCTGTTTATCGGCCTGGCCTCGCTCTGTTACTCGTGGTGTGTTCCACACGTCTTCCGGCACCCCCCTGCCAGAAAGAACGAGAAAAACAGAGCACGGCCGAAGGCCAGCAGAAGAGCGCTTGGGCCCAGCCCCGGGGGGCGATGCCCGGGGGGGGGGGGAGGAGGTGCACTCCTCGGGCCCGCGAGGCTCCTTGGGGGCCCCACAGCAGGAGGGCCCAGAGCCGAATCTGCAACGTGGGCTCGGCGATCGACACGAAACAGATCGGCGGACATCGGAGGCCGAGTCGGGAAAAGTCCCATGGGCAGAAATCGGCAGGCTGGCATGCCTCGGATAAGAAATCGGGACCCGAACCAGGACCCCAGGTCGAAAATCGGATCGGCATCGGAAGCCATCGAGATCGAACCGACTCGCATCGGAGGAGTCGGAAGGAGCACTGCCGTCAGATCCAGCTGTCAGCCCACAGTCCCGCGAGGTCCAAGCCTGCTGCCCGCGGTGGCCCCCCGGCTCGGCGGCGGCCGCGGCCAGCTGCTGCCCGCGGTGGTCTCCCAGCTCGGCGGCGGCCGCTCCCGCCCGCCGGCACCTCTCGGGCGCTCCGTCGCGCACCCCGTCGTCGTCGTCGTCGTCGTCGCCGTCGTCGCTGTCGTCGTCGTCGTCGCCGCGTCGCTGTCGCCGTCGCCGTCGCCGCGTCGCCGCCGCCGCCGCTGCCGCCGCCGCCGCCGCCGCCGCCGCCGCCGTCGTCGTCGTCGTCGTCGTCGTCGTCGTCGTCGTCGTCGTTGCGTCGTCGTCGTCGTCGTCGTCGTCGTCGTCGTCGTTGCGTCGTCGTCGTCGTCGTCGTCGTCGTCGTCGTCGTTGCGTCGTCGTCGTCGTCGTCGTCGTCGTCGTCGTCGTCGTCGTCGTCGTCGTCGTCGTGTCGTCGTCGTCGTCGTCGTCGTCGTCGTCGTCGTGTCGTCGTCGTCGTCCGCCTCGTTGGCGTCGTCGTCGTCGTCGCCGACCATGCTTCGCCTTCGACTGCCCTCGCCAGCACGTGCTCTTGCCGCCGCCGCCGACGTCGACGCCGCCGCCATCGCTGTCGCCGCCGTCGTCGGCGAGGTTAGAGGACGGAGGACTCTGAGCTCCACCTGGAGCCACAGCGGATGAGCTCGCGTGGCGCCACCGCGCCCACGTCGGAACTCCCCTCGGGAGGATCGTGCCCCACTGGGAGCTCCGCCTCACCGGCTCCAGCGGAGGAGCGCGCACGGAGCGCGTTCGGGCTTTTCCCAACCATCCTGTGGTGTTGGGTCCTCGCTTTGACGAGACAGCGCCCCGCGTCACTCCTTCCTTCCTTCCTTCCTTCCTTCCTCCTCCTCCTCCCTCCTTCCTCCCCATCCTCCCATCCCTGCCTTTGCCCTCCGCACCCAGTGCAGCGTTCCGTGGCCCCACAGGGAGCATGCGGTTCCAACCCTCATTTCGGCACACCCCTCACACGTTTCATGGCCCCATAGGGAGCTCCACCGAAGGCCCCAATGGCAGGATTCGCATGCGGTTCCAACCCCATTTCGGCACACCCCTCACACGTTTCGTGGCCCATGGTTGGGCGCCCGAGTTATCCAGGGAAACTCGGGCCCAGGGTAACTCGGGCTTGGATTCCTGAAAAACGAACCCGAATCGAACCCGAGTTAGCCCTGACCCGAGTTACCCCTGATGATTCGGGGCTCTGATATGGGGAGCTCCACCGAAGGCCCCAGTGGCAGGGTCCGCATGCGGTTCCACCCCCAATGTCGGCACACCCCTCACACGTTCGGTGGCCCCGTAGGGAGCTCCACCGAGGGCCCCAGTGGCAGGGTTCGCAGACGGTTCTAACCCTGTTTTTACCACACCCCTCACACGTTTCGTGGCCCTAGAGGGAGCTCCACCGAAGGCCTCATTAGCAGGGTTCGCATGCGGTTCCAACCCCATTTCGGCACACCCCTCACACGTTCTGTGGCCCCAAGGGGAGCTCCACCGAAGGCCTCATTGGCAGGGTCCGCATGCGGTTCCACCCCCAATGTCGCCACACCCCTCACACGTTCCGTGGCCCAGAGGTCGCTCCACCGAAGGCCCCAGTGGCAGGGTTCGCAAGCGGTTCCACCCCCAATGTCGGCACACCCCTCACACGCTTCGTGGCCCCAGAGGGAGCTCCACCGAAGGCCTCACTGGCAGGGTCCGCATGCGGTTCCAACCCTGTTTTCACCACACCCCTCACACGCTTCGTGGTATCATAAGGAGCTCCGCATGCGGTTCCAACCATATTCGGCACACCCCTCACACGCTTCGTGGCCCCAGAGGGAGCTCCACCGAAGGCCCCCGTGGCAGGGTTCGCTTTCGTCGCCGAAGCTGGGCTCCCCGTGGAAGCTCTGGCCAGAATGAACCGCAAGATAGGCATGTGGATCTTCGTCGTCGTCGTCGTGGTCGTCATCGGTGCTCGTCGTGGTCGTCGTCGTGGCCGTCTTCGTCGTGGTCGTCGTCGTCGTCGTCGTCGTCGTCGTGGCCTACTCTTCCTCCACACTTTCTCATGGTGCCGCTGTTCCTCTTCATCCTCCACCTCATCATCATCGTTATCATTCTCCTCATGGCCCTTCTTGCTTGGGACAATCTCACTAGCCCGAGCCTAACAACTGCTGATCGGCTTAACGGCACGTCCCAGACAAGAAAGCCTACCCCCCCTCACCGTTTTGTCAGGATTGCTCTGGGCGCAAACACACTTTTTCTTTGGTGGGGGGGCGTCGACGCCGAACTTCCTTATCACCGCGGCATGTACCAGTGGTAGTTATACTCGTCTTTTCTTGAGTAAGCGCGAAGGGTCTTTAGACCCTCTCCGACTAGGGACAACTAAATATTCTCGGCGGCCTCATTGAAGGGCTGGGGTTCCACACATAGGGGCAAACTAAGTATTGCTTTCCGCGGCACCCGCCGCGCAATGCAATAATTAGTTACCCCTCCTTAGGGATGGAGGAGGAGGAGGAGGAGGAGGAGGAGGAGGAGGAGGAGGAGGAGGAGGAGGAGGAGGACGACAGGGAGGAGGAGGAGGAGGAGGAGGAGGAGGAGGAGGAGGAGGAGGAGGCGGAGGACCCAGCGGTGAAGAGATGTCGGTTTGGAGATCCTGACCCTTCATCGCGGGCGATAAAAAAAGCAACAGCGTCGAGGAAGGGGTAGGCATGCAGACGCACGAGCGACAACAGTCGGTACCGCCCACCGTTCGGGGGATCGGCGGAGCACTGTGCATCGGGCCAACAGCCTCGGCGCTGCCCGTGAGCCCCCTGGCGAGGGCAACCCTCCCCAGCGGAATGTCGCCAGCGCACCGGGCACCCTCGGCCAACTCCACAGATCTGGATTCGAGGATGGGGCGGGGCGACCGTCTCCCGATCCTCTGGATGCGATGCACTACGACCATGCGTTCTCTCGCTGGCTCCGAAGGCTTCAACACACCCATATCTTCGAGGGGATTCGATGACAGGACAGGACAGGACGGGAGCCTGCGTGGCAGCTCCGGGAGAGAGCGGTCCCCCCGATGGGATGCTGCATCGGAGGGCAGGAGCCATCACGCGTGAGAGCGGCTCACGCTTGCAACAAAAAGCCTCTGGCCGTGAGGCCCTGGATCCCCCCCACAGCGCGCACAACGGAACAGACAGGCCCCGTCCACTCCACGAAGCCTGTGATCTGTGGAGCCCGCACCACGTTGTCAGCACCGCGAAGCACCATGCTGGAACACAGCAGACCTACCCCGTCCACTCCGCGGAGCCTGTGGCATGTGGTCTGTGGAGCCCGCGCCACGTTTTCAGCACAGCGGCACACCATGCTGGAGGCGAGGCGAGCAGGAACGCCCGGAGGTCGGCAAGGGGCAGAGGAGGGCAGGTGCAGGACCCAACGGCGATCCACTCGGTTGCCCGTGGAGGAGGAGGAGGAGGAGGAGGAGGAGGAGGAGGAGGAGGAGGAGGAGGAGGAGGAGGAGCAGTGGCCAGAGGAGGAGGAGGAAGGAGGAGGAGGAGGATGAGGAGGAGGAGGAGAAGGAGGAGGAGGAGGAGGGAGAGGAGGAGGAGGTAGGGGGACAAGCTAGGTGCGCTCGCGTCATATCTGACGTCCTACCCCTCCCTCCCATCCCTTACCATGGCGCTGATTTTCTCTATCCGCGGACGCGTGTCGTAGCGGACCTGTGGCTCCGCGCGCGCGTGCGTAGTGGGTGGTGGTGCGCGTGCGTGCGTGCGTGCGTGTGTGCGTGGTTGTGGTGGTGGGTGGTTGGTGGTGGTGGTGGTGGTGGTGGTGGTGGTGTGTGGCGGGCGGGGCGGCGGGAGGAGAGGAGGAGAGGGAGGAGGAGGAGGAGGAGGAGGAGGAGGAGGAGGAGGAGGAGGAGGGGAGGAGGGGGAGGAGGAGGAGGAGGAGGAGGAGGAGGAGTTTTTAGGACCAGTCCTATTCACCGCCGATTGACAGGAGGGACCAAAACAAAAGACCCCTAGGTATTAGCAGAACCATCATCATGATGATGATGCTAATCATAATCACCAGCACCAGCACCAGCACCGCCATCACCATCAGCTTCACCACCACGATCACCATCACTATCACCCTGACAACCAACATCACCATCACAATCATCATCAACACCAACAGCATCATCATCAACATCAACATCATCATCATCATCATCATCATCATCATCACCATCACCGTCACCACCACCAGCATCATCATCGGCATCGTATTCATCAACATCATCATCATCGTCATCATATGCATCATCACCATCACCATCATCATCACCGTCACCACCACCAGCATCATCATTGTCATCGTCATCGTCATGGTCATTATCACCATCACCATCATCAGCATCGGCATCACAATCAACAGCATCATCATCGCCATCATCATCCCGATCACCATCGTCATCATCATCATCATCATCCTTATTGATCATGATCGTCATCAAAATCATCATCAACACCATCATCATCAACATCAGTATAATCATCATCACCATCAACATCACCACCCACCATCATTACCACCACCGTCATCAGCATCACCATTAGCAGCAACATGAACATCAACATCACCATCAACATCAGCATCAGCACCAGCATCATCATAACCATCATCATAATCATCACCATCACACATCATCATCAGCATCATCATCAACATCAGCAGCATCAGAACCAGCATCAACATCAACATCAGCATCAGCATCAACATCATCATCACCATCATCATCAACATCATCATACTCATAATCAATATCATAATCATCACCATCATTCATCATCATCAGCATCAGCATCATCAGCATCAGCATCAGCATTATCAGCATCAGCATCAGGATCAGCATCAGCATCATCACCACCATCATCATCAGCATCAGCAGCATCATCATCATCATCATCATCATCGTCATCATCATCATCATCAGCATCAGCATCAGCATCAGCATCAGCATCAGCATCATCAGCAGCATCATCATCATCATCATCATCATCATCATCATCATCATCATCATCATCATCATCATCATCATCATCATCATCGGGGATCATTGTACCTCTCTGTTTCCCAGGTTTCGTGCTCCTCCCACCCTTCCGGACTCCAGGGAGGCTCCGCCAGAGCTCGCAGGGTATCGTTATACCATTATGTTTCTCAGGTTTCCTGTTCCTCCCTGCACTCCAGGGAGGCCCCGCCAGAGCTCCAGGGAGACCCCGCCACAGCGAGCAGCGTATCGGCATACCATCTCAATTGCGGCTTGCCCAGCAAATCTGCTTTTACTCCCGTGGAGCCCCAGACAGAAAATCTGCGCTGGATCTACCAAGGGCCCCCTGGCACGTCAAGGCGTGACAGAACGCCAAATGCTGTCTGGTAGGGTTTCCGCTTTTGCTCCTCTCTTCTTGCGGACCCCCGCATGCAGCATGCATCCCCCCCCCTCTGGAGGCCACGATCCCCAGTAAAAGTAAGCGATGGATGTGCGCTCCCTCGTTAAAAATGATGGGTCTACGTTCCGAGATTCCAAGACGGCCCATGTAGGCAACTCAAGACACCAAAATGCCCCAAGATGCCTCGAATGCGGCCCAAGAGCTTCCAGGAGAGGCCAACGGGATCACAAAAGGACCTACCCGGCCACTTGGTGTTTGCATGATTGTTGCTTTCGTCAGCTCAAGACGGCCCAAAGAGCCTCCACGATGGCTCCAAGACGGCCCAAGAGGCCCGAAGAGGATCCAAGAAAAGACCCAAAAGAGAGCCGCAATGGCCCAATAGGCATCCGAGAGGGCCCCAAGACTGCCCAAGAGGGCCTCCCGAGGGACCGGGGTCGGCCTTAGAAGGCCCTTCGACGGCCAAAGACGGCGCCAAGACAGTCCCACGACGGCCCCCAGACACCCCCCGACATAAGTCCGAGAGGGTCTCAAGACGGACCAAGAGAGCCCCAGGACGGCCTAAGACGGCCACAGAGGGCCCCAAGACGGCCCCACGGAACCTCCAAGACTGTCCCACAGGAGACCAAGACAGCCACAAGACAGCCCAATGAGCTCCATGATAACTCCTCAAGAAGTGAAGACACGAGGTGTCAGATGTGGCGGCCTTCCCTACTCCTGCTCCTCCTCCTCCTCCTCCTCCTCCTCCTCCTCCTCATCATTATCATCGTCATCACCACAAAAATAATAATAATAATCATCATCATCATCATCATCATCATCATCATCATCATCATCATCATCATCATCATCATCATCATCATCGTCATCGTCATCGTCATCATCATCATCATCATCATCATCATCATCACCATCATCCTCCACCTCCTCCTCCTCCTCCTCATCATCATCATCGTCATCGTCAGTAACATCATCACCACCATCATCGTCATCGTCATCGTCATCGTCATCGTCATCGTCATCATCATCATCATCATCATCATCATCATCATCATCATCATCATCATCATCATCATCATCATCATCGTCCCCGTAATCATCATCATCCTCATCACCCTGTGGACAAGAGGTGTCACACGTGACGGCCTCACGTGTCCCCTCGAACAGTCGCCACCCAACACCCACGGCGAGGGCGGCCTCGAGGTCTGCCTCTCCTCCGCCAGCAGGCCCGAGGTCCACCAGCGCTCGGCGCGGGCCTGCCACTCCTTCGGGGGGGAACCGCGCGCGGCGCGCGCGCCGGGGCACGTTCGGACGAAGAGGTGGGAATGGGTGGGAAGGGGTGGGAACTGACGAAGTCAGCGGCGCGCCGAGGGGGGAGGAGAGAGCGGGTGGCAGGCCTCTTCAGAAGGCGGAGGGGCTTAAGGAGAAGTCGAAAGCTTTCTCAGAGTGCCAGGAGCCTTCTGATTTAGCCTGCTGAGAAGGTCCGCCCACTCCGCCTTCCCCTCTTGGCGCGCCAGCGAGAGGAGTGGGGATTGGCGCTGGTAAATCTCTGAGGCCTGTTTTCGCCTGTGCCCATGCGCTGGCCTGGTGGGGTGGGGGCCACAAGTAGAAGCAGCTGCGCTCGGGAGCCATGGAGAGTGAGAACACGCCGCTGGGGCCTGCCTTCACAATGCGCCTGGCCCGCCAGCGGGCACGCTTGGAATGAGCTTCTTGGTGCCAGCCCCTGCCACGCGATGCGCGTCGCAGGGACCAGGTACGCTCGGACTCGGCTTCCTGGCTGGCATCCTGGCCACGACACTGGCAACGCGTTGGCTGCTGGTAGCGAGTGGGCACGGTTGGATGAGCTTCCCGCCAAGCTGTGCGGGTACGCTCGGAGTGGGTTTCCTTGTCTACATCCTGCACAAAACTCCACTTGCCCTTTGGGCCAAGGTGGTCTAGCGAGTTCTTGCTATCCCCTTCGAAAGACCCTGTTCCCTTCGGAGAGGGGTACCCTCCCCCTCCTCTTCCAGAGGTTTTGTGGAGGGGTCCGCGGGGGGTCAGGGCACCCAAGCTGGCCCAAGATGGCTCCACGAGGGCGTCCGATGCTCCAAGATGGCCTCCAAGGTGGCTCAAGATAGTCGAAGATGGTTCAATATGACTTACGACATACCTCCAATAGGCCCGACGAGGGCCACAAGACGGTTCCAACTGCTGTCGGAGCTCCCTCAGAAACTTCCCAAGAGGCCACCATCCGTAACAGACGTTTGGGAATCTCAATGGCTGTTGCCTTTTGGCCTATTCGCTTCCGACGCGTTTTTTGCTTTGAGGCCTCAAGATGGCCCCAGAATTACCCAAGAGAGACCCCACAAGGGCCAAAGAGGCCCCACAAGACGGCACCAGGAGCGCCCGAGAGAGAGACCCAGTAACGCCCCAAGAGGGCCCCCAGAGGCGGTTCTGAGGGCCCGAGAGGGAGAGGGGGGACGGACATCGGGACCCCCTCCTCTGATCAACGCCTTTCAAGATGGCCCACAAGAGGGGCCCAAGACGGCCACGCCCCAAGAGCGTGGCACGAGGGCCCAAAGAGGTGGTATGCTTCCTCCTCCTCCTCCTCCTCCTGTTCCTCCTGTTCCTGCTCCTCCTGTTCCTCCTCATCCTCCTCCTCCTCCTGTTCCTGTTCGTGCTCGTGTTCCTCCTCCTCCTCCTCCTCCTCCTCCTCCTCCTCTTCCTCCTCCTCTGGCCATCGTTCGGACGTCCATTCCCTGTGTTTGTTTTGGTTTCGTACGTGGTTTTTCGCCAAATGATCAAGGATGCTGCTCGATGGTCGTCGCCGAAAGAAGCATGCACACGTCCGAACGATGCCAAGTCCTCCTCCTCCTCCTCCTCCTCCTCCTCCTCCTCCTCCTCCTCCTCCTCCTCACCTCCTCCTCCTCCTCCTCCTCCTCCTCCTCCTCCTCCTCCTCCTCCTCCTCCTCCTCCTCCTCCTCCTCCTCCTCCTCCTCCTCCTCCTCCTCCTCTCCTCCTCCTCCTCCTCCTCCTCCTCCTCCTCCTCCCCTCCTCCTCCTCCTCCTCCTCCTCCCCTCCCTCCTCCTCCTCCTCCTCCTCCTCCTCCTCCTCCTCCTCCTCCTCCTCCTCCTCCTCCTCCTCCTCCTCCTCCTCCTCCTCCTCCTCCCCTCCTCCTCCTCCTCCTCCTCCTCCTCCTCCTCCTCCTCCTCCTCCTCCTCCTCCTCCTCCTCCTCCTCCTCCTCCTCCTCCTCCTCCTCCTCCTCCTCCTCCTCCTCCTCCTCGTCATCCTCTTCCCCCGCCCCCCGGCGGGCCCCAGGGATGGCCCGAAGAGGCCCTCCAAGGCCAGCCCATTGCTCCCAGAGGTTTCTTTGTTCATCCTGGTTGCCCCCTTCGCTTCACTATATGTGTCTTTTCGTTCCTTTCCCCGTCAGCTCGCATGGGCAACGTTTCTAGACGGGCTGGAAGATTTTTTTTGGTACGCGGGCGCGCGAAGCGAGCCGAACGCCGCGCAAGCAGGGGCAGGCCGCGCCACAAACCAGGGCTGGCTGGGATTCTCGGTTCGCGGGCGCACGAAGCGGGTCGGACGCCGAGCAAGCTAGGGCGGGCCGCGCTCTGTAATTAAGGGGAAAACAGAGAGGCGAGCAGCGTCTGGCTCAGGGCGCGACGGTGCTCAACGCTGCCAGAATGGCGCGAGAACGTCACAAAACGGCACCAGGACAACGTCCACTGAGGTGTCGACAAGGATGCAGGTGCTTCCCCACGGAAGCAAATCGATGCAGGCCAGTGAAAGGCGAGCCCACTGTGACCACGGAGAAAACGTCACACTTACCCAGAGGGGCGGTGATGAACAGGGCGAGAGAGATCGTCGTTCAATTCCCCAGGTACGCATGTCGAACTCGACGTCCATGAACCCTTCGGCCAGACAGACATAGAGAAGTGACCAGGCAAACCCGTAGGAGCAACATCAACGACGCCGAGGGACAAGCGTGGGCAACGCGAGGAGGTCGCGCCGAGCGGACGCCGAGGACAAGCGGCCTCCAGTTCCCCAGGTAAGAGAACGCGTAGGCGTAGACGCCAACGCGGTGGAGAGGTGCTGTGCGAGGAAGCGGGGTTGGCCGGGCTGCGGCCGCTCCGCGTCCTCCAGCGGGCGGGTCAGAAGCCCCCAGGTGGGGGGGGGCGGGGGAGGGGGCGGGGGCGGGGGCGGGGGCGGGGGGGGGCGCGGGGGCTGGCGGGGGCAGGCAGACTGACTGCGCGACCCTCCAGGGAGAGGGGCCGCCTCTCGACGGCAAGGAGCGGCAGCGCGACCAGGGGCAGCTCGCGTTGCGCTGCCCGCGGGGAGGCTGCATGCTGCGAAACAGGTCAGCCGGACGGTTCCCCAGGCTGAACGAGGGGAGGGACCGGCAGCTGATCGCTGCAAATACTCTAAAAGAAACGGCAGAGGAATACCCAAGGTGGACCGGCAGCTGATCGCTGCAGATACTTTAAGACCTCGGCAGAGGCATAACGAATTACCCAAGGCGATGCCGCCACCACGGGCAGGCAATGAGGACGACCCGAGGATTTGATGTAGCGGCAGGGGGCCCTGTCTGCTCAGGAGGAGATGTTCGATGGCGCCGATGCCGGACAACTCGGCAGCTGTAGCGGCAGGGGCGGCAGTCTGGGCCAGTGGTCGCCAGATGGCCCGCTCTCGCTGTATCCGTCGGCCTCCGCCGCGCCCCCGCCGAGGCGCGCCGCGCCGCTGCGCTGGGGCAGCGGCCGGAGCGGCAGCCTGGGGCGGGGCCGCTGATCGCCCAGAAGCCTGCCGTCGCTGCACCCGTCGGCCTCCGCCCCCCTCCCGCCGCGGCGTGCCGCGCTAGCTGCGCTGTCGCTGATGCGTCGGGGCCGGCGCCGCCACGAAGTCCCAGCGCCCGTGCGAAACGATGCGGAGCCCAGCCGCGGCCTCCACGTCGCGACGAAAGATTTGGACGCGGCCCCCCGCGTCCGAGAGCATGGCCGCACCAGCGATGGACGCGCAATTGCTGCCGGACCTTCTCCGCCAACGCCGCTGGCGCCGCGGGGCAGGGGCCGCGAGGAGGGCGCGGCGTCCACGAAATGGCCTTCGGGCGCCTGCCGATGAATGTAGCCGGCGAGCCGCCTCCGCGAGGCTGCGCCCGGCGCTGCCCCGCGCCGCGGCTTCTGGGGGGCTTGTCGCCCAGGGCGCCGGCAATGTCGAATGTTTCGTGCGCAGCCCCGCCGCCAGCAGCAGGGTCGGTCGAGGAGGTGCGCGGGGGGGTGGTCGCCCTCTCCTGCTCGTCTGGCGCCCCCGGCTTCTGTTCCAACGCCTGCTCTGTCCCCAGGTCGTCGGCGTCGGCGTCGGCGTCGGAGTAGTCGGCGTCGGCGTCGGCGTCGTCGTCGGCGTCGGTCGTCTGCCGCCTGTCTGGCCCCGCCAGGCCGTCGACGTTGCCGAGCGCCAGGTTCCGCCCCGCGGGCGGCGAGGGGGCCGGGGGATCGCGGGTTCCCGGGGCCAGGCCCGGTGTCCCGCTGCTCTGCCTCAGGCAGACGCACCAGCGTCGCGCGCTCGCCGCCGCGCCGTCGCTCCTTGACGCTGGGATCGCACTGTTGCAGGGGAAGGCGGTGTCTCGATCCTGCTCGAAGGGGCGCGGGAAGATGGGGTCAAGGGCCCCAGTCGTGCTGTTTCCGGGTGCGCGGCTCTCGATCGTTCCGCCTGGATGGCCGCGGCCTCCGTCGTCTCGCGTCTGCAACGGCGGATCCGCCGCCTCCCCAGGATGGTTTGTCCCCAGGTTGTCGGCGTCGGCGTCGGCGTCGTGGTTGTCGTCGTCGTCGTCGGCGTCGACGTCGGCCCCGCGTCGTCGGCGTCGGCGTCGGCGTCGCCGGGGGGGTCGTCGTCGGCGTCGTCGTCGGCGTCGGCGCCGGCGTCGGCGTCGCCGTCGGCGTCGTCGGCGTCGTCTGCGTCGTCTTCGTCGGCGGGAGGGCAAGCCGCGATCGCGCCAGGACGCCCGTTGCTGGCTGACGGCGCGGAGGGGCATTGCGCGCTCCAGGAATGCGGCTGCGCGGCGCCGCCCTCCCCCACCTCCTCCGCGGGGGGGCCGTCGTCGCCAGATGGGCGTTTAATCGTCGCAGATGTCCTGCGCGAGTCTTCCCCAGGAAGGCGACCGATCGTCGCGAATGTCATGTGTGGATGATCCCCTGGCGGGCGACTGATCGTCGTGAGCGCGCCGTCCTCGTCTCCTTTGCCTTGCGCCGCATCGGAGTTACGTCTCCCCCAGACTTGCAAAGGGTCGATGGGGAACGGTGGGGGAGATGCCAACGGCACTTGCTTCCCCAAGTGCGCCGCGGGCGAGGAGAAGTGCGCCGTCTCTTCTCGTCTACCCCACGCGCGCGACTGATCGCCGCAAGTGCATTGTCATGGCGCGAAGCGTTCATGCCCAAGGTGGGCGGCTGATCGCCGCAATAGCAAGTGGAAGAGGGGCCCCGCGGCTATCCGGCGGGGGAGGGGCGGGCGGGCTGGGAGATCATCCCGATCTCGGTTCAGCCGCGACGTGGATCTGGTCGACCGGGGACGAGCCGATTCAGCCCCACTGCGCCGCCCCCTAAAATCGGGGACATGGCGGCGATCCCCCCGCGACCGAGCTTCTCCTCTTGGCCCCTCGCTGGCCTCGGGGGTGGGGGCTCGCGAGATGGGTCCTCCTGGCATTCGCTCCCGCGATCCAGCTATCGGCCCCCGCTCCAAGTCCTCCTCATCGTCGCGACCGTATCCCCGAGGTTGGCGGCTGATCGCCGCAAGCACATTGAGAACAGGACGGGCAGAGGGAGGGGCGTCATCGGATCGAGTTGGCTCGAAGGGGCGCAGGAAGACGGGGTCAAGGGTTCTTGCCGTGCAGCTTCCTGGTGCGCGGCTCTCGATCGTTCCGTCAGGATGGGCGCGGCCTCCGTCGTCTCGTGTCTGTGGCGGCGGATCCGCCGCTTCCCCAGGGTGGTCACGATCAGCACGATCGCCCTCTACGTCCGCGTCCTCCACGTCGTCCTCCACGACCTCGTAGCGCAGCGCAGCGCGCGCCGCGAGCGAGGCAACCTGCGCCAGCGCGGCCGCGGCCGCCCTGAGCGCGGCGTCGGCCGTTGTGGCGGCGGCCGAGACGCAGGCGCTGGCAGCGGCGGCCGCAGCGGCAGCGGGGCCTCCATCGGTGCGTGAACTCGGCTCAGGGCCCCCGCCCGCGCCCGCCCCCGGCGACGGCCCCAATGTGAGCACTGGGGGCAAGGCAGAGGCCGAGCCAGGCGGAATCGGACAACCCCCGAGGCCAGCAGCGCTCGCGGCGCCCGCGGCGCCCGCGGCGCACGCTGCGCCCGTGGCACCCGCGACGCCCACGGCGCCCGCGGCGCTGGCGGCGCTGGCGGCGCCCGCAGCGCTGGCGGCGCCCGGGGCGCACGCTGTGCCCGCGGCGGCGCCCGCGGCGCCCGCAGCGCCCGCGGCGCCCACGACGCCCGCGGCGCCCACGGCGCCCGCGGCGCTCGCTGCGCCCGCGGCACCCGCGAAGCCCGCGGCTCCCGCAGCGCCCACGGCGCTGGCGGCGCCCGCGGCGCTGCGGCGCCCGCGGCGCCCACGACGCCCGCGGGCGCCGCGGCGACCGCGGCGCCCGCGGCGCCCGCGGCGCCAGCGGCGCCCGCGGCGCCCACGGCGCCAGCCGCGCCCGAGGCGCCCGCAGCGCCACCAGGGGCGGCGGCGCCGGCGACGCGGGCAGCACAGGCAGCCGCTCGCTGGCGCCGTCGGCGCGCCGCCGTTGGCAGCTCCATAGCCCGCGGAGGCGGGCACCAGGACAGGGACCCGTCCCAGCGCCCGCCAGGCCGGGCGAGATCGGGGCCGACCCCGGCCCCCGGGCGCTCAAGCCGGCTTGGCTCCCGTCGAGCCAGAGCAGCTTGAGTCAGGCTTGAGCCAAGGGGGGTTTCAGCCAAGGCTACGGACTGGTGGTGATATTTTGGATCGCGACCGCGGCGAAGAAAAGGTCGGGCGGCGTCCATGGGGGAGTGCAGACTAGCAACGGCCTAAATTAGCGCAGAGGAAGAGGAAGGGCGAAAAGAGGACAAAACTGGTGGGGATACTTTTTTGATTTGCGGACCGTAAGGAGAAGTCCAAAGGGCGGTATGACCGAGGCTGGGGCACAGAGCAAGATAACTGGTGGGGATACGCGAAGCGTGAAGAATTGACAGCTCGATGGCTGCGGGATGCGAGCAGGCACGCTTGGGGCGAGCCTCCTGACAAGCTTCTTGGCAGCAACGTTGGCCACACGAGGTGGTCGCCGCAAGCAGATGGGCACTCCCCGAGGGGGCATCCTGGCCTGCATCCTGGCCTCGACACTGGCAACGCAATGGCAACGGCTGCCAGGGCCGAGCGGAGACGCTCGAGATGAGCCTCCTGGCAAGCTTCTCGGCAACAGCGCTGGCCACGCGATGTGCACCGCAAGCGAGCGGCACGCTCGGAGTCAGCGTCGCGGCCTGCACCTTCGGATCGGCGTTGCCAAGACGATGGCTACTGGCCGAGAGCGTGCACGCTCGGTGTGAGCCTTCGGTGCCAACTAATGGGAGCCTCCCATACAGTCTTGTCGGCCCTTGCGATTCGGCACTCGACGCTACTCGACGCTAACCGACGCTAAATCGGCGCTGTCTCATCGACTCCCAGACGCTACTCGACGCTAGTCGACGCTGAAGACGGAATTGCGAGGGTACACAAGGCTCCCGTGATGTGCTACCAAATGAGCCCCCTGGCACGCTCTTCGGCAGCGATGTGAGCCGAACAAGCGAACGGGCACGCGCTTAGAGAGAGAGAGAGAGAGCTTCATGTCATCATCATTGGAACGCACTGGCTGGCGGCCGCAAGCGGCCACACTTTTGAAGTGAGCTTCCTGGCAGCTGCGCAGGTCACGCGAGGCGGGCCGCAACCCGAGCGGGCACGCACAAGAGGGACACGGGAGGGACACCGCGCCAAGGCACATGAGTTGGGAAGTCGACGTTTGCTTCCCCCGCCTTCCGCCAACCGTCGGCTGGCTTCCGCTGGCTTCCGCCGGCGGAGGCGGCCTCGTTTTACTTCCGCTGGCCTTCCGCCGCGGAAGAGATGACAACTCCTTCGATCCTCGAAGACAAGGCCTGTTTGGAACGCCTCACATGTACTGTGGGAGGGTCGTAGACAGAGTAAGACCCCGCTAGACACGCCTAGTTGGACAACTACCCAGGAAGAACAGCAGGTCCCCAGGGAGGGGCCTATGTCAGGAGGATATCATGTGAAGTCGGATGTCTAGGAGGAAAGGAAGGCCACCTGAGTCGTGAAGCTGGTGTGCAACCAGACCTCCCCTTGCCTCCGCCCGCACCACATAACTCACCACCTCCCCAAGCACGCTCAACCGAATTCAGAGCAGAACACGTGATCCCAACTTCGGGGTCGGGAGGGCCCCAATCACCCACCCGAACCAAATCGGAGGTCAGACGGAGAGCCAGAGAGACATCTCATGGCGCATGGCTTGGTAGCGAGCGCGAGGGTCAAAGCGGAACCTCTGCTTTTGCACAGCCAAAGTGTCCTCCGCGGCCTCCGCCCTCGCTGTATCGGCTGGGTCGTCGCCTCTGCGCGGGGGGACGGAGCCGAGGTCCGCTCCATCAGGAGGAAGAGGAGAGAGCACAGGAGTGATGAGGACGGCTGGAGGCACCATCCACACGAAAACCGCGCCACGAGGCTCTCCCTGCAAGTGTTGTCGCTTCCATGAACGGGTCTGTGCACTCACGCTCAGTGTGCGTCTCATGCATAACCCTCTGGGTGTTGGCCACACCACTGCATCGTATTATGAACGCGCTGATCGCATGGTCCATTGCTTTTGTCACGTCGGCCGCACAACCGGCTGGTGTGGTGGACAGAAGTTGTGCCATTCCGTCCGTTGCCCTTGGTGACTTGGGTCTGGCTCCAGTGCCCATCGCCTGTGATCACTGGAACACATCACTAACCAGCGGTCCCCTCATCCTCTGAATGGCAATTGTGCCACGACGCAGTGTGGCACTGCACGTCTGGCTGGCCTGCCACCGTGGGACAACAAAAAACGTGTTGCGTGGACGTGCACGTGCGCATGGCGCCTGGTGCTCACCCCCGGGCCTCCTCCGCTTCCTCCACCCCTCCTGGCACAACCTTCCCCCCAGTGCGGCTGAAGGCCAGGGTGCAAAGGCTATGCAAGAGAACCCTCCCTGAATCAAGATGGGGGAGTGGGACGAGGGAGCAAGGAAAAGGAACGAGGGGGATCGTCCTGACTTCCCCGGAGCCCACCCAGCGGCACGTGCTCTGGGCATGCTGCAGCACCAGAGTGCCTGGGTCCCCAGGGGGCCACATGCGAACCCTACCCCTACCCCCCACGATTTCTGAGGGGGAGGGTGGGGTTCACTTCGTTCGGGAGCTCCCGAGCGAAGTGAACCCCACCCTCCCTCTCAGAAATCGTGGGGGGTAGGGGTAGGGTTCGCATGTGGCCCCCTATCCAAGCACGATGGCTATTTGTAGCTCTCCATCGCTTGCCAAATGAAAGACGCTCTTCTAGGAAGCCAGGTCCTCTAAGCTCGCGCCCCGCACCGCGCAAGGCACGAACCCTTCGCGTTCTCGCGCCGCCACCTGCAGACGGGCAACCCTGCAGCCCAGACCGCGAAACGCGATGCTCTTCGCGCCCCAGGTGTACCCTGGGTCGCCCAGGGAGGGTCAGGTTCCCAGCTCCTCCAGCCCCAGGCATTGGCCCGACGGCCCCCCTATCAAACATGAGCGCCAGAACACCAGAGCGGCTGGGTTATCATTCTTGTGATTCTCCTTCCGTCTGGGTAGCGGGTGTTACCCGAGGGAGGAGGAGGGTTGGCGCCCCGGGTAAAGGTACCGTCAACGCTTATCATAAGGATGCACGGTAAGGATGCCAGGGCCTCGGAGGCCCATGTTATTTTTTGTCGCACGAGGCTGGCCAGCGAAAGCCGCTAATGATGATCCGAACGGGCCAGGGACTCAAGGGTACCCTTGTCGGCGGCGGCCGAGGGGGGGAGATGAGAAGGAGAATAACCTCTCAAAGGCGGCGGGACTTCTCAAAAACCCTCGCGCCTTCTCAGGGCCGATTGTAAGATGCTGCCCCATGTGAACCCCTGTGCGTCACGTGAGTGGCATAGAGCCGATTGTAAGATTGTCTGAGATGCGGCATGTGGTACGCCCTCGACAAACGAGAAGTTTTTCCCGTGTCTTCTGGGAGGGCCCGGAGCGCTTCTCAGAGGCGGGGGGGACTTCCGGACCCTCTGCGACGGCCCTCGCCTTCTCGCCTCCCCCGACCTCGGGAAAGGCTGCCCCTCCTTGCCCGTGCGGGCGGGCTGCAACGCCCGCGCGGGGCGCGGCGCGTCCGGGGCGGGGAGGGCGCCGCCCGTCGCCGCAGCGCGCGGGCGGACACCAGCCGCGTGGGCTCGGAGGCCCAGGCCCTCCAGGCCAGGGAGGGGCGGGGGGGGGGGGAGGAGGAGAAGGAGGAGGAGGAGGAGGAGGAGGAGGAGGAGGAGGAGGAGGAGGAGGATAGAGGAGGAGGAGGAGGAGAGGAGGAGGAGGAGGAGGAGGATGGAGGAGGAGAGAAGGAGTAGGAGGAGGAGGAGTATCCTTCTCTGCCCGGCAGGACGCGAGCGTGCTCATACAGGGGGCGCGCCGCCCCTCGGCGGCTGCACCCCCCCACCATCGCGCGCTCGCCTACGCGCCAGAGGAGAAGAACCAAACACACGGCCTCCGTCCCCGGAGATCCGACGGCGTGTTTTTTCAACACGGGGTCCCCGGAACTCTCGGCCTGAGACATCCTGCGTCGCTTCTTGACAGGGCCGTTTTTATGATCGAAAGCCTGAGTCATCCTGAGTCGCTTCTCAACCCGGTCGACCCACTCCCCAGGACTGGTTTTTCATCCTGAGTCGCTTCTTGACAGCCCCAGGACCTGGCGAGGGCCCCTGTAGAGGCCGAAAGCTGCGAACAAGCACAACGTCTTGATTCGGGCCGGGCGAAAGGGAAGGATAGCAAAGGGGGTTTTGAGAATAAACTCACGTAGCTGATTTTCCCGGCGCCTCCCGGCGCCGGGAGGCGCCCACGTACGTATCGAGGAATGGGCCCGGCGGCGGGGCCGAAACCAGCTGCACGCAGCAGATTTCGTAAGCCCCCCTTCCCAGAGGGTCGTGGGCCTCATGACATAGGCACGGTACCCATGAGTTGTCATGTACCCATGATTCATGTAATGTGGGCAAAACTTACATATCGAATTCCAGGTCCGCATATCATGGGTACATGCGATCATGTACTCATGTTGGATACATCATATCTCATGTCGTATCACAGTGATATATATATGATGATGTATGCGCACGCACTTCAACTCCACGCTCTCGGACGCGCCGCGTCGCAGCCGACCGAGCGGAAGCGGGGTAGGGATCGAGGATATTTCCGACTCAGGGTCCAGAGCGTCGACGGGCGCCCCCTCCACGGGCAGCCCGCGCCCGTCCTCGGCCAGAACTGACCGCGACGCGAGGGGGAGAGTGATACATATATATATATATATGTATATATATGTGTGTATGTATGTATGTGTGTATACATATATATATATATATATGTATGTGTGCACACATATATAGCTGTACGTTTATATGTACAGATATAAAAATAAGCACGCCCTGCAGGGTTAAATCGTCGATCCACTGTCCAACTCGATCGCCTTCCGCTGGTTTTGCGGATCGTCTCGAGGGCCGACATCGGCCGGGGCTTCGGCACGCGCGGCGGCGGCGGCGTGTACAGTCAACTGGCGGCTGCGTCGGAACACGTTCGCCCAAACAAAAACAACAGCCGCAGTGCACCGAGGGGGTTGAGGGGTGAGGAGGAGAAGGGGACTGCGCCGTGAGCTGCAGGAAAAATCGAAAGGCGTCGAACACGCGCAGGAAGCGGGGGGGGCAGGGACGAGGTGTATTTTCCGACGATCGTATGCGTATATCCACGTTGTCGCTTTCGCGACGGGCACGTGCCGCGCTCCTGAGCGAACAGAGGCGCTGGGGGGGGAGGGAGCTCGGATGGGGTTTCGGGTCGGGGGGGGAAGTGCAAGAGATTTAATTTCGAATTCCATGATGTGGTGTTTCCTCCGCCTCCTGCATCGCCGACTCTTCCCGCCCCTCGACCCCGGGGGCCTCTGACGCCCAGCGGTTGTGGAGGATGTATCGAGCACTTTTTGCGGGGCATCGCGTAACATATAAGTTCTTGCATGCAACGGCGCAGATCGCATACGATCTGCGCCGTTGCATGCAGGAACTGTGAAGAAGGATTGTGATATATATATATATATATATATATATATACAAGACTGCATTGGCGCTTCGCGCCATGCACCTTGGTCCTTCAACCCTTGCGCGCGTTGGCGTCTAGCGCGGCCCTCCTGGGGCCCTCCTGGGGCCTCCTGGGGCCCACTTGGGGCGGAAAGTTAGATGTTTGAACTTTGATCGCCCTGTGGGGGCTCGTTTGAAGCTTTCTCGGCGCCCTCTTGGGCCTTCTTGGGCGCCTCTTGGGCTGTTTCGGGGCGCTCCAGAGCCGTCTTGGGGCCGTGTTGGGGCCGTTTTGGGGCCCCCCCGGGCCATCTTGGGGCGCTCTTGAGGGCCTCTAGTTCTGTCTTGGAGCGTCGGAAAGCTAAAATGGCGAGAAAGCAGAAAACATCGAAAAACACATTGGAAAATTGACCATTTCGGCCTCCCGGGGCCGTCTTGGGGGGCTTCTTTGGGGCCGCTTGGGGCGTCTTGGGGGCTCCTGAGGCTGTCTTGGGCCTACCTTTGGCGTCTTGGAGCGCTTTGTGCCTGTCTTGGAGCGCTCTTGAGGCACTCGGGACCGCTTCAATGGGCGTCCGGAGGGTCCCAAAGTCCCAGGATCCCAGGAGTCCGGTTTGGGGGGGGGGGGGGGGGGTGCGGGGTTTTGCGGCCGCCCGGGCTTGTAAAAATATAGGAAGAGGAAATATATATATATATATATATATATATATATATATATATATATATATATGTGTGTGTTTTGGACCCGCGCCATACATGTGTGATCATGAGCGTACGTCGCTTGACTTGCTCGTGATCCCCGCGACATTCTCCAGAAATACGGCGGGGCGCGGTTCCGAGACCGGGCGCGAGGAGGGGGGGGCTCGAGGGCGACCTGCGGGGGTCGAAACGCAACGAGCGCGGGCAGGCGCATGCCTGAAGCGTGAAACTTGCAGTCGGGGGAGACTGGGATCGAGGATCGAGGGCTTGCAAGGAAGGATTGATGTGTGGATCGGGGGCCGAGGGGATGGGGATCGATGGGGAATCGACGATCGAGGAGGATCGAGGATCGACAACGATGAGATCGGGGGCCGAGGAGGACGTGATCTATAGGAGGCAAGTCGCGAGGAGCAAGGGTCGAAGAGGATCGAGGAGGACGATCGCGAGAACGAGGGAATGGGGATCGAGGGCCCAGAAAGAAGGGGATGCGCCCGCGGGCGCGTTTTTTTCGCGCATCATGGATCGAACCGGCACCTCAGCCTCACTAGGATTTCGCTCGCGCTGGTGCGCTGGAACTCCTATCGGCGATCGATGGGGATGAGAAAGGAGGGGGAGCAGGAATAAAGAAGGAGGAGGACGGGGGGGGGCTCGATGAGTTGAAGGAGGAAGGGATAGTATACATGACACAACATATATGGTGTCCGAGTGCGGCGCGTCGCACAGCAACAGCGCCATGTCCTTCGCCTCCTGGGACTGTGGTCCCAGGGGCGAAGGGGGAAGCGGCGCGCGCCGCGCAGTGGCCCATTGGGCGTGCAGACGCTCGCTCCGAGATAGCTTTCCTCCTCCTCCTCCTCCTCCTCCTCCTCCTCTTCCTCCTCCTCCTCCTCCTCCTCCTCCTACTCCTATTCCTCTGCCTCTTCGTCCCCCTCCCCCTCGGATGTTGCCATGGTGAAACGGGTGAAACAAAGGGGGGCTTTGCTCCCTGGGCGCGGGGGGGGATCGGAGGCGGCGGCCCTCCCCGCCCTCGCGGGGCGGCTCTGCCGCGTAGGGGCGTCGTGGAGGGGCTTGGAGGTGAGGATCGATGAGGAGGAGGAGGGGCTCGGAGGTGAGGATCGATGAGGAGGGGCTCGGAGGTGAGGATCGATGAGGAGGAGCTCGGAGGCGGCGGCCCTCCCCGCCCTCGCGGAGCGGCCTTGCCGCGCACGAGGCGGCGGCCCTCCCCGCCCTCGCGGGGCGGCCTTGCCGCGCACGTGTGAGGATCGAGGAGGGGGGGGAGGAGCGAGGCGGCGGCCCTCCCAGCCCTTGCGGGGCGGCCGACCGCTCGGCGCTGGAAGAGGGGGCGAGGGGGTTGCGAGTTTTCCTCGCTGGGGGGGTGGCGCATATATAGATACAAATTTGTATATGCACGTTGCCGTGCTCAAGAATAACATCAAGTATGCGGCCCCCGTCGGCTGATCGCTCCATCGCGCTGCCCCTGTCGGCTGGCCGCTGGCGGCCAGCCGACAAAGGCCGCATAGTTGATGTTTTCGTGAGCTCGGCATCTGGCGCGCCCAACTGCACCGCGTCGGTCACGTGGTGGACGCGGCTGGCGATCGCCTGGCGGAGGCGGGGGGGGGGCGGAGGGGGGCGGAGGGGGGGAAGTCAGGCCAGCGCGATTGCCGCTCTCTGCAATGGCGACCCCCAACTCCGCCATCCTCATGCTCATCCTCATTCTCATCCCCATCCCCGCCCTCATCCTCGTGGTCCTCCTCCTCCCCCTCCATTCCGTCTCCTTTTCCGCATGCCTTCCTTCCTTCAGATCTCCTTCCTAGGACCTCCCACCTCGCTTGCAGCCTCCTCCTCGGGTCGCCCTCGACATCGCTCAAACTCTTGCAGCTGCAGGCGGGGGGGGGGGGGGGCGGACGGGGGCAGAGGAGGCAGCGCAAGATCAGACGGCGATGAGGTCCGCAGGAGGGAGTCGATGAGACGGAGCGGGACGATGATTCTCTGCAGCAGCGCGCGGGGGAACCCGGGCGCCCCAAGAGGTGTCATTCACATTGAAGGTCATTTGCATGCAATTAATTTGAATTTGCATTGGCCGACGAAGAGCTCGCCGAAGAATCCAGGTACGCGAAGCTCCAAACGTCCTGGCGAGCCAGGGGGGGGGGCATGCGCGTGGGGGGGTGGGGTGGGGGGGTGGGAGAGGAGGGTCGGTCCTCAGAGCAGTGGCCGCCTGCGAAAACCGTCGTGGACTCGAGGTTCCACTGCGCCCTCGAGGGGGGGCGGGGGGGGGAGGTCGGGGCGGGGGGAGGGGGGGTGAGGGAGGGAGGCGAGGGATCGAACCTGCGGTCGCCAACGTACGACACCTTCGTGTGCCCCCACCTGTGCCTGACCATCTGCTTCTCCACGTCGATCGACGTGTACTCGTTGTCGGTCGTGAGCCATGGGGCCAAGCAATGGTCCAGCAACGTCTGCCGGGGCACACGTACGTACGGCCTAGCTTTGGGCACAAACGAACTTGGCGGAGTGGTTGGACTCGCGCACGCAGCCGTCGGAGAGGTAGGACTTGGCTGCGCCTGTGCTGGCGGTGCTGGCGGTACCTCTTGTGCTGGCGGTACCTCTTGTGCTGGCGGTACCTCTTGTGCTGGCGGTACCTCTCGTACGAGAGGTACCGCTGACGGTGCCCCTCGTGCTGGTGGTACTTCTTGTGCTGGCGGTGCCCCTCGTGCTGGCGGTACTTCTTGTGCTGGTGGTACTTTTTGTGCCTCTTGTGCTGGCGGTACTTCTTCTGCTGGCGGTACCTCTTGTGCTGGTGGTAGTACCTGTGCTGGCGGTACCTCTTGTGCTGGTGGAAGTACCTGTGCTGGCAGTACCTGTGCTGGCGGTACCTGTGCTGGCGGTACCTGTGCTGGCAGTACTTCATGTGCTGCTGGCAGTGCCTCTTGTGCTGGCTGTACTTCTTGAGCTGGCGGTACTTCTTGAGCTGACGGTGCCCCTGGCTGTACTTCTTGAGCTGGTGGTGCCTCTTGTGATGCTGGCTGTACCTGTGCTGGCGGTACTTCGGCTGGCGGTGCCTCCTGTGCCGCTGGCAGTACCTGTGCTGGCGGTGCTGGCGGTGCCTCCTGTGCTGCTGGCAGTGCCTGTTCTGGCTGTGCTGCTGGCGAGCCGTACGGGTCTTCTTGCACTGGCGGTCCGTCGTCTGCTGCAGACGATGAGCCTCGCGCCGCAAATCCTGGCGGCGGCGTCGACGGCGCTCTCGGCGTCAATCGCGGCCGCTTCTTTGGCACAGGCGGCCGCGGCGGACGCACAAACCTTCGAGGCGGCACTAATCGAGGTCGAGGCGCCTCGGGCGATCTCGATCGGGTCGGCATGGGCGGCCGCGCGATGCCCTTGAGCCAAAACGGCTACGGACACGTTGGACGCGGGGCCCCTGCGGCAGGACCTGCAGAGCGGCACACTTGCGATCGGGGCCGCGATGGGGGGCCACGCTGGGTGGATAGAGATAGGGGCACATGGGGATTCGGGATCGGGGTATTAAGGATGCATCCGGAGGGATAGGGATAAACGGGATATGGGGAGACAGGTCAAGGGTCCCAGAAAATTTTGGCATATATAAACCTTGTCAGCAATCTGTTGACCGCCCCAGGTTGGAATGGGCTTGCTGGGGGACTGGGCGAGGACTGGAGACAGAATCGTTGGGGGGGAGGTCCACGGGGGGATGAGATGAGCTCAGACAAAGGGCGGCGGCGGCGGGGGGGGGTATACGCGCTCTCCAAGACGCGCCGCGCGTCTGGGGCAACATCTTGAACATGTGTGTGTGTGTGTGCGCGCGTGTGTGTGCGCATGTGTGTTTGTGTGTGTGCGTGTGTTTTCCATATTGTATCCCTTGGCCTTATTAGGCCATCTCTCTTTGCTCTGTTCTGCAAGAATTCTGCCCGACTCTGGAAGAATTCTTGCTTCCCTCGCCATTGCACTTTCGGCGCGAGACTGGCTCCGAGGGTTTAGGCTAGCGCTCAAAGCCTAATCAAGATTAGGCTGCACATCGGATGGGTCCTCGAAGTTGCAGCGCGCGTGCGTTTGTCTGCGCATGTATGGATGCGCGTGCTGGCCCGGAAGAGGCACGGGGCAATGCATGTCGAACGCACGCTGGTGCGCGCGCGCGGGCACGAGAAGAAAAACACAAGAGGAAGCCGCTGGCCTCGAGACCAGCTGCGAACAAGACGATCTGCTCGATGCCATCCGCCAGCAACTCCACGGTCAGATCGCACGCGACACGCCCGCCGCCGCGCTGCCCCTCGCCCCTGCCCCCCGTCAATCGATGGGGGGGGGGGTGGCGCCCTGGGAACCTGGCAAGTAGCACCGACCGCCATGCGCGCCGAACTGCGACGCGAGCAGCGCATCGCGCAGTTCTCTTCGATCACTTGCGAAACAACAGCTGCGCAGAGTCCGATCGTTCGCCGACCCTCTGACGCGTTGTCGTTGCCTCCTCTCTCTCTCTCTCTCGCTCTCGCTCTCGCTCTCTCTCTCTCTCTGTCTCTCTCTCTCTCTCTCTCTCTCTCTCTCTCCCTCTCTCTCTCTCTTTCTCTTTTTTTCGTTCTATCTATCTTCTCTCTCTCGCTCTCTCTCTCTCTCTCTCTCTCTCTCTCTCTCTCTCTCTCTCTCTCTCTCTCTCTCTCTCTCTCTCTCTCTCTCTCTCTCTCTCCTCTCTCTATTCCCTCGCCCCACCCCCCCCCCCCCCTCCCGCCGGCGGGGGGAGAGAAAGCGGGAGGGGAAAGAGAGAAGAGAGGAGAGAGAGAAGACATTGAGAGAGAGGGGGGAGAGAAAGAGAGAGAGAGAGAGAGAGAGAGAGAGAGAGAGAGAGAGAGAGAGAGCCACGAGCTTTCTTTTCCCCCGCTTGCAGAGATGAGAGGGAGCGCGAGACTGAGAGAGAGAGAGAGAGAGAGAGAGAGAGAGAGGGAGAGAGAAAGACACAGAGAGAGAGAGAGAGAGAGAGAGAGAGCGAGAGAGAGAGAGAGCGAGAGAAACAAACACAGAGAGAGGAAGACAGAGAGGGACAGAGAGAAGAGAAAGAGAGAGGGGGAAAGACCCCCCCAGCATTAACTCTACACTCCGACGAGCTGCAGAATTGATGCGCTCCGCGCATCTCTCGCTCTTTCGCGGGGCGGCGGGGGGGGGCTCGGACGTCGCCCGCCTCGAAGCAACTGGTCAGCGCGACGCGCAGGAGGGCGCGTTTGCGAGATGCCCTGGGCCCAAAAAAACGGGTCGCAAGTCGACGCGCGGGGCTGTCTCCACCGAGGATCGAGGATCTCGCGAGCCTCTCGTGACCTACCCTGCTCCGCGCCTGCCGACCAGCCTCTCGTCGCGCCCCCTTGCCCGCGGCCCCTCTCCATTATGTTTGGTAGGATCTCTATCTCTCTCTCATGTTGTTATTGGTTTATATATATATACGGTCTCTCTCACTCTCTAGAGCTCTCTGTATATATGCATCTCGCTTCCCCGATGTACAGGCACCTATAAATGTATGTGTTGCTTTCTCTCTCTCTCTCTCTCTCATGCAGACATATGTGCACATACATCTAGATCACCATGCCTCTCTGCTGTCAGATCCCTCCATCCTTTCGCGTGCACCCTCCCCTCTCAATCGCTATCTCTCTCTCTCTCTCTCTCTCTCCCTCTCTCTCTCTCTCTCTCTCTCTCTCTCTCTCTCTCTCTTTTTCTCCTTCCCTCTATGTGCATGTACAGCCCTCCGCGCGCACCAAGAACCCCCCCTTCCCCATATTGCATAAGCATGTGTATCTGATTCGCTTGGTTTTCGGACTTGATTTTGAAGCTCATTTTTGGAAGACTTTGCGGGCTCAAGTTCGAAGCGATGTTCAACAGGCCCCCGATAGCCAGGCCCCCTCCCCAAGCTGACCTTGCAATAACCTTTTACTCAACCCCTTCCGTCTCCAGCGCACCATCCAGTACTCAACGCCCTCCGTTTCCAACACCCCGCCCGATACTCAACAGGCCCCCTATCCAAGCTGACCTTGAGCGCGACCTTCTACTCAACTCCTTCCGTGTCCAACGCACCATCCGCTACTCAACGCCCTTCGTCTCCAACGTTGTTCCCGATACTCAGCAGTTTTCCCATCCATCACGCAACCAACCATCATGTGGCACTTCTTCTTTTACGGTTGCCGCGCCCGCCTTCCCCCCCTTCTTCTCTTGGCATCTCCCAAGAGAAAAGCGGGTTCTGGTGCGTGCGGAGACCTATGTACATATATATATATATATATATATATATGTATTTATATATACATATATATATATATGCATCCCCTCTGTTTCTCTATTATTCCAACCCTTCTTACCTCCCTCGATCTCTATATGTTGTTGTGTGTTGTTTGTTTTTTTTTCTCTCTCTCTCTCTCTCTCTCACTCTCCCTCTCTCTCTCTCGTTTTCCACGTCCGCCCCTCTCATCATCAGCGCCTTTCAACTTTAAGGTCGGACTTTTTAACTGGCTGGGCACAGGCGCGCGCGGGCATATGCTGAGGGGGAGACTGCGTGGGAAGGGGCCGGGGGGGAGGCATGCTCCATCCTCTCCCTATCCCATCGCCGCTCGCCCCCCGACACCTCTAGACGTGGGCAAAATACTTGTTCATGCCAAGAATCGGCATCAGGGCCAGGCGGCTGAAAATTTTCGCCTCGAACTGGGCAGGGTGGCACGAGCGAGCGACGACGGCGGCCAACCCGTTCAGGCTCTCGTCTAAGAACGTTGAATATGTTCTTGGGTTCCCGTGGGGCCTGGCTGAAAGGGCGAGGTGAGCCCACAAATGATGTTTCGGAATGAGCCTCACACCGCATAAAACCAAATGTTTCACCTGCGTGTCACATGTCTCGAACAACTCCCGCAAACCACCTTCAGTCATGATCTCAGGCTCTTTCTTAATAATCTCCATGTGGCGAACGAGTGCCCGCCCAGCAACTCTAAGGTAGCCCCCTCCAAGAACTTCGTATTGGAGCACCAAGTGCAACGCCCATTTTACCAGGGGTAGGGTTTCGGCTGCTTTGGCATGGATGTCCCCGTCTGCACTTCCTCCAAACATCTGCGGCGTGAGAGTCTTCAATCGATAGGATTGGTCAATCTTATGAGCGGCGTACCAGTCAAACAGCTGAGCTTCCAAATTCTTAAAACCTATATCGAGCAACTCTGGCTTCGTGGTGCAATCAACGCGCCAGGGGTTCACCTGGACTACACGAAACAATACCGCTTGCACGAACACCTGCATCACTCCCAGATACAAGGTGCGCAGAGTATCAATCCTTAAAATGTCCCTGGCGTTGCCGAGCAAATTGCTGTCAAGAAGGGGGTTGCGTCGGAGGACGGGATCTGCCATCGCGCCGCCAACTGTGTGCCGCCGCCAAAACGTAAGATGCATGGGGAGCGGGGCGGTCCGAAGGCAAGCGATGTCCCTGAACTCTGGCGACGGTTCCAGCCTGTCTCCTTTCTGGATGATCCCGCCGAATGCACCCGCATCAATAACAATGATCCCCGAGAGCCCCTTTTTAGACTTGGAATAAGAAGTTGCACGTATAATATCCATCCTCTCCATCTCCGTGGATATTGTTACTTTTTGCTCACATCTAGTACATTCCTCATCGTAGCTGCGATGGTCATGCGTGCCCCATCCATGACCATCGATAGTTACATCATCAAAATCGTACATTTCTGTCTTTGTGGCTTTGCAGAAAATGCACGGGTGAAACTTCGCCTGCCAAGATGGGAATCCCAAACTGTGGCAGAACTCTGCCCAATCCCCCTTTATCTGGCATAATGCGATTCGGACTGGAAGGTTGGGGGCATCAATTAATTTATTATGATAGTGCTCGCCAGCCTGCCAAGGATGCCCGTCCCATTTCACAGCAGGCCTCGTGGCCGCCATGCCCGCCTTGAAACTCCAATGTAAAAATTCAAATACAACATACATCGTGCACCACCCCTTGCACCCACAACGACACTTCAAACTATTTCTGATGAACGCCACTGGGTGCCTCCGTTTAGTTATCAGGCTATGGCAAAATATAACTAGGAACCCCTCTTGCTTGCCAATGCCCTGCTGCTTGGAGTATACAACGCCATCTAGATACAGTGCGACTGGGTGGCATGGCGCGTTATCTTCACGCGCAGCTCGCGCAGCTGGGTGCTGTTCGAACGACTGAGCCCATTCGGCACGACCCAGCACCTCTGGATCGTGTAACTTGTCGGCCAAACTGGGGTCTGCTGAATGTTCTGCTGCCAGCGCTTCGTGGGGGGGGGACCATGAGCATGCTGCGAATTATCCGCTGCCGTCGTGACCACTGCGGCATATCCACGGGGACGCTGCTGACCTGCCGAACTAAGTGGAACTCGCGATCTAAGTTCTTCTGGTAGTTCCCAGCATGGCGAGTCGGCTGGAGGCTATACTTCTGAAAAGGCCCAGAGGCCCCAGACGCATCCGCGTAAAAACAATACTCGCATAATTCTTTGGCTGACATCCTCCCCTCCGCGTATGCCTGGAGCCAGATATCAACCAGCGCCTCTCCGGCCTCGTACTGCGTTTTCCGAGCCAAATCACATATCTCGCGGGTTGCCGCCGACCCAGAAGCTACATCCCATGCACCGTCGGGGACTGGCTCCCAAGACTCGTCTGAGTCCTCCTCCTCGCTTACATGGACATCCCACGAAGACTCTTTTCGTTTCTTCTTCGGTGGCATGTTGCAAAACAGCAAAAACCTCGAGGCCTAAACGAGTACGTAAGCGGCGATGGCGATGGACGTCGACGCAGAAAGATGGGGATCGCTGAACAGGGGGGTTGGGCTACAGGCTGAGACGGGGGAGGAGGGAAACTGCAAAATACAAACGCACGCACAATGCTAAATCTGTTCGATCGTGGATGAGATCGGCGCCTGCGGGGGGGTGGGTCGGGGAGGGCAACTGGGGGCCAGGGTACGTGAACCCCTCCTGGGGCAGGGGGGCGAGGAGCGGAAGGTGCGGGGGGGGGATCGATGGCGTCTGTCCCGCCGCGCTGCAGACTGCCGCTAGATGCTACTTAACATTGTGGCATGCCAGACGCCTCCTCCCCTATAGTCTTTCTATCGTTTTTTCCTCTCTCGCGGGCCCTTGTCTCGTTCCATATGTTTGGGCTCTTCGACCCGCCTCGCCATCTGCATTGCTCTTCGAGCCCCCCCGCCCCCCTGAAAAGGCTGCAGTTCCCTCGGCAAGCATGGGCCCGCGCGCCATTTCACGCGCAGAGCAACGCGCTCAAAGTCAAATGTGCACATCAGTATATCTGCGCAGCTGCACTAGCAGCTGCCACGCCGAGGGCGAACTCGAGAAAAGGATGATGACCCGCCCACCTCACTAATCCCATGGGCAGAAGAAGCGTGGATAGTGAACACGGCCCAATTCAAATTGAATGCAAATACCCATGCAGCTGGCACGTCACGCGGATTGCCCAACGTTAGTGTGGTGCCTGGGCGGATGGCGCGAGCATGCTGTCCGATCATCCCACCTCAGCCCTCGCACCTCTCATCGCTCTTCTTCTTCTTTTCCCACCTCAGCCCTCACGCCTCTCATCCCACCTCAGCCCTCGCACCTCCCATCGCTCTTCTTCTCATCTGATCAGCCCTCACGCCTCTCTTCCCGCTGCAGACCTCACACCTCTCTATCCGATAAATCTCATCAATCGTGCGCAATGGTGTGGGGTTTGCACGCATGCCCTCGCGCCTGCTGCAGCGACGCATGCCGCGCCTGAGCAGTGCCCCCTGCTCTCGCGACTGTCTCTGCCAGCTCGCTGGCCCCCCGATTGTCGATCCTTGGATCGCAGCGGGGGCGCAGGGGGGATGGGTGGCAGCCGCGGCGATGCAGGGTCGAGGGGGGGGAGCTGATCGAATTCCTGGGAGCTGAGACGCCGCGGAAAGTCTGGCCCCCAATCATTTAGGGCGCGTATCGACGTTTATCGATCTTGACAAATCTTGACAGATCTTGACAGATCTTGACACATCTTGACACCTGTTTTGACCGGTTATTCGTACGTCAACATTGACAGGATTGCCCAAAGCCCGGTAATTTATGGGTCAAGATTGATGTGGGTGCCCTGGGACCCGGTAAAATACGTGTCAAGATGCATGTCGTTGACAGATGTTGACAGATGTTGACAGGCTGTCAAGATCTGTCAACATCTGTCAATGTGCGTTTGTTTGGGCGTTCAAACCGGGAAGGGGGCCTGCAAATCGCCGAACACCCGGGCCCCCCGTCCTCGTGAGCCGTGGCGGCGAAGATCTAGGAATCCATGAACTTGGAGCGGGTGAGCTTCAGCGCGAACATGCAGCCCAGAACGCTCTCCACCTGCGGGGCCAAACGAACGGCAGCTCAAATGGGGGCGCGCGGGAAGCCATATATGCATATCTGTGCTATATATAATATCCAGATCGATGTATACATACTTACACACATACATGCCCACGATGGTGGACTCGGGGGAGGGAGAGAGATAGAGAGAGAGAGAGAGAGAGTGGGGGAACATAACAGAAATAAACTGAGATCGGCTGCTCGAGATCGGGGGCGCCGAGGCCCCCAGGGGCAGTGGCGCGGGGCGGGGGAAGGGCGTCCGCAATGACTTTGATCAGCCACCTGGCCGACGACGCCGTCGAGCCTACTCGGCACCTGGGCGACCATGGCCATGTAGTCACCGCCGTAGAGCTCCTGGACAGTGGGCGGGTCCATGCTCGTCCACATGCCGAGGAACTCGTCCTGGCGACCCCCCCCCCCCCGCCCACAATCATGCGTTCCGTATAGGGCCAACAATGCACGTATGCGTATGTATAAATGCGTGTACGAATATACTTTATATATTGCATACATGTATACCGTTTACATAGGGGCGTAGGTCTGATCAGACCCCCAGTCCCCAATGTCCTGGCCGACAGTGGTTTTCAGCAGCGTCAGCCTGTCGTTCAGCGTCTTGACCTCCCTGGAGTCTTTGAAGCTCTCCTTGGGGGGGGGATAGGGCTGATTAGGTTCCAGCGCCTCCATCTTCCCATCCTCCATCTCCTCATTCTCATCCTCATCCTCATCACCATCCTCATCCTCATCATCCTTCATCCTTATCCATCTCCTCATCCGCATCCTCATCCTCATGGGGCTGCTCCCAGCTTGGGCCCCGCGTCGCCCAAGCTGGCGACTTGTTGACCAGCTTGAGGATGCTCTCTGCCGCTGCTATCTGCTTCCTGTAGGCCTCAGCTGTCTTCTTCGCCGCCGTGAGCCAGACCTTCTCCTGCTTGGCAGCGTCGGAGTCGGCTGGCTTGGCCTCGCCCTTTGTCTTGCGGAAGCCTGCATTCTGCCCGCGGCGCTGCTGCTTCGTCGCGACCGCCTCGCTTGAAGTGGCGGCGGCCTTGGGCGGCGTATCCAAGACTGGTGCCGCTGCTGCTGGCTGCTTTGCTGCGGTCGCTGCTGCTGCTGCTGCTGTTGCTGCGGCTGCTGCTGGGGCTGCTGCCGCCGCTGCTGCCGCCGCTGCTGCCGTCGCGGGCAAGCGCGGCTTCCCCGACTTCGCGGCCCCGAGCTGCTGGGTCGCTGCTGGAGCTGCTGGGGCTGCTGCCGCCGCTGCTGCACTCGCGGGCAGCTGCTGCTCCGCCTTCTCGGCCCCGAGCTGCTGGAGCGCGGCTGTCGGCGGCGCAGCCTGTGCAGCGGTGGGGGGGGTGGGGGCGTCGGCGAGGTGGGCCCCCCCGCCCTTCCAATTCCCCGCGGGGGGGCACGGGGGGAGGCTTGCTGCAACCATTCGGGGGCCCCGAACACCCTATATGCGTTTTTGAACGTATTCGCCATAAAACTGAGGGGCGGCGGGGGGCACGTGCCGGACGGGGCGGGGGTGGCCAACGTCTTTTGTACCTTCCCCGACGGCCTTGGATTTCTCATTCTGCTCGAGCTCCCGCAGCGCCCAACGCTCGCGAAAGATGCTCTCGCAACCCTCCTTCATGTAGAGGAACTCAATGCGTCGCGAGAGGCAATTGTACTTGAACCTCGTGGAAATTATACTCTGCACAAGTACCCCATCTTCCCTGACAGAACGTGCTCCACAATAACCATCCAAGAAAATCAACCTAACCAGACACAACCATCAAAACCATCGGGACCATCCTCGAACATTAATTCCTGGACACTGTGGGCCATCGAGAACTTCTGGTAATTCGACCCCCCCAGGAACCACCCCAGCTTGATAGCCGCTTCGCAATAATTAATCGCCCCCTCGACCGCGGCTGCAGATTTCCTGCCGCCCTCCTGCGCAGGGGTCGAGGCGACTCGAGCACATGTTCTTGAGGAGCCCGTGGCCCCTCAAGAACAGATGCCTGGGCCTTGACGGTGCATGCACAATCGCTGATACAGCTTAATATGACATCGCATCAGCGCCGCCCCCCTGCACTCCCCTGCGCCCTACTGCATCCTGCCCCCCCCCCCCTCCGCCCCCCTGCACGCCGCCTCCCTTTCCAACCCCGTGGGAGTTCGAACTCCGAGCTCCGCGCGGACCACGCAATCGAAGTTCATCATCTCGCCCCAGCGCTTCTGACTGACCTCCTGCATCCTCTCGTGCACGCGCTCCTCCTGCAGGATGAGAGGAGCGGGGGCACTGGGGTAGACCCTGAAGACAGATTGCCCCGCTGCACCGATGAATGGGGCGCGCGAGCGCAGGCGTCGGGGCGCGCGGGGATGGGGCGGGCATGGGGATCGGCGCAGGTTATATGGGAGGGGTGGGCTCGATTGGGATGAGCGGTTGCGATGTCAGAGAGGCAGGGGTTTAGGGGTGAAGAAACAGGAGACAAAGCGTGACGACAGCAAACAGGGGCAGCATCGATACAAACGAGACATCAGGGAAAGGCGGTCCTTCTGCTTCTCGTAGCGCTTCTTGACCCAGTCAATTTTCAACTCGTTTTTCTTGCTCGGGCTGAGCAACCTGTACGCAGCGGGGTCATCGATCTCCCTGTAGAACTTCCTGCCGAGGGTCGAGTTCAAATTGAAGTTCCAGCCATCCTTCTTCGCGTCCTCTCGGGCGGTGGAACGGGGGGGGGGCGCCGTGGGAGATTGCGTGGGGTGGTGGGGTGGGTGGGTGGAGGCTTAAGTGTTAACTATACATGATATCAGGTAGAAAATAAGCTTACAAATATGTCGTCACATACTCACATGTTGTGTTGATCGTGCGTTTCACGCATAAATTTGTTAGACCGAATCCGCAGACCACGCATTACCCCAGAGGTGGCGCCGATGTCTCCTCGAGAGCAGCGTCGCACATCACCTCCGCCTTGGCCTGCAACGGATCCTCGATCGCGTCGGGGGGCACCTCGGATATTGCCTGCTTCGACAGGCGTATCAGCTCCCGCTCGGGGTCCAGCATCGCGCCTCGGTCGCCCTCTCCTCCTCGATCCCCCTCCGCATCCTCCCCATCTGTCATGTGCCATCCTCTTCCCCTACACGTCCCTCCCCCCCCTCCCCCTCCTCCCGCTCCTCCGCATCGTAGCTCAATTCCCTCCTCCTCGCCCCCCTCATCAGCATGAGGCCTCATTGCATCATGCCATGCCCTACCCTCGCACTGGCGCCTGCGGCAGCGCCAGTGTCCAGCTCCATCGTCGGCGAGTCGTCGGGCATCGTCTCGAACGGCGCTTCCGCGTCCACCATCTTCTGGCGCTTGCTGTCGTCGGCATTCTGGTCGGAAAGGCGCTTGAGCATCTGCCTCTCCGCCGCGTCGAGATTGCGGATCCTCTCGCGCTCGCGATCCTTGGCCGCGGAGAGTTGCTCCGCCGCTGCCTGGCACTCAGCCTCGACATGGGCGCACATCGCCGCCGAGACCTTGATCGGCGCCTTGAGCAGCAGCTTCTCCTGCGCCTCGGCCGCGGAGAGTCGCTCCGCCGCGGCCTGGCACTCGTCTTGGGCGCGCTTCGCCGCCGAGACCTGGATCGGCGCCTTGAGCTCCTCAGCCGCGGAGAGTCGCTCCGCGGCCTCGGCCTCGGCCTGGCACTCGGCCTTGAGCTCCTCGGCCTCGGCCTCGGCCTGGCACTCGGCCTCAACCGCCGCCGAGACCTCGATCGGCGACTTGAGCTGCAGCATCTTCTGCTCGGTGCGCCAGGTGCCGATCTCGGACTGGCCCGGCATGGTCTCGTCGCCAGAGGTCGAGTCCTCGCGGGGGCAATATTAAATTTGGAATTCCCGCACGTGGGGGGCACATGCGACTGGCGATAGGATTGGGCGGGGGATTTGGCCCAGGAGTCCGACAGCTCGATCACGTCGAGGGCCTGGGACTCGTTTGGAGGCGTTTCCAGGACGGTCGAGCACTCGCAGTAGCCCTTGAACTCCGCACGATAAACAGCGTGGCAACGTTTGCATGTCCAAGAGTCCTTTGCAGGACGCGCGATTCCCCCCTCGCCCTCCTCCTTCTCCTGATCATGAAACCCCCCTCGAGCAATGGCAATGCTCGAACCCCCATCCCAATGAATTAAACTCCTCTCGCCTCGGGCTTGATTCTGAGCGGGCCGAGTTCGCCAGCTGGCTCCCTCCCCATCCACCGCCGCCGCATGCCCACCCCGCCCGCCCCCGCCACCCGCCGCCTTCGCGGCGGGTGGTGGGAAGTTGTCACATGGCCCACTTGGGCCCACAGAGGACGAGCGCCACGGATGAGCCCAGCGAAGCTGTCAATTACATTTGTTCAGTTTTCTGCTCCTGGCCAGCAGCCGCCTCCAGCTCCGCGCTGCCCGCCGCCATCGCGTTGGACAGCGTTCTGGTGGGCGTCGCGTCTAGACACCTATGAGTTCTCGAGGCAAAACGCCTTCAGCGCGGGCCCCGTTCGAATTGAAGGGAGGGGTGGCTCGAAACAAGCTCCTCGATCAGTATACTACTACTACTACTACTACTACTACTACTACTACTACTACTACTACTACTACTACTACTACTACTACTACTACTACTACTACTACTACTACTATTACCTATACCTACTACTACTACTACTACTACTACTACTACTACGACTACGACTACTACTACTACTACTACTACTACTACTACTACTACTACTACTACTACTACTACTACTACTACTCTTCCACCTTGTCCTCCTCCTTCTCCCCCTCTTCCTCTTCCTCCTCCTCCGCATCATCATCATCGTCCTCCTCCTCCTGCCCCTACTCCACCTCATCTCCAACTCGCCCGAATCGGTGGGAGGGTCTTCCGCGCGGGTCTCAAATCGCCGACATCGACGGGGGGGGTCAGCGTTGGTCTCTGTTCGGGTTGCAGGGGCGCGGGCCCCCCCCGCGCATCGGCACTCCCCCGTCCAAATCGCCCAGGTCGATGGGGGGATAGGAGGGGTTTGAATTAGAGATCGCGCTCGGTCTCGGCGCGGGCATCCCGCGAGTCGACGGCGGCGCGACCAGGGGGCCGAAGCCGGCTCACATGCTGGGCGGCGGGGGCGGGGGCGACCACGGCGCCGAGTCCTGGGGCGCAGCTTATAAGCGTGATCCCGCCTCCCCCGCCCGATCTCGCAACTCAGCGACTGGGGGGTGAGTCCTATGCGATAGCACGGCTACAACAACAATTACTACGACTGCTACTACTACTACCACTACTACTACTACTACTACTACTACTACTACTACTACGACTACTACTACTAGTACTACTACTACTAATCCTACTACTACTACTACTACTACTACTACTACTACTACTACTACTACTACTACTACTTACTACTACTACTACTTACTACTACTACTACTACTACTAGTATTACTACTACTACTACTACTACTACTACTACAGTAACTACTACTACAGTAACTACTACTACTACTACTACTACTACTACTACTACTACTACTACTACTAACTACTAACTACTACTAACTACTAACTACTACTACTACTACTACTACTACTACTACTACTACTACTACTACTACTACTACTACTACTACTACTACTAACTACTACTACTAACAACTACTACTACTACTACTACTACCACTACTACTACTACTACTATTATCACATTCCCCCCAATGCTACTCGTCGGCCAGCTTGCCGCCGCCGATAGTAAAGGAGGAAGCCGCTCGCCGCGCCGCCGCCGTGCTCTGGGGAGTCGCGGAGGAAGCCGCGCCCGAGCGCGGCGGAGTCGGGCAGCTGCCGCGCGCGGCCGTTGGGCCACCTGGGGACCGGGGAGGCGGTGGACTGACAAAAAGAATAGGAGGAAGACGAGGAGGAAGGCAGAAGAGGAGCAACTGCAGGAGGAAGGCAGAGGAGAAAGACTAGGAGCAAGGCAGAGTAGGAAGAACCATGGCGGAAGAGGAAGACGAGGAGGAGCAACCTTGCAACCTTGCCAATCCCTTCGTGATGCTGGTGGCGAAGTGCTTCTTGTTGTCGTCCTTCTCGGTGTGCCGGACCGTCTCGTCGTCGAACTCGCGCGCGTAGATCGCCTGCGGGGCGGCCCCCCTTCGCGCGTCGCCCTTCAAGCACCCTGCGTGTATATATGTGCAGGTATGCATATATGTATGTGGCTGTAGATATCATATATATATATATAATATGGTATATATGCGCGTGCATGCGTGTTTCATGCGCAGAATGCGCGGGGCCGTGAGGGGGGGGAAGGGGGGGCGCGTGTTTCTGATGGCCCGTTGTCCTCTATCTCCTGCTTCGGGGGTAACTGCTGGCGACCGAGGCCTCATCATCATCTTCTTCTTTCTCATCGGAGTGCTGTATCCTGATGGGGCTGGTTCCGCTGCTGCTGCTGCTGCGGGTGTTGCTGCTGGCGGTGCTGCTGCTGCTGGC
>CAUYUJ010018704.1:639996-657496 GCA_963575745.1 Prorocentrum cordatum
ACCCCCCCCCCCGCCCACAATCATGCGTTCCGTATAGGGCCAACAATGCACGTATGCGTATGTATAAATGCGTGTACGAATATACTTTATATATTGCATACATGTATACCGTTTACATAGGGGCGTAGGTCTGATCAGACCCCCAGTCCCCAATGTCCTGGTCGACAGTGGTTTTCAGCAGCGTCAGCCTGTCGTTCAGCGTCTTGACCTCCCTGGAGTCTTTGAAGCTCTCCTTGGGGGGGGGGGATAGGGCTGATTAGGTTCCAGCGCCTCCATCTTCCCATCCTCCATCTCCTCATTCTCATCCTCATCCTCATCACCATCCTCATCCTCATCATCCTTCATCCTTATCCATCTCCTCATCCGCATCCTCATCCTCATGGGGCTGCTCCCAGCTTGGGCCCCGCGTCGCCCAAGCTGGCGACTTGTTGACCAGCTTGAGGATGCTCTCTGCCGCTGCTATCTGCTTCCTGTAGGCCTCAGCTGTCTTCTTCGCCGCCGTGAGCCAGACCTTCTCCTGCTTGGCAGCGTCGGAGTCGGCTGGCTTGGCCTCGCCCTTTGTCTTGCGGAAGCCTGCATTCTGCCCGCGGCGCTGCTGCTTCGTCGCGACCGCCTCGCTTGAAGTGGCGGCGGCCTTGGGCGGCGTATCCAAGACTGGTGCCGCTGCTGCTGGCTGCTTTGCTGCGGTCGCTGCTGCTGCTGCTGCTGTTGCTGCGGCTGCTGCTGGGGCTGCTGCCGCCGCTGCTGCCGCCGCTGCTGCCGTCGCGGGCAAGCGCGGCTTCCCCGACTTCGCGGCCCCGAGCTGCTGGGTCGCTGCTGGAGCTGCTGGGGCTGCTGCCGCCGCTGCTGCACTCGCGGGCAGCTGCTGCTCCGCCTTCTCGGCCCCGAGCTGCTGGAGCGCGGCTGTCGGCGGCGCAGCCTGTGCAGCGGTGGGGGGGGTGGGGGCGTCGGCGAGGTGGGCCCCCCCGCCCTTCCAATTCCCCGCGGGGGGGCACGGGGGGAGGCTTGCTGCAACCATTCGGGTGCCCCGAACACCCTATATGCGTTTTTGAACGTCTTCGCCATAAAACTGAGGGGCGGCGGGGGGCACGTGCCGGACGGGGCGGGGGTGGCCAACGTCTTTTGTACCTTCCCCGACGGCCCTGGATTTCTCATTCTGCTCGAGCTCCCGCAGCGCCCAACGCTCGCGAAAGATGCTCTCGCAACCCTCCTTCATGTAGAGGAACTCAATGCGTCGCGAGAGGCAATTGCACTTGAACCTCGTGGAAATTATACTCTGCACAAGTACCCCATCTTCCCTGACAGAACGTGCTCCACAATAACCATCCAAGAAAATCAACCTAACCAGACACAACCATCAAAACCATCGGGACCATCCTCGAACATTAATTCCTGGACACTGTGGGCCATCGAGAACTTCTGGTAATTCGACCCCCCCAGGAACCACCCCAGCTTGATAGCCGCTTCGCAATAATTAATCGCCCCCTCGACCGCGGCTGCAGATTTCCTGCCGCCCTCCTGCGCAGGGGTCGAGGCGACTCGAGCACATGTTCTTGAGGAGCCCGTGGCCCCTCAAGAACAGATGCCTGGGCCTTGACGGTGCATGCACAATCGCTGATACAGCTTAATATGACATCGCATCAGCGCCGCCCCCCTGCACTCCCCTGCGCCCTACTGCATCCTGCCCCCCCCCCCCTCCGCCCCCCTGCACGCCGCCTCCCTTTCCAACCCCGTGGGAGTTCGAACTCCGAGCTCCGCGCGGACCACGCAATCGAAGTTCATCATCTCGCCCCAGCGCTTCTGACTGACCTCCTGCATCCTCTCGTGCACGCGCTCCTCCTGCAGGATGAGAGGAGCGGGGGCACTGGGGTAGACCCTGAAGACAGATTGCCCCGCTGCGCCGATGAATGGGGCGCGCGAGCGCAGGCGTCGGGGCGCGCGGGGATGGGGCGGGCATGGGGATCGGCGCAGGTATGCTATATGGGAGGGGTGGGCTCGATTGGGATGAGCGGTTGCGATGTCAGAGAGGCAGGGGTTTAGGGGTGAAGAAACAGGAGACAAAGCGTGACGACAGCAAACAGGGGCAGCATCGATACAAACGAGACATCAGGGAAAGGCGGTCCTTCTGCTTCTCGTAGCGCTTCTTGACCCAGTCAATTTTCAACTCGTTTTTCTTGCTCGGGCTGAGCAACCTGTACGCAGCGGGGTCATCGATCTCCCTGTAGAACTTCCTGCCGAGGGTCGAGTTCAAATTGAAGTTCCAGCCATCCTTCTTCGCGTCCTCTCGGGCGGTGGAACGGGGGGGGGGCGCCGTGGGAGATTGCGTGGGGTGGTGGGGTGGGTGGGTGGAGGCTTAAGTGTTAACTATACATGATATCAGGTAGAAAATAAGCTTACAAATATGTCGTCACATACTCACATGTTGTGTTGATCGTGCGTTTCACGCATAAATTTGTTAGACCGAATCCGCAGACCACGCATTACCCCAGAGGTGGCGCCGATGTCTCCTCGAGAGCAGCGTCGCACATCACCTCCGCCTTGGCCTGCAACGGATCCTCGATCGCGTCGGGGGGCACCTCGGATATTGCCTGCTTCGACAGGCGTATCAGCTCCCGCTCGGGGTCCAGCATCGCGCCTCGGTCGCCCTCTCCTCCTCGATCCCCCTCCGCATCCTCCCCATCTGTCATGTGCCATCCTCTTCCCCTACACGTCCCTCCCCCCCCTCCCCCTCCTCCCGCTCCTCCGCATCGTAGCTCAATTCCCTCCTCCTCGCCCCCCTCATCAGCATGAGGCCTCATTGCATCATGCCATGCCCTACCCTCGCACTGGCGCCTGCGGCAGCGCCAGTGTCCAGCTCCATCGTCGGCGAGTCGTCGGGCATCGTCTCGAACGGCGCTTCCGCGTCCACCATCTTCTGGCGCTTGCTGTCGTCGGCATCCTGGTCGGAAAGGCGCTTGAGCATCTGCCTCTCCGCCGCGTCGAGATTGCGGATCCTCTCGCGCTCGCGATCCTTGGCCGCGGAGAGTTGCTCCGCCGCTGCCTGGCACTCAGCCTCGACATGGGCGCACATCGCCGCCGAGACCTTGATCGGCGCCTTGAGCAGCAGCTTCTCCTGCGCCTCGGCCGCGGAGAGTCGCTCCGCCGCGGCCTGGCACTCGTCTTGGGCGCGCTTCGCCGCCGAGACCTGGATCGGCGCCTTGAGCTCCTCAGCCGCGGAGAGTCGCTCCGCGGCCTCGGCCTCGGCCTGGCACTCGGCCTTGAGCTCCTCGGCCTCGGCCTCGGCCTGGCACTCGGCCTCAACCGCCGCCGAGACCTCGATCGGCGACTTGAGCTGCAGCATCTTCTGCTCGGTGCGCCAGGTGCCGATCTCGGACTGGCCCGGCATGGTCTCGTCGCCAGAGGTCGAGTCCTCGCGGGGGCAATATTAAATTTGGAATTCCCGCACGTGGGGGGCACATGCGACTGGCGATAGGATTGGGCGGGGATTTGGCCCAGGAGTCCGAAAGCTCGATCACGTCGAGGGCCTGGGACTCGTTTGGAGGCGTTTCCAGGACGGTCGAGCACTCGCAGTAGCCCTTGAACTCCGCACGATAAACAGCGTGGCAACGTTTGCATGTCCAAGAGTCCTTTGCAGGACGCGCGATTCCCCCCTCGCCCTCCTCCTTCTCCTGATCATGAAACCCCCCTCGAGCAATGGCAATGCTCGAACCCCCATCCCAATGAATTAAACTCCTCTCGCCTCGGGCTTGATTCTGAGCGGGCCGAGTTCGCCAGCTGGCTCCCTCCCCATCCACCGCCGCCGCATGCCCACCCCGCCCGCCCCCGCCACCCGCCGCCTTCGCGGCGGGTGGTGGGAAGTTGTCACATGGCCCACTTGGGCCCACAGAGGACGAGCGCCACGGATGAGCCCAGCGAAGCTGTCAATTACAATTGTTCAGTTTCCTGCTCCTGGCCAGAGCCGCACCAGCTCCGCGCTGCCGCCGCATCGCGTTAGGACAGCGTCTGGTGTGGGCGTGCGTCTAGACAACCTCCGATGCGAAGCAATCACATCAATGCAAGTCAGGGGAAAGCAGTGCACAGCAACTCAATCGCTTCTCAAACCCTACTAAATGAGTCTCGAGGCACAAAAGGCTTCAGCGACGGGCACGTCTGAATGAAGGGAAGGGGTGGCTCGCGAAACAGCTCCCGATCAGATACTACTTTATTTATACTATACTTACTACTTTACTACTACTACTACTTCACTACCTACTACTTTACTACTACTACTACTACTATATACTACTACTATATACTACTACTACTACTACTACTACTACTACTACTACTACTACTACTACTACTACTACTACTACTACTACTACTACTACTACTACTACGACTACGACTACGACTACTACTACTACTACTACTACTACTACTACTCTTCCACCTTGTCCTCCTCCTTCTCCCCCTCTTCCTCTTCCTCCTCCTCCGCGTCATCATCATCGTCATCCTCCTCCTGCTCCTACTCCACCTCATCTCCAACTCGCCCGAATCGGTGGGGGGGTCATCAGCGCGGGTCTCAAATCGCCGACATCGACGGGGGGGGTCAGCGTTGGTCTCTGTTCGGGTTGCAGGGGCGCGGGCCCCCCCCGCGCATCGGCACTCCCCCGTCCAAATCGCCCAGGTCGATGGGGGGATAGGAGGGGTTTGAATTAGAGATCGCGCTCGGTCTCGGCGCGGGCATCCCGCGAGTCGACGGCGGCGCGACCAGGGGGCCGAAGCCGGCTCACATGCTGGGCGGCGGGGGCGGGGGCGACCACGGCGCCGAGTCCTGGGGCGCAGCTTATAAGCGTGATCCCGCCTCCCCCGCCCGATCTCGCAACTCAGCGACTGGGGGGTGAGTCCTATGCGATAGCACGGCTACAACAACAATTACTACGACTGCTACTACTACTACCACTACTACTACTACTACTACTACTACTACTACTACTACGACTACTACTACTAGTACTACTACTACTAATCCTACTACTACTACTACTACTACTACTACTACTACTACTACTACTACTACTACTACTTACTACTACTACTACTTACTACTACTACTACTACTACTAGTATTACGACTACTACTACTACTACTACTACTACTACTACTACTACTACTACTACTACTACTACTACTACTACTACTACTACTACTACTACTACTAACTACTACTACTACTAACTACTACTACTACTACTACTACTACTACTACTACTACTACTACTACTACTACTACTACTACTACTACTACTACTACTACTACTACTACTACTACTACTACTACTACTACTACTACTACTACTACTACTACTACGACTGCTACTACTGCTGCTATTACACATTCCCCCAATTCTCCTCGTCGGCCGCTGCCGCCGCCGAGCCGCTCGCCGCGCCGCCGCCGTGCTCTGGGGAGTCGCGGAGGAAGCCGCGCCCGAGCACGGCGGAGTCGGGCAGCTGCCACGCGTGGCCGTTGGGCCACCTGGGGAGGCGGTGGACTGACAAAGAATAGGAGGAAGACGAGGAGGAAGGCAGAAGAGGAGCAACTGCAGGAGGAAGGCAGAGGAGAAAGACCAGGAGGAAGGCAGAGTAGGAGGAACAATGGCGGAATAGGAAGACGAGGAGGAGCAACCTTGCCAATCCCTTCGTGATGCTGGTGGCGAAGTGCTTCTTGTCGTCGTCCTTCTCGGTGTGCCAGACCGTCTCGTCGTCGAACTCGTGCGTGTAGATCGCCTGCGGGGCGGCCCCCCTTCTTGCGCATCGCCCTTCAAGCCCCCTGTGTGTATATATGTACAGATATACATATGTGTATGTGGATGTGGATATCATATATATATATATATATGTATATATGCGCGTGCATAGCGTGTTTCATGCGCAGAATGCGCGGGGCCGTGGGGGGGGGGAAGGGGAGGGCGCGCGTTTCTCATGGCCCGTTGTCCTCTATCTCCTGCTTCGGGGGTACTGCTGGCGACCGAGGCCTCACCATCATCTTCTTCTTCTTTTTCATCGGAGTGCTGTATCCTGATGGGGCTGGTTCCGCTGCTGCTGCTGCTGTTGCTGGCGTTGCTGCTGGTGGTGCTGCTGGTGGTGGTGCTGCTGCTGCTGCTGGCGCTGCTGCCGCCGGTGCTGCTGCCTGCGCTGGCGCTGCTGCTTGTGCTGCAGCTGGCCGTTCCACCGCGCCTGCTGCGGCGGCTGGGCGCTTCCTGGTCGGGGGCAGGGGGGGGCGCCGCCGGCCCCCCGTCGTCGGGGGCCGATGGGGAGGCGAAAGGGAGGATGAGGAGGGGGGGGATGAGGAGGAAGAGAGGGCGAGGAGGAGGTGGAGGAGGATGGGGGGGAAGAAGAAGAGGAGAAAGAAAAGGAGGAGGAGGATGAGCAGGGCGACGGGGGGAGACAGCTACATCCCGTGAACAACGGCACGGGGCGTGGGGGGCAAGAGACGCGAAACAAAAAACATGGCGAAGCTAGGAGATGGAGGGAAACAGGCGTGTACGCGCGTGGATGCCTGTCCTGCACGCGGCAGCTTTTTCCTTGATCTTCTTCATGTCTGCCGCCTTGATCTCCTCGCACTGCATCTTGGTCAAGCCTGGCCGGAGCGGCCATCTTGGACGGAGGATAAGTAAGATGAGGAGGAGTGGCGGGGGGGGGAGGAGGAGGAGGATGAGGAGGAGCAAGGGGAAGAATGAGGATGAGCAGGATGGAGCAAGACGAGGAAGAGGAAGAGGAGGAGGAGGATCACAGGAGGAGGAGGAGGACGGGGAGGAGGGACAGGAGGAGAAAAATGTGTATGGCGAGCACCCCCCCACCTTCAGCGTAGTACTTCTCGCCCAGCGACGAGAGGTAGTCGAGCGCTGTCTGGAAACACTCGAACCACGCAACATTGACCTGCACCACCTCGCAGGTGGAGGAGGAGCTGGAGGAGGAGCTTGGAGTTCCTCCTGCGCCTGCGCCGTCCTCAATCCTCCTCTTCCGCCTCCTCCCTCGTTCCTTCCCCTTCCTTCCTCCCGGGGCCCCCCGCCTGCTTCTTCTCGACGGTCGGGCGCACGTCCTTCAGCTGCAGCAGGTCGTCGCCGCGCTCGTCGCGCCGCTGGATCTTGATCATGGGCTGGTCGGGGCAGCGCCAATGCACGTTCTCGCCTCTAGCGGGGCGCTGAACAGAAAATCATCGACAGGAGTGCATACTTATGCACCCTAGTCGATGATGCACGCCCTGATCTAGAAATGGACGCATAGATCATGGCAGTTAGTCGTAGTCGTAGTAGTAGCAATAGAAGTCGTAATCTAGTAGTAGTAGTAGTAGTAGTAGTAGTAGTAATAGTAGTAGTAGTAGTCGTAGTATAGTATAGTAGTAGTAGTAGTAGTAGTAGTAGTAGTAGTACTATAGGAGTAGTAGTAGTAGTAGTCGGTAGTAGTCGGTACTAGTAGTAGCAGCCAATACGTATAGTTGATCGTCGTCGTCGACGGCCTTTTGCAGCCCTCTCGCCGTGCACCGACCGCCCGATCGGCCGCCCCCGCAAAAATATCATGTCGCACGGCTTCTGCATGCCGTCTGGCCACCTGGCCGCGCGGGGGGGCTGCCTTGATTTCTGGGAGGGCTCGATAGAATTGGACGGGTATATGTGCATATATGCATGTATGCCTGCACGCATGCATGCATGTATGTATGTATGTATGTGTGTCTGTATTAGTGTGCGTGTGTATGTGTGTATGCATGCATGCATGCATGTATGTATATATGTATGTATGGGTGTATGCATGTATGTATGTATGTATGTATGTATGCATGTATGTATGTATGTATGTATGTATGTATGTATGTGTGAAGTGGGCCCACCGCCCCATCCACCTCGCGATCGGAAACTTCGGATCGGAGTCGTCGATGCTCACCGCGTACTGTTTGACGTCAACCCCCTTGAGCATCCTGTAGCCGTTCTGGCTTGCCTCGTCCCAGCCAAACTCGTAGTCCTGCTGGGGCGCGCGCAAATACTGCCCCCCCTCCACCTCTCCTGGCCCCCTCATTTTAAGTGGAACGAGGGGGCGGGATCCGTCGTGCTCAGTTGGACGGCCCTGCAGCTCCCTAGGGCCCTCCAACTTCGCTGCAGCTCCAACCGGCGTCGATGACGCACCAGGCGCCGCAGCGCGCGGCTGCAGGAGGAGAGGAGGGCGAGGATGCGGCGTCGAGGATCCGAGGGGGATGGAGGGTGCTCGATCGACGCGGAGAAGGGCCCAGGAGATTCGACGAGGAGGAGATAGAGGCCCGACAAGTCGGAACATGGAGGAGGGAGGGAAAGAGGAGGAGGATCGAGGACGGCGAGAACGAGGAGGAGGAGGAGGAGGAAGGAGGAGGGGGATCGCCAGATCAGGCGGATCGACCTCCTCGTCCTGCAACTCGTCGTCCTCGGCGGCGTCCTCCTCCTCCTCTGCGTCCTCGTCGCCCTCGGGGTCGTCGAAGGCGGCCTCCAACAAGCTGTCGGCCAGCGCTACGTCGACCGAGTCGTCGTCGTTGTCGGCGGCCTAGGGGGGGGAAGCGAGGAGAATGACCGCCCGCGCAGTTGGCTAGCGAAGATGAGCGAAGGAAGCGCAACGAGGCAGGAAACGAGGGAGCGAAGAAGATGAGTCAGAAAGAAACGTCGGACGAGGAGATGGATGATGATGCTGATGAAGATGACGATGACGACGATGAGGATGATGATGAGCATCATCATCATCATCCTCATCACCATCATCACCAGTAAGTCGGAAGAGGACGTGGACGGGGAGAAAGGGGGGCTGAGGGCGAGTCGAAGGAGCAGCCAGAAGAGGAGAGCGGCCTGCTGGAGGAGATCAGCCGCCGACATCCTGTTCCTCCGCGCCCGTCTCGCCACCTCCTCGGGGAGGGGGGGCCAGCGTCGAGGAGAGGGGTGATATGTACATATATATATATGTGCACACATGTTTTCATGTAGATATACATACTTGTGTAGATGTATAGACGCAGATGTAGATGTAGACGTAGATGTGGTTGTAGATGTAGATGTGTACATATATTTATATATATATGTACACGTACATCTACATGTATATGTTTCCGAGATTGAGGCCGTGTCCTGGCATAGACCCATGATGCGTTCGGCGATCTTCTGCTGCATCTCCTTGGCCTCTGTCTTCTTCACCTGGGCTGGCCCCAGCCGCAGGTCATGGATCCCCCCCGCCGCGCTGCTCCTATAGACCCGATGCTACATATATATATATATATATGGATATACCACTCCTATATACCTAGCCCTACTCCTACTATAATACTCCTACTCCTACGTTTCCTCCCTCCTCCTCCTCCTCCTCCGAATATATTCCTCCTCGGGTCATCGCCCCCGCGTGGCCTGCCACGCCATGTCGACCGCCACCTTCCCCGCGGCCTTGGCCATGCAGGGCTTCGCGAAGTACAGCTTGTCGTCCACCTGTCTCGTGTGTGTGTGTGTCTGCGTGTGTGGGGGTGTGTGCGTGTGTGTGTGTGTGTGTGTGTGATCGTGTGTGTGTGTGTGCGTGTGCGTGTGCGTGTGCGTGTGCGTGTGCGCGTGCGTGTGCGTGTGCGTGTGCGTGTGCGTGCGTGCGTGTGTGTGTGTGTGTGTGCGTGTGCGTGTGTGTGTGTGTGTGTGTGTGAGTGTGTGTGTGCGTGTGTGTGTGTGTGCGTGTGTCGTTTCCTCTCTCATGCCTAGCTTCTTGCCTCGATCCCAGTCCCCCTCCAGCTGCGCGCCTTGCACAGCGCCACCAGCAGCTCTTTGTGCTCCCTCATCGCGGCATGCCTGGCCTTCACCGTGTTCGCGAACTTATGCGGGGGCGGGGGGGAGGGGCGAGGTTCAGACAAAAGAAAGAGAAACGAGAAGGAGAGCAATCCTTCACGATCGGCGGCGCGGCCGCGAAGGGCGTCAGGGCTGCCTGCATGCCCGCGACATCCCTGGAAGCGATGGCCCCCTTCGGGGGCATCCCTCTGCGGGTGATTCCCATGAAATATGCCTGGGCCACAATGGCTGTAAACTACATTTGTATGTATATATATGTATGTATAGAATATACGTGTGTATATATTGCATATATATAAAAATACATGTATGTATGTATACATATATACATATGTATATATATATATATATATACATATATAAATGTGCCTATAACATAGATGCTCGGGGCCACTGCCTCGGAATCAGCATCGGTAATCCCGCGTGCTCAATATATAGGACCCACGCGCTTACATGCAAACATCATGGGTACATAACAACTCATGGGTACCGTGCCTATGACATGGGGGCCACGACCCTCTGGGTTCCCCTATCCCCCCCTTTCGTCCGGCCCGACCCCCCGCCCTCCCCGAGCCGACCTCGACCTCTCCTGCCTCGGTCCGACGGCGTGCACCCACACAGCGGGGCCCACGCGGCGGCGGGGAGGAAGCGCGCGCGCACCGCGGCCGCTGGCCGCGGCCGTCGGCCGCGAGGCCGGCCGCTGGCCGTCGCCCCCCCTGGCGGGGGCGGGCGCCTCCTCGGGCCGGGCGGCTGCTGCAGCCGGCGCCGAGCGCCTCCACGGCGGAGAGCGAAGGGGCCCAGCAGGCGTCCGCCACTCGGGCCGGGCGATTAAGGGGGGGATAGCAAAGGGGGGGGGGTGAGAATCAGCTCGCGCGCAGCTGATTTTCCCGGTGCCTCCCGGCGCCGGGAGGCGCCCAAGGATCGAGGAATGGGCCCCTCGGTGGGGCCGAGACCAGCTGCATGCAGCGGATTTCGTACCCCTCCCTTTCCCAATCCCCCCCTACCGTTCGGCCCGAGCCACGGGGGCCGCCGCAGCGGCAGGCCTCCTCTGCGTTAACCGTCCTATCGAGGCCGAGGAGAGGCGTTTCTGGCCCCTCCTCTGAGGGGCAAGGATAGAGGGGGACTGGCACAAGGGGGGCATGCATCGACCTGGAATCGGCGATACATCGCCGACGGATCGGCGATAGGCCTCCGGTCGTGAATCCGCACCTTCCTGGACAGGCTGGGGCTATCAGGCCCCAGTCGGCGATCAACGGGCGATTGGGGGTCGATGGATCCCCCCTATGCCTATCCCCCCTATCGTTGCCCCTGGTCCTTGGCATCGTTACGATGCCAAGGATCAGCTAGGGAAGAGCCTTGCCATCGTTGCCCCTGATCCTTGCCATCGTTACGATGCCTTCCCTAGCTGTCTACTAGACAGCTGGGGAAAGAGCCTGTCGCCGCGGCTGCCTCCGCGGTGCCGCCCTCAGCACCGCGGCCGGAGCGGACCTCCGCGAGGCCCGTTTCGATCCCTCTCGGGGCTGTCAAGAAACGATCCAGGACGGAAGAGCGGTCTCCCGCGGAGGCGTCGCTATCTGCGCGGGTCCGCTTCGCCCCCATATACAGGCGGCACTGCGAAGAGACATTCGAGATACTCAGACAAATCAAACATCGTCAGAAGAGCGCGAAAAATCGTCACCAGACTATTTTTTCGACTAGTCTTGAGATTCCTCCTGCAGAGGGACGTGCCCGACTGCAGGCTATACGAGGGCGCCAGCCGTACCCCCGCTGCGCCGATCCTGGCCGGGCCCTCGTGAGCCCAGGACATAGGTGTCCATATGGGCTCTGGGCTCTTGGCCAGAGGGCCCTATTATAGGAATGAGTTGCGAGGCGGGGAGCTATCAATGTCCACTGCCTGGGAAACGGCGTCCTGAGAACCCGGCGGGCGCTGGGCAGGGCAGGTTCTCGTCGTGTCGACTGGGGCGCTGGTTTCTGACACGGAGGAGATCGTTCAGCCTTGAAACGATCGGCCGTGTTCAAAACGTCAGATCGTTCAGCATCGACCGATTCTGGGTCGCCGGCGGCGTGCAACGTGAAACGCCGTCGGCAGGGTCGAACCTGCCGGATGGATGCAGATTGGCCCCCGAGGGTCCGAATAGATCCACATGCCCAACGCCGCTCGAGGGCCTCCGAAGGTCGAGTTTCTCCAGGCCGTGGTCCTGCATATAGATTGCCCCCCCCCCCTCCCCCCCCCTGGCCCGCGTACCCCTCCTCCTCCCTCCTCCTCCCTCCCCCTCCTCCTCCTCCTCCTCCTCCTCCTCCTCCTCCTCCCCTCCTACTCCTCCTCCTCCTCCTCCTCCTCCCTCCTCCTCCTCCTCCTCCTCCCTCCTCCTCCCCCCCTCCTCCTCTCCTCCTCCTCCTCCTCCTCCTCCTCCTCCTCCTCCTCCTCTCATTTTTCTCATTTCCCATGCCGACCAAGATCAGTGACCACTGGCGAGCGAGCGATAGAGGACCGCGGCGACCCGCGGGCTACAGGGGCGAGGGCCCGAAAACCGAATCGCCACCCTGGGCGCGATCACCAAGGAACGGGCACGGGTTCGGCCCAGAAATCCGAGGGATCCTGAAAGGGGCCTCCTGGAGCCCCCTGAGGCCTCTTTCGGCCCTTCGCCGCCTCCAGGTCGGCCTGGAGACGGTCCGCACACGCATTCAATTCAGATGGGGTGAAACCGAACCTAGCGCTCAGCTGCTGGGCCGTCCACTTTTCCCCCCAAACCCCCTCCACCGCCGCCTCCCCGTCACTACCTGGCCCAGCAGGCTGGAGGAGGGTCGCGCCTGCTCCTCGAAGTCCAAGGCAGGCGACCGCCGCCAGTTCTGGCAGTGAAGGCGTGCGTGGGGGCCCTATCGACCAACCCTTATATTGGGGGGCCCAGGACGGGAACTGCCCCTTCGCAGCTCGGTTCCGCTGGCGCCTGAGCGCCACAGTGATCATCGTGGGCGAGCAGTCCTGGCATAGATTCTTGGCTCCTCCCCACGAATACGCACCACAACAGGTGCAAAATAAAACAGTGGACCCTCCCAAGATCGGCAATCCGTCGGGACCGAAGACACGTGCACAGGCAAGAGCGTGTTTGGTGAGACGCATCAACATGCCCAGCTCAGGGGTCTCTTCAGCCCACAGGAAGGCATCGGTGGCGATTCGGAGCCTCGGGAGCGAGAGCTGCTGGGAAGGGTCCTCACCGCGAGCCAGACGTTCAACCTTGGCCGCCTGCCGCTGGGCCTTGTCAGGGAGGGGGTCCGAGTCGCGGATGCCTCGCTCCGCCATATGGACCTCTTGCTCTCCCGCCCAGCGCAGCACCTGAGTGACAAAGGAGCTGAGGGCCCGAATCTGCTTCGTGGCCTCACTCGTGGCCGGGTGGAGCTGGGCCCCTTTCTTGGCGAGCTCGTCTGCTCGGTCCGAGCCGAGCTTACAGAACGTGGTGGTGCGGCCCGCATCGACATCTCCCCAAGAGCAGTGGGCCTTCACCTTGGTGACCGAGGGCGGGCCTGCGTCATAAACTGAATGGACGCGGCTCCACAGGTGCGCACTGCGGGATCCTGCCTCCACCGATCTGATCGGGTCTTGAAAGGCCGCGACCGTGGCAGCACAATCTATGAAGAAACGATGCTCACTGAGTGTGTCCACACACCCTGCGGCTGCCATCATGATGGCGAAATCTTCCCCGTCTCGCGCTGTCTGGAAGGGGCCTTGCTCGTACGGCACCGCCCCGTAACACCCCGAAACGAAACCACCGTCGTCGTCCACCTGAGCGAGGCCCCAACCAGCCCGCGAGAGCAGGGGGTCAGTCGGGTCCATGGCGGAGCCGTCGGAAAAAATATTCCCCGAGAGGGCCCCGCTGGCTGGCCGATTGACCCAAACAATGTGGGCCTGACCGCAATGCAACGGGGGTGGGACGAGCTCAAGAGGGGCGGGGAATATGCCAGCGGCAGCCTTCTCAAGGTCCTGACACCATTCCTCAAGCTGCCGCGCCTGCTGGCGCACCGAAGGGTCAAGGGACGCGCGGCGATCACCCTCGAACGCGTCGCAACAAAACCTACGATGGAACAGCGTGCCTGGCGCACGTCTACATAACTTACAGAGTGGCGACTCCGCCAGCCCGTGGGCATGCAGTCGGGCCTGGGTCCAGTGACATTGCGACAGCAGGCTACGCACCGCCTCCTGATGGTGAGGCGTCCACAGGCACCTGCACGGTCCTTCGATGGCCTCTCTGATGGGGCCCCAGAAAATCGGCCTTAGCCAGACCTGGGAGGACGACCTGCTGCCCAGGGCGATAACATCTGAAACATAGGCGGCAGAGACCCTGGCCAGAGCAGCAACCTGCTTCGGGGCTAGCGCTAACAGATCGATGGTGGCCCCCCGTTCCGAGAGGAGGGTCTTGGCATCAATCACCTGCCAGCCTAGGGCCCTGACCGTCTGTGCAAACACATGGGCTGGGGATTTCACGACAGTCCACGCGAACTTGGCAGCTTGTAGCTCTTCCAAAGCCCCACGAAGCGCCTGCTGGAGGAGCTGGAGAGAGGGTCTCCCGTCCCAGAGAGCCTGAGCCCAAAAAAGCACAACCTGGCTATGGTACAGGACCATGGGGTCCATCTTTAAACCAGCTGCAGACGAGTGTAGACGGAGCCCCAATGAGGCCGTGCCCTTCACCTTGTGAAGGCTATTCAGGGCTCCTCGCCGAAGGCCTCGAAGTTGAGCACCAGTGAGCCCAGTGACAGGAGCGCCCCATAGAGCCGTCGCTTGTGGCCCAGCACGCTGTACCCGATGAATGGCCGCAGTTCCTCTGAGGCGCCTAAGTCTCCAGCTCCTCTTGGCCCCCTTGAGCAGACGGGACTTACAGGTGGGGTTGCGACGCCTCCTAGCACACGTAGCATCCGATCCCAGGCTGCGGACCACCCCTTTCCTGGAGAAGCGGAGGCCCTGCCATCGATGCTCAAGACCCTTGGCAAGTCGGGCAGAGGATGCAATGAAGTGGCTCTTGTGGTCCGCCAAGACCAGTTCAAGACGACGGAAGCCTTTGGTCATTTTTACACCGACATCCCCAAGCTCCTTGGTCACGAACGCCTCGGAGCCTAGCGCCTGCACGTGGACATCGTCCACTACGTTCCGAACGTGCACAGCTGGGTGCTGCTGACTAATCGAATGCAGCAGCCTATACAAGAGCGTACGCGCAAAGCTCGTTGCCAAGGTGCATCCCGCCAAGACCGTGCCTTCTGCATAGAATATATCACTTATGGCGTTCTGAAAACTAAGGGTCCGCGCTCCAGAATACACCCGACAAGCGATAAACACGAGTCTGAGATTCATGCCCGTCTCGCGAGCTTCCACCATGAGCTTATTATGCGAGATATACTCGTAGAATTTAGCCAAATCCGTGAACAAGGTAGCCACCTGGAAGTTATTCAGGCTAGAAACATACGAGTACATGTTATGCTCCCACCCAGCTCTGTCACAAGTTCGCCCCTTGGAACCCCAAAAGCAGGGAATATTGTGAGCCGCCTCCCAAGCTCGAGCGATGTCTTGCCGAAGCCTACCCCAGACACGGCACAAGCTGCATATCAATGCAATGGGCCGCAAACCGTCACTGTCGGGCTTACCGATAAACACGATGATCGACGGCCACTTGGTGGGGAGGGTAGGTTTGGCTTCCCACAGCAGTAGAACGTCTAGTAGTCGCAGCTGGAAGCTCTCATCCAAAAGTAGCCACGTACGTGGATTCACACAGTCCACCCCCAGCCCCACGTCGTGCCGAAACCTCTTGAGAGCCCCTCGAAGCTGCAGGAGATCTGGAGGTGGGAGGGTCGTGCTGAGGGCCTCCCGCTCCTGCTCGCTGCTGATGGACGTCTTACCGTTCTGCCAGAACTCGTCCCATTGGTCTTTGAGGCTCTGGATGGCCTGATCTCCCTGGAGCGGCAGCCCGTCGGGGCCAATCGGGTTCGGGGTGGGCCGGGTGTCCCGAGCAAAGCGATGCGCCGCTTTCCCTCCGCCAGCTACCGCATCACGAGCCCACGCTCTCCACCTCTGCCACCTGGCCTTTCCTTCCGCCTTCAGAACCCTCTGGGTGGTCAAATCCAGGTCCTCCAGAAACTGGCCAAACTCGTCACCCTGCTGCTGGCACGTTTCAACGATAGAAGGTAAGTCTTTCAGCGCACCAAGGTCAGGCCCTAACACAACTGGGTTGAGGCTGCGCAGGGCCTGGCACAGCCCATCGATGGCTGTCGCAAAGGTCTGGATGTCAGCCTTTTCCCAAAGCTTGCTGATCTTATGCACAATGGTCTGGAGGGTACGCCACTCACGAGCCTTCGGCGAGGTCCCCTGGTCCCATTTCCTACTCAAAAGCGTAGCCAACTGCACCGACCTCGTCTGAAACCCTCCAGCACGGCCTCTGAAGGGGGTGTCCTCGCCGTCCACGAGGTCGAACATGCGACAACATTCGTCCTCCATATGCCCTAACCATTCGCTCCAGGTATCTTCCAGGGAGGCCTCCAAGGGAAGTTGAGTGGGTTCCCAAGACCAGTCGTGAGCACAGGGTTCGCGTTGGCATCCGATCGGCAACTTGGTGGGGAAAGGCTTCCACGTCACACGTACCTGCACAGGCAGTCGAAGTGAAAACCCTCGCAGCGTCAGCATCACTGGGGTGTGGGGCCCGCACGGCGCTGAGTGCAGCGCCCTGACGTCGACGACACTGGACGCCACACCTCGTGAGACAAGGAAAAAGTCCAGGCACCTGGCGGAGCCTGTCGCTGCAAACGTAGGCACCTTAGGGGCGATGATCGTCGCTCCCAGCAGCTGGCTCCACCGCTGGAGCCCCAGGTTACTCGGCTCCATGTTCAGGTCCCCTCCCAAGATCCAAGGGCGCCCACACCCTTGTAAGAAGGCTCCCAGGTCCTCCAGAAGTTCCAGGTTGTCTCCAGAGCATTCCTGACCCACGTGCGAGTACAGCGATATCCACAAGAAGCCCGTGGGGATCATAGCATCGACATGCATGGCCGAGACCCTCCCAAGAGCAGAACGTCGGAGGCTCAGCTCACTGTCCAATAGCGGTCTGCATCGGATGTGCGAGGCTACCCCCGTCATGGTCCCCGCGCTCGTGGCCAACTGGTGATCTCCCGTCCGAACAGCAGGATTGAACGTGGCTTTAACCCCACGGAGGCTGGCCCATTTCTGGGCAGACCGAATCGAGGCTTCCTCCAGACGGGTCTCCTGGATGGCCCACCCGTGGGCCTTCTCCCCGCACTGCAGCTGCCATTCAAGAACTTCCTGGGCCGAGGACCAAGAGTTGGGGTTCAGGGTGACGAAACGCCAGTTGGTTTTATTGCGCTGCTGCCTGCGGCGCCGAGCCTCAGGCCGAGCAGGAGTCGCTGTCGTAGCGCTGCAGGTCGCGCTCAGGCTCGTCGTGGCCGAGGAAGAGGCTGGTGAAGTCAATGACTGAGCCTCCGCCGACTGTGCGCTGGCTGACTCGCTGGTCGACGCGGTCGGCTGACTCTGGCGATCTGTCGGCTGCTCGCGGGTGTCCATCCATGCGGCCGTGCTGCTCTGCGAGTCCACGTGGCGGTGGACCTCCTCGTCGTAGTCCTGGGCCGATGTCTCTCGCAGCTGCAAGAAGTATGCCCAGTAACGGCCCCGTGAGCGTGCCTGATCTGCCCACGA
>CAUYUJ010018704.1:662496-770227 GCA_963575745.1 Prorocentrum cordatum
CGCGCGCGTCCGCGGCCGGTGGCCGCGGCCTCCGCGGAGGCCGCGCGCGGGAGGCGCACGTGCCGGAGGCCCGCGCTGGAGGGCCGCGCGCGGGCCGCACGCGGCGCGCGCAGCTGGCTCTCGCCCGGGCCAAGAGATGCACAACACACATGCGCGCGCGCACGCACGCGCGCGCGCGCACGCGCACACGTACACGCGCACACACATACACACGCGCGCACACACACGCACACACACACACACACACACACACACTTGCACTTACACTTACGCGCGCACACACACACGCACACACACACACAGACACGCACGAATACTCTCACACACATGCACAAACACCACCCACAAACACACACACACAAACATACACACACAAACATACACACATATACGAACGCACACACACAAACAAACAAATCAAACACACAACACAAGACAACTAACAACACATCGTATGCGCATGCTGCACACGCCGTGTGCAGCAGGCGCACACGATTGGAAATCCAGCCGCTAAAACATGTAGGGGCAGGTCTGTCGACGGTCTCTGAGCTGCCCATGTCAGATGCCCCTGGGCTTCTACAGGGTCCCAGGGGCGATCCGGAGACCAGAAACTTCTGTGGTGCACCCGCTGGCAGGCTGATTTCTTCATGGATGCACCAGCAGCACACCCCCCAATGCCAGGGGAGATGCCTTGTAACTACCACGTACCTGTGTCGGGAAGGTCGGCGAACCAAGAGGGGCTTGGGAGACAACACCGAGACCCGCCGTCCTGAGTCGTCACACCATTGCAAGAAACAAAAAGACACCAGCAAAATTCTCGATCCCATTTTTACCCGCCAGTAGGAAGAAGTAGGTGGGAGCATGAAGTGGGACAGCGGATAAAGTAGATTGGGTTCGGGTCCGCCCAAAGAATTAAAAACAACAGCGATGACAAATCGACTATTGAAGTAGGAAGACGCTTGAAGTAGATCGGGATCTGGATATCCCAAGATACCTACTTCCAACGACTGGCGAGTAGTTGTCTGGAGCTGGGTCGATCGGTGCGAGGCCTGATGGGCCCTGGGCACCGACACGGGGCAAAATCGCTGATTGAGTTTATTGCCCAGCCCAGACCTGCAATTCTGAGGGGCCTCTGACATCACGCCCTTGTCAGCACGTGGCTCCAAGACCTCCCGACCCATTGCCTGGGACAGGATTCTCGTCGCGGATCAATGTTTGACTGCCCTGGGCCCTGGCAACGGCCACCAGAGGCCGCGTTGCAAAAGACAAGCCGCCAAAGATCTGGGGAGGTCTCCTGGAAGAGTTCAGCCGGAGGCCTCCGCGGAGCCCTCCCGAGCCAAGACGCACACAGCCTCCAATGGGCATCACCCTGGACCCTCGAGCGTCGACCCTGGACCTCGAGCCTCGTCCTCGAGCAGAAGCAGCGCGAGGTGGGACGACAGGGGGTGACCTCAGGGGCGGGGGGCGCGGGGGAAGCGGGGGAGGCATCGACCTCACATCGGCAGGATGCTGCCGACAGATCGGCGACGGGCCTCCGACCGCGAGTCCGCAAGTCCTGCCGATCGCGAAGTAAAACAGGGCTAGCATCGGGATAAATCGCTCCAGAGCGTTCCGGAGCGCTCTCAGAGCGTTCCGGAACGCTCTGGAGCGGCCGCGGCGCCCAATACATCCTCCAAACCCGCCGATTCTCAGAGATTTCGAGTTATCCCGATCCGATTTTGTCCCGATCTTCGCGTCGTTTTAGTCCTGCCGATCGCGAAGCCTCCTCGCGATCCGATCGGTGGGCTGTCCGGCCCCCATCGGCGATCAGCGAAGGGGCGCTTAGGGGGCTGGTGCGTCCCCCCCTGAGCCTATCCTCGGCCACACACATCGGCATGTGCACCGCAGCACCTGTGTACACTGCGGTGCTTGTGCACACCACAAGAGCCGCGTGCACGAACAACGCATGGCAAACATTTGCGCCGCAGCGCTTCCGTGCACCTCCCGCCGGGGTCCACATCTGGAAAATCTCCGGTGGCCCGAACATATCAATCTCAATATGTAACTTACTTGTGATTCTTGATTTTTCTGGCCCAGGGTGCCGTTTTTTTGCCGACCATGTCTGTGTACACCACAGCGCCTGTCTGGTGTGCGCCACGACGCCTTTGCACACCACAACTGCTTGTGTACACCGCAGCGCCTGTTTACACAATATAATGCCTGTGTACACCAAATTGCCTGTATAAACCACAACACCCCTGTGCACCGCAGCGCCTGTGTACATCACACACACACACACACTGCCTGTGAACACCACGACGCCTATGTGCACCGCGCTGCTTCAGCACCATATTCGTACACCACAGCTCCGGTGCACCAACAGTGTTTGTGTACACCTCAGAGCTGCGTACACTTCCAGGGTCCCCAGCAGGACCGAACTCCAGAAAATCGTGGGGAATCCGAACGTATCAAATCCAATATGTAAGCTATTGGTGATTATTGATTTTTCTTGCGCAGGGAACGGTCCTGTCTTTTGGGCCCACAACACCTGTGTACACCATAGCGAATGTTTGCACAGCAGCGGATGTGTACACCGCAGCGCCTGTGTACACCACAAGGAGTGGTACGCCGCGATGACAGTGCACCACAGTGCTTCTGTACACCACCATGCCTGGGATGCCTGCGTGCATGGTTACTGATGTTGCAGCAACAATTGTGCATAACACACAGCTTGTCTTCACCATGTTGCTTGGGTGCATCACGATGCCCCCGTGCACCGCGCGACCTGCGTGCACCTATGCTTGCGTGCACCACGACGCCTGCGTACACAACAGATCTTGCTGCAACAGCAGCAAATGCGCGCACCGAAGCGCCTCGCTGCTTGTGCAAACCGCAATGCCTGTGCACGCGCTGTTCCCGTGAACGTCCACATGCCTATGGACGACTTCGGTCGTCGTCGGTCGTCGGTATCGTCGTCGTCGTCGTTCGTCGTCGTCTATCGTCATCTATCGTCGTCTGTCGTCGTCTGTCGTCGTCTGCCGTCTGCCGTCCGTCGTCTGTCGTCTATCGTCTGTCGTCGTCTCCCCGTGCCACTCCAAGCCCCAACCTTTCGCCAGCGTGCATCCAAACACCAGCATGCCGTGGCGAACACCGGCGTGCCGTTGAACACAGCGCTCACCCCCCGACCTGCACAACCGGCCAGGCTAGATTATCCTGGGGGGGGGGGAGGGGGCGAGCCCGATAACCCGGGTTATCGCCAGACCCTAAAACAAGCAGTCTCCCAGAGTGACCCTAGGCAAGCGTGACCGTTGGTGCGCGGCTCAAAGGGGGAGCACAGGGGGGCCAGCCCCAGGCACGCCAGCCGCCGCCGTCGCCTCGCGTTTCACGACCGGGGAGCCCCATGGGGCCCGAACCAGGAAGGTCACCCCAGTCGAAAAGCCACTCTCACCCACCGGTCGGAAGACGTAGGTAGAAACAGGAAGCAGGAAGGCGTTGAAGGCAGATTGGGCTTTCTCTCGCACCCCCTGAAGTGGACGGAAGCGGTGAAGCTCTCGATCCTTGAAGTAGGAAGGCGCTTGAAGTAGACTGGAATCTGGGGGCCCAGAAAGACCTGCTTTCAACGACCGACGGGTACGCGTATCCGGTATCCTCCTCGAGCGTTGCACCTGGCAGCGGCAGGAGGGGCCTGGAGTCCCGCTGCGCGGACCACCCCGTTGCGGCGCGGGGAGCGGGCGCCGCGGGGCCAGGAGCTGCGGCTGCGTGCGCGTCGGGTCGCTCCACCTGGGGCGGCGCGCCCCGGGCGACGGACTCCTCCACGTAGTAGAACCTTGGCGGCGCGCACAGGGGGGGTAGGGGCAGGGGGGGGAGGCTTCTTCGAAGGAGGCTGCCTCTTAGCAGGCGCGGGCCTTGCATCTGCAAGCAAGGCCCGCCGCCTCTGAGAAGCAGGGGTGCTTCTAGGAAGCCTTCCCCCCTCCGCCCACACCCCTCTGCGCGCGGCCGGGAACCGGCTACTGCTGAAGTACTGCTCGCTGACCTAGGCAGCAGCACTTTCACAGGAACTCCCGCGCTTCCCACGGGCGGTGTCTCCGCCAGCGCAAGGGGCCCTCCCAGCACCCTGGGTGCCTCCAGTGCCCCGCCCCCCCCTGGCACATCGTGCGCCGCTGAGGGGTGAGGGGGAAGGGTCTGGCGCCGTCGGAGACACCACCCGCGGACCCCTCCGATAGGTCCAGCAGAGTATGCCCCACCCGACTTGGGGGGTGCCAAGTTTCGACTCCCGACCCGTTCTATCGCCCCGCATGCCGCGCCACATACATCATGATATGTTAACCAGCGTGGACCCGAAACAGTTATTTCCTACATCTATGCGGTATAATCCAGGTGGTTCAATCAACGTGGTGCAATATAGGATCTGGGTGGTGCAGTCCATGATGTGCAATCTACATTGTGCGTAGCAATGCAAAGCTATGCAACGCAATGCAAATCAATGCAAAGCAAGGCAAAGTGATGCAATGCAAAGCAACGCCACGCACACTTCTAGAAAGCCATGCAAAGCAATGCAAAGCAATGCAACTCGATCGCAAAGCGATGCCAACCAACACGAACGAGTGCGAGGCAACGCAGCGCAACGCCACACGACGCACAGCAAGGCAAAGCAGCGCAATTCGATCGCGACGCAGCGCAACTCACTGCAGATCAAAGGCAATCCAGTGCAGTGCGATTGCGATGCCGTGCAGCGGAGTGCAGAGCAGCGCAAAGGCAACGCAGCGCGGCGCCGTGCAGAGCCAGGCAGAGCCGTGCAGCGTGCGGGAGCCTCGCACAACCAGAACTCGCGGCCGAGGACGGCGGCGACGGGCAGCGGCGGGCGGCCACTGGCCGGCGGGAACGACAACCAGGCACAGTTTTCGGTGGCAACTCATGGGAGCCTCCCATGCCATCTTGTCGGCTCTTGCCCATCCACGCTAGATCGACGCTAACCGACGGTAGCCGACGATCAATCGGCGCTATCTCATCCACTCCCAGACGCTAATCGACGCTAGTCGACGCTAAAGACAAACTTCAGAGGGTATTACAGGGCTCCCAGGATTTGTAGCCGAGAGAATTCTTTAGAAGAGGAATGGGAACCAGTACGTGCAAACACCCTTTGGGGAACACGAGCGCGCAGTCACAACATGCGTACAGTACATACAAAAAGAACGTATGTAAACACTCGTACGTGTACCATGTGTGAATCGCAAACGATCCGAGTAATGTGTGAGCTAGACGCATCGCGTGTGCTAACAAAACACATACATAAACAACAGCTAACCGTAACACGATACCCTACATGCAGATAACACGTGCACCGAGCACATGCACAGTATGAACAAGTAGCGTACGCACGACACAACACGTACGGCCAGCATGCATGGGCTGAAACCAAAATAATAGATCGCACAAGACATAACAACGTCTACCACGAACACGCATGCCTGCGGCAATCAGAATACGGATAAACCACACAACTGTAATACCACCTAGCACTATGCCAGCAACTAAGAACATGCAAATCAATACGAATCGGCATCACTCACAAATCACATGAGAACCGTCATCAAACCATTCACACCCAGCATGCACGCATGCCATACCTTCAGAACGAACATAAACAGCACCCGCAGGAAATGCCACCCCCAATGGGTGGGTGGGGATATGTGGGTGGAAACGTGTTGGTTGCAGATTCGGCGACGAGTGAAAATCGGCAGACCCTTCGGCGTGAGTGAGACGCTGTCGTCGTCTCCGTCGTCGTCGTCGTCGTCGTCGTCGTCATCGTCAGCCCCAAGGGAATCTAGAAACGAACAGGGAGGAAAGCAACGTCGTAGTTAAATCGGCTCCCTCCTCTTTTCCCCTCCCTGACGGAGGGTGTGGGGTGGTAGGGGGGGTACTCCAAATCCCGCATTAATCGTCCCCCCGGTCTGCCTTTTTAAGGCGCCTTTTGTAACTGGGGTGGTCCGGTTTGTTAGGGCGCTTTCCGGTCGGGAACACTTAGGGCGCATGTGGAGGAAGGGGGGGGGTCGATCAATAGAGGATCTGGGGTCGAGGGGCTGTGCACCATGGGGGTGGGGGAGGGGTCCTGGGGCAGATCGCCGCCCCACTCCTCCCCCTGGGGGCCCGGCGGCGGCCCTCCCTCACTGGTCCACCCTGTGGACAATGAAGGACCCAGGGGGGAGGGCCGTCCGGGGGGGGGGGGTCCTCCTGGAGGGGAGTCCAAAGGGGGGTCTCGTCTGCGGCGGGGGAGGGTGGTCCCGGGTTAGTAAATACGGCCCCCCGGGGTCCAGGCGGATCCCGTGGGGGGGGGAACCAACGGGGGTCCCTGGGGAGGTTCCGCCTTCAAGGTCGGCGGCTCAGGCCGTAAGGCCTTCGCGATATGTGAGTTGGCAGCGTTAAGCGGGTGAGTGAGGGTACTCGGGTGGCAGTTCAGATGGATGAGCAGGGTATTTTGATTGCATTTTCAACTAAGTCGGATTGGATAGCTGGTTTCACATTTATGCGCGTGGGTGGAGCTAGTTCGGGCTGCAGTCTCTCGGCGGGCGAGTGACACATTTGGGGTTGCAGTATGGGGCGGGTGTGTAAGTAGATGTGGGTTGCAGTTTCTTTTTCCTGGCGGGGGGATGAACGTGTCACGATTACAACTTTAGGTCGATGGGTAAAGATGTGTGGGCTGTTTTTGTTGATGACGTTCGGTCAGGAGATGTGCAATGCAATGTCAGGCTGGGTGCGATAATATGCAGTAGTGTGGCCGTGAGCATGGAGATAGGGAGGTATTTAGGCCAGTATGTTAGGGTGTGGGGTGCATTGACCGGGTGAGTGAGGATACGTGGGTTGTAGCTGTAGGCGGATGTGCGAGGATAGTCTGTCCGTATCTTTGTTGGTGGATCGGTGCACAGATGTGGGCTGCAAATTCAAGCGGGCGGGCGGGTCAGGATACATGGGCTGCAGTTTTAGGCGGGCTGGTGGGCTTATTATGTGCTTTGAAAGGAGAGAGAGAGAGAGAGGGATGAAAGGAAATTGGGGGATGAAAGGGGGGTGAAAGGAGATTGCCGGCAGAGGTGGGCGGGCGGCCGATGAGATCTGGGCTTCAGCTGGGCCGCGAAGACGCAGCCACTGTGGCCTGCCGGCGCGGCGCTCCGCCCGCACGGCAGCCCGCCCCTCGGCCACCCGCCAGGCCCACGCCCACGGGTGGGCCGTCCGAGCGGTTGTTTTTCTGGCTGCCGACCTGGCCGCTCTCGTTGCGGAGCCGAAAGTTGCCGTCCTGTTTGGACGCCCGAAGTGGGTTCGGAAAAGCTGGGTACAGTGCCCAGCAGCAAGTGTCGCCCCCAAACGAGCAGCGGCCGCCGTTGGGCGGGCGGCCTTCTGCCTCAAATGGGCACCGGCGGCGGCGGCGCAGGCAGCGAGCCCTGTTCAACATGCACAGGGACTGCTGTTAGGCATTGTGTACCGAGAAGGAGGAGGAGGAGGAGGGGAAGGACCAGGAGCAGGAGGAGGAGGAGGAGGAGGAGGAGGAGGAAGAGGAGGGGAAGGACGAGGAGGAGAAGCAGGAGGAGGAGGAGGAGGAGAAGGAGGAGGAGGAGGAGGAGGACGAGGAGGAAGGGGGGGGGAGGACTTCGTGCCGATCCTCGTCCACGGCCTCCACGATCGCCAGCTCCCCGGCGAGCAGCTGCCACTGCAGGTCGGCCTGGTGCACATCGTCCGGGCGCCTCACCCGGTCGCCGGGGGCGGGCGGCCCGGACCTGCAGGGGCACGCGAGGAACGCCCCGCCCATGATGGCGTCGGCCGCGCGCTGCCTCTCCTCCTCTCGGCGGCGAGCGAGGCGGGGAGAGTACGAGGAGGAGGAGGCCTTCTCGGAAGGCGGCGGGACTTCTCGGAAAAGCCCTCGCGCCTTCCCTTCTCGAGAAGTTGCCCGTGTCTTCGGGGGAGGCTCGGGAGACTTCTCCGAAGGCCGCGGGACCCCCGAGCCGTCTGAGAAAACCGTCTGCATTCTCATTCCCGGGCTCGCTGCCGATCCTTGGCCTGGCTCTCCCAGCTGGCCTTCATGCTCTGCAGCTCGTCCTTGAAGCTCTCGACCGAGCAGACCTTGGAGGCCAATGCATGCCAGTGGAGGGGCAACGGCGGCGCTCCCGCTGGGCCCACAATCCGGTAAAGATCGACCCCAGGATTAGGCCGGGCGTGTCGCCCCACAGGCGGATTTTGGACAAATGGAAAAAAACATCCAAACCATAAAACTCAAGGCGGAAAACGGACCAAAGGAAACATAATCATCGAACATTACACATGTGCTCAAAAGTAGTCAAACATCGTCCCCCTGACTACTTTCTTTGCTAATTTTGAAAACCCCTGCTGTAGAGGGACCCGCCCGACGGAGCTCGTGGACCCCGTGCAGGGGCCCGCCCTGGCCCGGTTTCCCCGGGCGGATCCCGCCGTGGCGACGATAAGAGCCTCCCGGGAGGCCCAGACTTTGAGGGGGCGAAGAGCGCCATGGAAGGCCACCGTTGTCTCGCCCAGCCCTCCTCTTGAGCAGGGATCGACCGTCCCGGCATGCCTGTAGGCCTGCCGCGCAATGTTCTTCGAACCCAAAAATGTTCTAAGATATAACGTTAATGTTGCTCCGATCGTGCTTAAAGACCACATCCCAGAAATACTTTCGAGCACCCAGAAAAGTATCGAAAGAGTGTCGAAGCAGTGTCGAAACAGTCTCTCCCAGGGCCCGACACGTGAAAACCATAGAGTTTCGGTACTTGTTTGGTGCCCGATGCCCAACATTCTTTCTGGTGATCACGGCTCAAGTAACTTGGAACATCATAATTCTAAGAACAAGCAACAAGGTTCTCAGGACGTAGGCTCGATGTGTGAAAACGAGACAGCCTCAGCCAGAAGTGTCCTGAGAACCTCCGGGTGCATCTACCACCACAGGAAGAGAGGTCCTCAGACCAGTCCCTGTGGTGGGCCCCCGACGGGCGAGCCAGGACGCCTCGCCACCGTTTGTGAAGGGGCCCCAGGACACACAAATAAATACACACGAATAAAACAAATCCCCCTATTTTCCAATCTTTGTCTGGTTCTTGTCTCCCCCCCCACTTCCCATCTTTCTGCATATCTTCCTGGGAGTCGACGATCAATTGTGTCTGTGTGCTTCTTTCCCTCCTGCGTTGGATCCCCCGCTGACCTCGACGCCCCCCCAGCTCACCCGCCGCGCCGCGGCGCGACCCGGGGGCCTGCGGCCCCGAGGCCGCAGCGCCGGCGGCGCCGCGGGCGGCGGCGGCGGCGCCGCGGGCGCCCGGGGCTGCGCCGGGGAGGGCGCCGCGCGCGCGCCCGCGCCGCCCTGCGCCGCGGCCTGGGGGCGCCACGTGCCGGCACCGCTGCTGCCAGGTGCCTCCCTCCTGCCTAAAACAGGGCTAGGATCGGGATAAATCGCTCCAGAGCGTTCCGGAGCGCTCTCAGAGCGTTCTGGAACGCTCTGGAGCGGCCGCGGCGCCGAATACATCCTCCAAACCCGCCGATTCTCAGAGATTTCGAGTTATCCCGATCCGATGTTGTCCCGATCTTCGCGTCGTTTGACTGCCCACACCCCCTCGCGTGGTGAAAACAGATCGCGACGGGAGGTTTGTCGTCACTCTCTGCCTCCCTGTCGGACCGGCAGCACAGCGACTCGGGATGGAAAGCGGGTCCCGGGGAAGAAGGGGTCCAGACCTCTGGCGGGCGGGACACTGCGACAAAAATCACGGCGTCGGGGGTCTGGGTAGATGGGGCGCGCCGTTGCCAGAGTCTCGAGCGAATCCACGAGCAGCGGCATCGGTAGATCTCTCCAGGACCTGCAGGTGCCGATAACCGCTCGTCCCCGTATCCCTCTCCAGAGCGGTGCGCGCTCTCGCTGGCATCTCGAGGCGAGTCCAGCCGTGGCGACGAGCAGGCTCGCGGATACACCCCCAAGAAAGGGCTCCCCGACGACCAGAAGCCAGAAGCCTCGAACCTCTCCAGGGCGAGCAGCGCTGTCGGCATCTCCCCCCCGTCTCCCGGGGGGTGCGCTCTGAGCAGGAGCTCGCGGCGCATCCGGCGGTGGCGGCGAGGGCCTCCCGGGGGGGGGCGTCAAAAAAAACGAGCACGACGCGAGGGGAGGGCAGCGGTAACTACGGGCACCTCCGCGCATCTCACCCCCCCCCCTCCGAGCCAGGGGGTGCGAGGCGGCCAGCTGCGAGGGGAGGGTGGCGGTCCGGGTGCCTTCTTTGGACGCCCGAGTTATCCGCGGGGTAACTCGGGTCCGGGGTAACTCGGGTTTGGATTTCCAAGAAAGAAACCCGAGTTAGCCCTGACCCGAATTATCCCTGATGATTCGGGGCTCTGGGCGCCCGAGTTATCCGGGGTAACTCGGGTCCGGGGTAACTCGGGTTTGGATTCCCCAAAACAGAACCCGAGTTATCCCTGACCCGAGTTACCCCTGATGATTCGGGGCTCTGACTTCTCCTCCCCCGAGCATCTTCCCCCCCCCCCGCTGAGCCAGGGGGTACGAGGCGGCCAGCTGCAGAATCGCCGCGGCCCAGCGCGCAGGCACCGCCCCCTCCGGCGCGGAGGCTGGCGCCGCGGGCGGCGCGGCGGGTGGCTCGTCGCCCGCACCTCGCGCAGGAGATCGGCTGCAGCATCGGTGTACCGAGGACGCACCCCGAATGTGTATGTGTGTGTGTGTGTGTGTGTGTGCGTCGTCAAGTCTCCAACAAAAACAGCGCAGCATCTTCGTACATCTTCGTGCATCCGCGCACCTCTTCCGAAGTGTGCAGGCCCGACCAGAGGAAACAAGTTTCAAGTTTGGGGTACGTAGGTGCTGCAGTCGATCTCCTGCTCGTGGGCATCGTTTCGCCGATCCCCATCCTTACGGGCTTGGCCTGGGCCCCGCTGGCCGATCTAGCCCGCAGATGGGGATTCTAGGCTGGGGCTTCGACAAGGGGGGGGGGATGGTGGGGATCGGGATGGGGTGGTGGTGGCAGTCCTACAGGACGCAGGGGCCGTCCGACTGTCTCCAGGGCGTTCACAAATATGGCGCGGGAGCCCGACTCACCCCGTCTCCGCTCCGCTCTGCGTAGTTACTCGTCCTCACTTCTCCTCCACCAATGGCGGTCCGGATGGGGATGGGGATCGGTTAACTAGCATGGGGGAAACGGGTCCTGAGGGGAACGGGTCCTCGACCCTGGGGCCTCCCCCCAGGACGAGATCTTCGTCCCGAGTCGCTTTCTGAGAGTCCCGGGGCCTGTGGATAGCCCCGCGGGCCCGAAAACGGCGACAAACCTCAGGACCCGTTTCCCTCACCCAGACACCCGGCGAGATGATCTTTTCAGTGCGCGGCCCGGTCCCAACCCCTTCCCCGGATGGGGCTTTTCATCGCGGATCCATGCTGGATGGCCCTCGGGCCCGATGACGGGACCCGAGGCAGAAATCGATGGAACACCGCCGCCGGATTGAAGCGCTCATGCCCTCGGAGGTCCAGTAAAGGAGAACAATTAGTGACCCCCCCCCCGCCCCCCAAACTCAAAGTTGGCACGCGCGGGGGAGACTGCGGTCGAAGTGCAACTCATCAGACCCACCGCCGACCTTGAACATTGGGGGGATGGGGGAGGCGTTGACGGATGAATGTGGCAGGAGTGCTTGCTATTCTTCTCCGAGGCCTGGATGAGTGTGGCACGAGTGTTTGGCTATGTTGTCCGAGGCCTGTCTGGGCAGGACCCGCTTTCCCCCCTGGAAGGGGCCCCAGGACACACAAACAAATACACACAAATAAAGATATTCCCCATATCTTCTGGGTTCCTGTCTTCCCCCCCACTTCCCACATTTTCCCCCATGTTCTGGGGAATCGAGGATTACTTGTGGCCGTGTGCTTCTCTTCCTCCTGACCCCTGGCGAGTTCGCAATGACACCCCGCCGGAGCACCCGCCGAGCGCAGGGGGTCGGCAGGCCGCGGGCACACGGGCCCGGCCGCGGCGGCCCCGCCGAGCGCGGGGCCCGCGAGCCGCGGCGGGCGCGGCGGCGCGGGCCGCCCCGCGCCTGGCCGGCCCTGCGCGGCGCTCGCCATCGCTCGGACGTCCATGTTTTGTGTTTTTGTTCGGTTTCGAATCGTGCGTGGGTTTTTCGCCAAATGGTCAAGGATGCTCCTCGATGGTCCTCGCCGAGGAAAAAACGCACACGTCCGAGCGATGCCAGGGGCGGGGCACGAGGCACACTCGGCGGCGAGCGAGGGGGGGAAGTCAGAAGGAGACTGCCTCCTCGGAAGGCGGCGGGGCTTCTCAGGAGCCTTCGCGCCTCCTGAGAGGTTTTCCTGTGTCTTCGGGGGGTGGCTCAGAAAAGTTCTCGGAATGCCGGGGGACTTCCGAGCCTTCTGAGATGGCCGTCTCCTTCTCATTCCCCCCCCTCGCTCGCCGCCGACACACACCGTCGGGGGGGGGGGGCTTCTGCCCGGTCGGCGGCGACGACAGGGGCGAATAGCCCAGGGGCGGGCATCACACGCATTCGCCCGGGAGCCCTGGCGAAGACAGGGGTCATCGGCGCATGCGGAATGCATGTATTGCTCTCCCCTGGGCTATCCGCCCCTGTCGTCGCCTCTGACTCAGCGTGTCGCCACGGCGGCCCCGGCGACGTTCCGGTAACAGCGGAGGCCAGTCCACAAGAAACCGTCCACAAGAGACCCAACCCTGAGACCCCAGGGCGTCCATTGACTTTTGGCGTGGGAGCGTCACGCTCTCCGTGAGCAAAACCAAAAAGGATCGAGACCCAAGGAGCCCAGGGCACCCTGGAAGCAGACAGGGCGTTTCTGGGCATGGGCCCCCACTGTAGGTCGGGCAGGTCCTACAGGCGGGTCTTGGCAGACGCATGAAAAATAGCCAAAACACAGTCAGACAGAAAACCAGAGAGCACGAAAAGTCGTCCCGTGGTTGCTCTTACTGTTCTTGTATATTCTTCCCGTAGAAGGACGTGCCGGACTTGACGCTGGTGTCTACCAGCGCGACGAGGAGCCGGGTGGCAGCGAGCAGCAAAAAACGGCACGACGCGACGACGACCACCGACAGACGGCAGACGAACGACACAGGCGCGGGAGGGAGGGGAAGGAGGGGTGGGAGTGGTGGGGGGAGGGGGAGGCGCGCGCCCGCGCGCGCGCTCAGCTAGGGGGCCACATGTGAACCCTACCCCTACCCCGAACGATTTCTGAGGGGGAGGGTGGGGTTCACTTCGTTCGGGAGCTCCCGAGCGAAGTGAACGCCACCCTCCCCCTCAGAAATCGTGGGGGGTAGGGGTAGGGTTCGCATGTGGCCCCCTATCAGCTGCCCCGGCGACACGCTGCAGTCGGGGTTGCTTGGAGAGGGCACGCCTTCCGAGGGCCACATCGCCACAGGCATGCAGAGGGCATGGGCCGCGAGGCACAGGGCGCAAGGGCGCCCTTGATCTGGCAGGGCCGACCTCTGGCGTAGTGGGCCAGCACCGGCGGCACGACACGCTGAGAAACCTTTTCGGACCCCATTCGGTACAAGGGGAAACGAGAAATACATAGCGAACGACAGGCTGCACCAGTGCCAGACGACAGCCCAGCAAAAGGCACTGCGCACGTGGCCTGCAATCCTGCGGCTGGGTATCACCAAATGTGTCCACACGGGCTTCCCGTCGAGCTGGCCGGAAACGCTCGGGGCCTCGACGCTGGGGGACTGGGAAATCGATGGCGTGCCGCTCGAAAGCGCGGTGGGCCAGAACCGGCCCGAGCGACGCGCGGTCCTCCAACTCCCCACCGCACACCGAAGCTCGGTGAGAAGAAAGACACCCCAGCTTCCCAGCCAGTGGGGCGCTGGAGTGCCTACCCCGAGTTTCCTCATAAGCGTAGGGGGGGGCGACACCCCCGCCGACAGCCCCACATCGACCCCCGACGCGGGCAGCCACCGCGCGCCGAAGGCGCTCCGACCCACGTCGCGGCGCGACGACGAGGCGAGGTTGACCCCCGTGGTGGGGGTGCCCCCCCACGCTTATGAAGAAGCCCAGAGTACAGTGACCCGTATCATAAGGACGAGGGATAAGGACGCAAGGGCCTTGGAAGGCCATGTCGACGCTTCGCTGGCAGGGCGCGGCCAGCGAAAGCTGACAAAGATGGGCCGAAGGGGAAGGATACAAGGGCAACCTCGGGAAAGCTGCTCATCCTTACCATGCGGGTTGACGCTATGCACCGCATTCCTTTGCCGAGCTCCTCGGCTCCTTGGCCCGACCAAACGGCGTGTGGCATCGCATCGAGCCCCAACTTCCCAGCCAGCTTCCCGGCTAGTGGGCCGCTGGAGTTCCTCCACTTATAGGCACCGACGTCCTTCGCAGAGCTCTTCGGCTCCGTTGGCCCGACCAGACGGCGTGTGGCATCGCATGGAGCCCCAACTTCCCAGCCAGCTATACCCCGCCGGTGCTGCGCTGGAGTTCCTCTACTTAGGCACCGCATTCCTTCGCCGAACTCCTCGGCTCCATGGGCCCGGCCAGACGACGTGCGGAAATTCTTGAGCAGGGAACGGCCGTCCCAGCATTCCTATAGTCATACCATGAACTGTTCTTAGAACACAAAAATGTGCTGAGAACAAACACAATGTTCTTAGAACATAAACCCGACGTATTAAAACAAGCCAGTCCCAGCCAGAAATGTTCTAAGAACATTTCGTGGGAGCCACAAAAGGTTCTTAGAACATTGTTTGGTGGGGCTAGAGGCGAGCCGGAACGCTTCGCCCCTGCTTGCAACTCTCGCATTCGGGCCCCCTCCGGCCTGCGCGTCGGAGCCGGGCGCGTCGCCGGCCCTGCGGAGCGACGCGGCCGAGCCGCGGCGCGGCAGCCCCGGCGGGCGCGGGGCCTCGAGGCGGCGCGCCCCGAAGGGGGGGGGCCGAGGGGGGGGGGCGGCCTCTGAGAAGCCACGGGGGGGCCCGGGCCCTCCAGGCTTCGAAGCAGCCCTGCGTTTTTGTCCGTCTGTGTTGCTTGCCCCCGCCCTCGTCGAGGGCCTCTGAGCAGCCCTCGCAGAAGCCTCGAGTGCCCTTCTGAATGGGCCCCAGCCTTCTCTCAGGAGTCAGGAGCCCTGCCGATGCCTTCTCAGAAGGCCCCCCCCCCCGCGCCACCCCTTGAGCGCGACGCCGAGGACCAGGGGCGGCGCGGGCGGCGGCAACGGCCGCGAGGCCGCGTTGCGGGGAGGCCGGCCCTCGGCGCAGACCACGGCGGGGCCGCCCATGATGGCGGTGCCGAGGGCGCCGAGGGCGTCAGAGGAGAGCGGGGGGGGGGCGGGGTGCTGCCCGCAGGCGTATGAATTCGGTGCGCTGCCGTTCGAGCCGGAGAAAGATAGGAGCACCTCGCGCGCACCGCTGCCACGATGCCGCCAAGGAAAGGCTCATCAGGCTGCCACAACACGTGTGTGTGGGGCAGAGGGCACAGCCTAGCTCCACCAGAAGGTTCCTCCCACGCTCATCCCTGGCATGAGGAAAAGGGGTCCTGAGGGAAACCGCGTCCCAGACCCTGGGGCTATTTCTGGGAACATGTTTTCATTCCGAGCCTGTTTCTGGCGGCCCAGGGGTCCAAGAGGGGCCCTGAGAGTCCGAACGTGGCCAAAACAAATCACGACCCATGCCCTCAGGACCTCTTTCATTTGTTGTTTGTTTTCTTGATCGATCGATAATCCCACCAGCCCTTTAGGGCGTCGGTGGTTTAACGAGTTTCCTCTTCCACCCCTCCTTCTTCCCCTTCGGGGAGGGGTTTACCCCTCCCCCTACCCCCTCCCCACTGACCTGGACAGGGGGGGCCGCGATCGGTCGATCTTGGACGCCCCTGGGAGGGCTAAAATTCGACACCCCTCACGAGGATCGTGGCTCCTGAGGGGGGGGCTGAAATTTAGGAACCCCCCTTCGTTGATCGATCTCCTCCAAGATGGCTCCGAGAGACGTCTTGGACCCCCTCTTGGGCCCTGCGCGCGGGCGGGCGGAGCGCCGCCCGCCCGCCCGCAAGGCCCAAGAGCCCACCAAAACGTTCGAAGATACTTCCAAGACGCCACCAGGGAAGAGGAAGATGAGGAAGAGGAGGAGGAGGAGCAGGAGGTGAGGGAGGAGGAGGAGGAGGAGGAGAAGGCGGAGGAGGAGGAAGAGGGGGAGGAGAACAGCTGCCGATCATCGGCGCTCTTCGTTCGAGCGCTTGGTGTAGGATGGACTGGTGGGGATACGCGAAGCGTCAAGAATTCTGTCAAGTTCCTGCGGTGCAGGCCCTGGTTGCCGTGCATAGACTGCAGCAGTGATCGCGCTACAGGTCCGGCGCGCATCGTCATGATGATGTCTACTTGCGGCCGCTTGACTACTGCAAACGGGCGGATGTTCGCACAGAATTCAAACACGTCGTCCTGGCGGTGAATCTGCAGAAGGCTATCACCACGGGTGCTGTTGGTATACACGTTGGTTCCTTTCGAGCGAAGTACGACTTCTTTAAAAGCTTCTAGGAAAGAACGGTTCTTTTGGGACAAAGATACAGAATAATAGAATCCATTGCCTCGCTGATGGCATCCAAACGAACCATCGGCATCGCAAAATCCAGCTGCGTACGCAGACACTTCATCTTCTGACGAGCACAGCGACCGCAATTGAGTAATGTACATTTGGGCAGTAGTATTATCAAGACTGCTTACCCTTAGTGCACGCAGCTCCCCCTGCAATTGAACTCTTGCCTGACGTACTGAATCGGCCAGCTGCCGGCCACCAATTCCAGGAAATAAATCTCTGCGCTGAAGCAGCATGTTCGCCTGTGGCCGTTTGATGCACAAACCAGAACCACACAAATCCTCCAATGCAGGGAAAACCGTGAATCCACTGAGTTGCCATTGGTACATTGGGCGACAATTCGAACTTTTAGTTTTTCGCCATTCGTACACTCCCCCCCCGTATACAAGATGGAAGCAATCCAAAGAGCGCCTCGACTCCGCTGAAATTGATGCTGAAATGCTCATCTGGGGTTGAATCATGTGGCCCTTTTTGCTATACATTATGCTGCCGTCTCCATCGAAAAAGCCTCCTCGCCAATGTGAGTGAATCGCAAATGTGCAGCCGGGTCGTTTCCTCAACATCAAACTGGAACCGGAAACTGCCTGCAACGCGAATCAACTGAACTGTTGCGCCCTCACAGCCCTGAATCGTTCAAAGACACCATGTCTGGTACGTTGACCATTGGAACCCGTCAAACTCCTGAAATTGTCTTGAAACGAATGCACGCGGCGCTGAAACAGCGAGAACCACATGTTGAAGAATCACCGCCCGCAGTCCGTTAAACTCTTGCAATTTGTTAAAACGAATGTCCACGACGTTAAGGTAAGAACCACATTTTGAAAAGGAACCGCCCCCCATCAGGAACCTGTTCACATGTTTTGGAAAGAATGCTCGCGGCGCTCAGGCGAACACCACATTTCCTGGACCGCCCCCCCCCATCCTGGGAACTACTGTAACTTGTTAAGCTTCGGGATCATAAACGTTGAAGGTGTGTCAAGCGAAACGCCCGGCCCCACCCTTCCGACTGGCCTTTAGGTGCGACATTGGGAAGTCATTATAAGCAGAAGAAATGGAGGAGGAGGAAGAGGAAGACGAGGAAGTGGAGGAGGAGGAGGACCAACGTAAAGCCAAGAGCCATCAATGATTTTGTCATACGCCACAAGTTCCTACAAGGACAGATTTTCGCTGTGGGAACTTGCCCGTTGGAAGAGAACCGTCTGAAGTTTTCAACCATGCCAACACACCCATCTTGGGACTGCAACGCCGCGAATCAATGTCGTGCCAGAGCACCATTCCCGGGACTTGAACGCCGCAAATCAACGCGACTGTCGCGTCCTGCCAATCCGAAATCATGCCGAAACATCATTTCGGAAGCGCCACCCATAAGGATTCGTGAAGCTGCTGAAAGCTATCAGAATGAATGTGCGCGGCGCTACAGCGAGAACCACATGTTGAAAAGAAGCCGCTACCCATCCGCGAAACTCTTGCATATGTTCCCCAATCAGACCTTGCCTCTGTAGGGGTCCTAGCGGATTCATATGGTTAAATTGGGTTTGTCGCCGAATTTCGCTGCACGCCCGGGTGCCCGGGTGCCCCGGGGTGCCCGGGGCCCGGGTGCCGGGGGGGGGCCCGGGGGTGCCCGGGTGCCCGGGTGCCCGGGCGTGCCCGGGGGTGCGCCCTATAGCCCTAAGCCCTATAGCCCTATAGCCCTATAGCCCAATAGCCCAATAGCCCTATAGCGCTACAACTCTATAGCCCTATAGCTCGATAGCCCTATAGCTCTATAGCCCTATAGCCCTGATTGGGTTTTTCTCCGTATCATTTAAGACAAATGTGCGCGGCGCGAAAACGACAACCACATTTTGAAAACCGCCAGCTCTTCGCCCGTGAAACTGCTGCAAACTTTCAACAAAAAATTGTGCGCGGCGCGAAAGCGAGGACCACATTTTGAAACGGTACCACCCGCAATTCGCGAAACTGTTGCAAAACTAAAAAACGAATGCGCGCGGCGCTCAGGCGAGAACACATTTCGAAAGCCGCCCGCCTTCAATCCGCGAAACTCTTGCAAACCTCTAAGACGAGTGCGCGCGGCGCTGATGCGACAAGCACATGTTGAAAACCACCCGCCCTCCATCCGTGAAGCTGTTGCAAAATCCAAGAATCAGGAACACAGCTGGTGAGGATTCGTCAAAGAGAAACCCAGAACAAGATTACGACTTTCCACCCGAAGCGGAATCTTAAGACAGGACAGCTCGTCGCCCTACCGACCGGTCTCCGTATGCGACAGGGGGGACTTGTCCAGAAGGAAGCGAGGGATGGAGGAGGAGGAGGAGGAGGAGGAGGAGGAGGAAAGAGGAGGAGGAAGAGAGGTGGAGGAAGTGGAGGAGGAGGAGGTGGAGGAAGAGAGGGATGGAGGAAGAGGAGGAGGAGGAGGAGGAGGAGGAGGAGAGGAGGAGGAGGAGGAGGAGCGAACGTAACCTTTGGAGGAGGAGGAGGAGGAGGAGGAAGAGGAGGAGGAGGAGGAGGCGGCGGCGGAGGCGGAGGCGGAGGCGGAGACAGAGGCTGAGGCGGAGGCGGCGGAGGCGGAGGAGGCGGAGGAGGAGGAGGAGGAGGAGGACGAGGAGGTGGAGGAAAGAGGAACACGCGCCTGGGTGCGCCGCGAGGCGCGGCTGCTCGCGAGGGGGTCTGGGCCCACACACCCCTCCGCCGAGACTCTTCGACGAGCCCAGAGATCCGACGTCGTGATCTTTTCCTCAAGGGGGTGCCCGGAAGTGTCGACTCACTCCCCAGGACCGGTTCTTCATCCAGAGTTGATTTTCGACGGTCCCGAGGCCCGGCGAGGGCCCCTAGAGGGCGGAGGTTGCGAGAAACCTTGGCCTTGATTTTTTTAATGCGTTGGATCTCTGGGAGGGCGGGGGGGATCGGGGCCGTTCGCCCGCCCCCGCTCGCGGCACCTCGCGCCGGAGGGGTGGGGGGCGAGAGGGGGCAGGCCTTCTCGGCAGGCGACGGGGCTTCTCGGGCGCCCTCTGGCCTTCTGTGGAGGCCTCCTGGATGGGGTCCGAGCAGATGGGGCCGAAGAATCGCGCCGCATCGCCGGTGCACCCCCGATGTATCGCCGATGCATCGCCAATGCATCGCCGACGCATCGGCGACGTCGGCGATGCATCGGCCAGGTCGGCGTGGGTAAAAACGGGCTCCGCATGGAGCCGCATCGCCGAGGCATCGGTGATGCGGCGCGATCCTGCGACCCCTCCTGATCCGACCCCATCTACGGGGGCCTAGATTCTGGGACGTGCCATCGCTCGGACGTGCATCCCCCGTACACTTTTCGGCTTCGTGCGTCTGTTTTTTTCGCGATCCCCCGTGCACTTTTCGGCTTCGTGCGTGTGTTTTTTTCGCAAGGTGGTCCAAAACGACCTTCGATGGCCCCCGCCGAGAAAAAGTGCACACGTCAGAACGATATCAAGGAGGAACCCGTAGGCCTACTAGTACGAAGGCCGAGTGCAAGGACGGCCGTACGAAAAACGGCTACGTACGGCTACTAGTGCGACTGCGACGTGCACAGCCGAGCGTAGGAGTAATGCTACGCTTACGCCTACTAGTACGACCGCCGAGCGTACGAGTAGGACGCAGCGGCCTACCAGTACGACGCCCAGGCAATGCGAGCCGATTCTGGGCTCAGGCCTCCCAAAGGCCGGAGGCCTTCTGAGCTTTGCCCCCTGAGCCTTTCAGCTAGCCCTCCATGGCCCCTCTTCCCCCTTGCGCGCGCCGCCGACGGCCCTCATCCTGTACAGTCGGGGCCCTGAAGAAGGAACCCTTTTCGTTTGGGAGGGGCTCCGTGTTCCTTGATTGCTTCACAGTTTGCCTTGGGTGTTCCTTTGGTTTTCGATGGGAAATCGAAGTTCAGCTTGTGGATGAACGGGGCCTCGTTCCTTATTTAGGGTTCCTTGGGTCAACGCTCCGACTGCAGCACTCCCGCCCAAGCTGCCTCGGCAAGCCTCTCCCCGCACACGGCGGCGACCCGGAGCACCGCGCCGGCGAGAAGGAGTAAAAACAGAACGGCTGCGTCGAGGGTGCCCCTCGCAGGCTCACGCGCGACGAGGCCCGTCGCTCGCAGAGGAGGAGGAGGAGGAGGAGGAGGAGGAGGAGGAGGAGGAGGAGGAAGGGGAGGAGGAGGAGGAGGAGGAGGAGGAGGAGGAGGAGGAGGAGGAGGAGGGCTGGGGCACTTACTTCGGGTGCACTGGCTCGCACCGAACAGCGGCGCGCTGCCCCCGAGAAGCGCCCGCAGCATCTCCACTTGGACCACGTCGACCGAGATTCTGGCCAGCGAGAAGAGAGGGGGCCTCACGAACGATGAAACAGAGGCGTTTCGGCCTCTCTTGCGCGGAGGCTTGCCCAAGCCGCTCACGCGGAACGCTGCGTGGAGAAGAGGGCGCTTGCACTCTGTCGTTCGCGGAATTGACGCAACAATATCCGTGCCATCGACCCGCTTGTCTTACGCCGCACATTTCGGGGCGTTTCCGAACATGGCTGGGCTCAGATGATCCTGGACAACGCAAAGGGTCTGCGCGCCTCAAGGATGGGCAGACGAATGGTCAAAGAGAAGGGATTGCCTGAGCAAGCGATTCCTTGTCCGTAAATCGACCATGGCAAGAGCGCAGACGAACGCGACCTGTGACGACCAACCTGCGGATAGCCACAGAAGTGAAGACGTAGCAACCGAAGGCAACGGCAACTGCGCCACACAAAACAAGATTACGATGATGCTGACGACACGACTCGCCACGAATGCATTCGGCTAGACATTGTCGGTGCAATATCGCTGTGCGACTATGCCGCCTAGGTCTCATCTAACCAGACCGTGTACGATGCACATTTCCACAAAAAAAGGGCTCGGCCTCAGTGAACGAGACCACATCCACGCATCAATATCGACAATGCTCATAACTGGGCAGCGGAGGCCTGCCTGTAACACGCCTTTTTTGGATCCATGAGCGAGCGAGTGCGTCCGCTCTCCTACGAGACCAAGCAATCGCTGGCCGTCCTACGAGGCATGTCGGGTGTGTTCCAGCGGAGCCGAATTCAAATTGACAAGGGTCTGGGATCATGTCAGGCGAAATGAGCTGAACATCGTTGAGCCGATCCCTCTCCCCCACTGGCGTGGCCTTGGCCCCACTGGCCGCCTTATCCACCTGGGTGGGGCATCTCTCTCTCTCTCTCTCTCTCTGTCTCTCTGTCTCTCTCTCTCTCTCTCTCTCTTTCTTTACATATATATATATATATACATATACTCATCTGCCTTTTCCGTCGGGTTTCGCGGGGCCAATTCCGACCAAGGAGGTTGGGCTGGTGGGGCTGAGATGCCATGGCCGAGTGGGAATGGGGATAGGCTGGACGACGATCCTGACAAGCGAATGGAATTTCTGGCCATGTATATAAAGCTAGCAGAGATGGAAGGGGCCCTGGGCCACACGAATAAATCCGCGGGCCCCCTTGTGGGGCCACCAGGCTGTAGGACGAAGGTTCGCGGTTTCCTGTGCCAGTTGCAGCTTTCAGTTTCCACTGTTACAGTTCTGCTTCTTGCTGCTTACTGTTCCTTGTCGACTTCTTGCTGCTTACTGTTCCTTGTTGATGGACCGCGCGAGGGGGAGGCCCAAAACGGGCCTTTTTACCACGCCCTGAGCGTGTTGTCTGAATTGCCGGGGTTGGTAAAAATTGACACCCCTTACGCAGATCGGCGGGGTCAGGGTCCAACAACACAGTGGAGTTGCCACATTTCTGAAATTCGGTGGCACCCCTCACGCAGATCGGCAGGGTCAGGGTTGAAAAACATATTTCTGAAATTCGCTGGCACCCCTGACGCAGATCGGCCGGGTCAGGGTCCAAAAACAAAGGGGATTTGCTACATTTCCGACATTCGGTGGCACCCCTCACGCAGATCGGCGGGGTCAGGGTTGACAAACATATGGGATTTGCCACATTTCTGAAATTCGCTGGCACCCCTCACGCAGATCGGCGGGGTCAGGGTCCAAAAACACACACATGTCCGACACTCGGCGACACCCCTCACGCAGATCGGCAGGATCAGGGTCCAAAAACAAAAGGGGATGTGCCACATTTCTGAAATTCGGCGACACCCCTCACGCAGATCCGTAGTGTCAGGGTCCAAAAACAAAAGGACATTTGCCACGTTTCTGAAATTCGGCGGCACCCCTCACGCAGATCCGTAGTGTCAGGGTCCAAAAACAAAGGGGATTTGCCACATTCCTGAAATTCGGCGGCACCCCTCACGCAGATTCGTAGGGTCAGGGTCGAAAAACAAACAGGTCCCCACGCTGCTTCAAGCGGCGCCCAGACCTCATGATTTAGCTCTTGCATCCCCCATCATCCGAGACAGGGGGCAAGGCGGCATGGGGCGAAGCCCTTAGGTATTGACAGAAACAACATGATTCCCCACATTTTCTTGGTTTTCGTCTTCCCCCCACTTCTAATATTTTCTCGTATGTGACTGCCTACCAGACCACCCCAACCCAACTCATGTTGGGGGGGGTACGGGTTCCATATGTGTTTTTTCTATGTTCCTCGACCCCCCCCCACTGGAAATGGAAGGCAAATTGATTCCTTCGGGTTGGGTTGGGGTGGTTTGGTGGGTGGTGAGTATGTTCTGGGGAATCGACGACTCATTGTGTCTGTGTGTTTTTCCCATCCTGGGAGATCGCCCGTCGAGCAGCAGTCTCTGCTGCAGTCGCGGAGGCCGCCGAGAGCCACGGCGGGGAGTGAGTCCCCGGACGCGGCCGACGGAGCGGATCGTCCACGCCAGACGACGCCGTCCACAAACTAATGCGGGATGACGATGAGTAAAACAAATGGGAGAGAACGATTAAAACATAGTTTTCTGCTATTTCTGCATAATTTTCTGACTGGAGGAGAACGATAAATTATAGCCGGAGTGCAGTATCCCCAAACAGGGTTTTTAGACCCACTGCGGTTTCCAAGGTCGATTGCGTGCCCGCCTAGTGCGGGCTGGCATGGCATGTTAAAACATGCCTCCTCCTCCTCCTCCTCCTCGTCCACCTCCTCTTCATCCCGAAAGGCATCTCGGAACCCAGAGTTGCGAGGATGTCTCCAGCGTAACGGGCTGGACCACCTCGCGCGCGGCATTTCGGACCCCAGAGTTGCGACGATGTCTCGGGCGAAACGTGCTGCGAGGAAGTCTCAGGCGAAACGGGCCGGACCACCTCGAGCGCGGCGTCTCAGAGCTCCGAGTTGCGGGGGCCTCCTGGTGCCTCCTGGGGCCTCCTGGGGACCTCCTGGGGCTTCCTCCCGGGCCTCCTGTGGCCTCCTGAACTCCACCTGAGGTTTCCTGAAGCATCTTGGGGCTCCCAGGGGGGATATCTAACCTGTGGCCGTTTGGGCCTCTCCAAATACAGGGGGGGGCCACAGGAGCAGGAAAAATCAACGAATCGACACCGGATGTGTATTAACTTGACACGTTCTGATAGAGGGCCTCCTGGGGCCTCCTGGGAGCCTCCTGGGAATCTCCTGCGGACCCCTGGGGCCTGTCCTGGGCGTCCTGCGGCCTCCTGAAGCTCTCTGGGACCTCCCCCTCCTCCTGCCTGCTCCCTCATGCACATCATCCGCCTCCTCCTTCTCCCTTCCATCTCCTCCTCCTCCTCCTCCTCCTCCTCCTCCTCCTCCTCCTCCTCCTCCTCCTCCTCCACCTCCTCTTCATCGCGAACGGCATTTCGGAGCCTAGAGTTGCGAGGATGTCTCCAGCGTAACGGGCTGGACCACCTCGCGCGCGGCATCTCGGACCCCAGAGTTGCGACGATGTCTCGGGCGAAACGTGCTGCGAGGAAGTCTCAGGCGAAACGGGCCGGACCACCTCGAGCGCGGCGTCTCAGAGCTCCGAGTTGCGGGGGCCTCCTGGTGCCTCCTGGGGCCTCCTGGGGACCTCCTGGAGCTTCCTCCTGGGCCTCCTGTGGCCTCGTGAACTCCACCTGGGGTTTCCTGAAGCCTCTTGGGGCTCCCAGGGGGGATATCTAACCTGTGGCCGTTTGGGCCTCTCCAAATGGAGGGGGGGGGGCACAAGAGCAGGAAAAATCAACGAATCGACACCGGATGTGTATTAACTTGACACGTTCTGATAAGCGGCCTCCTGGGGCCTCCTGGGAGCCTCCTGGGAATCTCCTGGAGACCCCTGGGGCCTGTCCTGGGCGTCCTGCGGCCTCCTGGTGCCTCCTGGGCCTCCTGGGGACCTCCTGGAGCTTCCTCCTGGGCCTCCTGTGGCCTCCTGAACTCCACCTGAGGTTTCCTGAAGCATCTTGGGGCTCCCAGGGGGGATATCTAACCTGTGGCCGCTTGGGCCTCTCCAAATGGAGGGGGGGGCACAAGAGCAGGAAAAATCAACGAATCGACACCGGATGTGTATTAACTTGACACGTTCTGATAGAGGGCCTCCTGGGGCCTCCTGGGAATCTGCTGGGGGCCCCTGGGGCCTGTCCTGGGCGTCCTGCGGCCTCCTGGATATCTCTGGGGCCTCCTGAGGCTCGCAGGATCCCATGGAGGATATGTAAAATGTGGCCTTCTGGGCCCCCAGGCTGGACCACCTCTTGCGCAGCATCTGAGAGCTCAGAGTCGCGAGAATATCTTGTGCGAAACAGGCCGGACCACCTTGCGCACGGCATCTCAGATCTCAGAGTTGCAAGGATTTCTCAGGCGAGACGGGCCGGACCACCTCGCGCAGGGCATCTCAGAGCTCAGAAGTGCGAGGATGTCTCAGGCGAAACGGGCCGGACCACCTCGCGCGCGGCATCGGGGAGATCAGAGTTTCGAGGATGTCTCAGGCGAAACGGGCCGGACCACCTCGCGCGCGGCATCTTGGAGCTCAGAGTTGCGAGGATGTCTCAGGCGAAACGGCCCGGACCACCTCTCGCGCGGCATCTGGGAGCTCAGAGTTTCGAGGATGTCTCAAGCGAAACGGCCCGGACCACCTCTCGCGCGGCCTCTCAGAGCTCAGATTTAGGAGGATGTCTCAGGCGAAACGCTCAATCCCGGACAACTCAGAAACGAGAGTTGTGAGGATGTCTCAGGCGAAACGGGCCGGACCACCACATTTGTTTGAGGATGTCTCTGCTTAGCTTTCCCTCGGCCGGAATTAGCTTCTATCACAACAGCACCCCGTTCAGCAAGCTGTTTGGGGAAAAATAGTTTTCCAGCCCGCGGCCGGTTTTTTCTAATCGTCATCCCGGGCGCCGCCGCGTGAACACGACCCCCGGTCATTTATCAATCGTCATCCTCCATTGCCTCTATGAGCAAGCTCCTTGCGAGCACGAGAGGCAAGCGCTGCAGGCATCGAGCGCAGTGTCAGGAAGGTCGCTGAACAAGCGCGTTTCACGACTCGCAAAGTAACTGCTCGCAGATGGCCTGAATCCCCCGCGGAGGGTCTACGATGAATTACATCAAAACGGACATGTGTTGTTCGGACGTTTGCGAGTAGGCACTTTGCAAGTAGTGGAACGCGCTCGGTGAATCACAGAAGCACGGTGCAGGAGGGAGAGCAGGGAACATAACACATCCGACTGCTGGAAGGAGTTGCCGGAATCACTGTGAACACAACCTGGCAGGAAGGAGACGCCCTCCGCTAAAAAAAGCCGAAGAAGGTCGAAGGAACAACTTCTTCGAGTCGTCGGCACATGACAGATTAGGGGGACTCAAACTATACAACCTACCCCGACGCTGGCCAGGTCAATACAAACAACACTGTAAACATACCTGCTGGAAGGATACGCCTTCCGCAAGCAAAAATCCCGAAGAAGGTCGAAGAAACAACTTCTTCGAGTCGTCGGCAAATGACACATTAGGGAGACTCCAGCTTTACACCTACCCCGACGCTGGCCAAGCCTATCCTGTGCACAGGGTTGCTCTGGCCAGCTGAGGTGTGGGTGTCTGGTTGGCGCCTCCCGACGCATGCACGAGGCGATTAAAGGTGTGAGCATTCTGGTATGGCACCAACCGCCCTGATGGGCTCAATCCGCCCTCCCTCTTCCTCCACCTCCTCCTCCTCCTCCTCCACCTCCCCCTCTTGGGGTGGAAAGGGGTGGACTCGCGAACCAGCTGCACGAGCCCATAGCTTTCCAACACCTTCGGATGGCATCCCAGCTCTATCGAAGACATTTATCATGGCACTCATCGGCTCAGCCTCTGGCGCCTCCTGGCGCCGAAGACGGCCCATGAATCGATGCACGCGCCCGGCGGCGGCGCCGAAACGAGCTGCGTGCAACAGAGGTTGCACCCCCCCCCCGCAAACCTCCGACGCCGTGATGTCTTCATGGCGTGCACCCCTGCAGGTGCCCCCCCCCTCCCCCTTGGACCGTGCTGTCTCACCAAAGCGTGTTGTTGTCGGCCCCGGGGCCTGGCGGTGGCCCCCAGAAACCGAACAATTGCCCAAACACCCCATGGAGGAGGAGGAGGAGGAGGAGGAGGAGGAGGAGGAGGAGGAGGAGGAGGAGGAGGGCATGGGAACCCTAAATAAGGAACGAGGCCACTATTTTCCATAAGTTAAACTTCGATTTCATATCGAAAACCGAAGGAAAACCTAAGGCAAACTGCGAAACAATTAAGGAACACGGAGCCCCTCCCCAATGAAAAGGGTTCCTTCTTCAGCGCCCCGACTGTAATCCACGTTGCCTCCATCCCTGCTGTTCGCTTGCTCGACGAACTGGCAGCCGCGACTGCTTCACGACGCGAGGGGGGCCAAAACTCCCCCCGATGCTCCTCCGCGGGAGCAGCCCTGCCCCCTCCCCCCACTACCCTTGGGAGCGAGGGCCGCCGCTGTGTCCCTCTTCCTCCTCCTCCTCCTCCTCCTCCTCCTCCTCCTCCTCCTCCTCCGCCTCCGCCTCCTCCTCCGCCTCCTCCTCCTCCGCCTCCGCCTCCGTTTCCTCCTCCGCCTCCTCCTCCTCCTCCTCCGCCTGCGCCTCCGCCTCCTCCTCCTTTTCCTTCTCCTCCTCCTCCTCCTTCTCCTCCTCCTCCTCCTCCTCCACTGATAATTTCCCTTGTAACTAAGTCCTCTCTGTCGCAATCCCCGACGTGTCGGTAGGCTGGCCGGGTGTTTCGCCTAAGACTTCTTAATGACCTTTGGTCCTGAATATTGAAACTTACAACAAGTTCACTGATGGGGGGCGGGTCGTTGTCACAATGTTGCTCTCGCCCTGGCGCCGCACACATTCGTCTCTAAAGTTTGCAACAGCTTCAAGGATAGAGGGTGGGCTGCATTTTAATGCGGAGATCGCCTTAGCGCCGCGCACATTCCCCTTGAACGTTGGCAAAATGTTCAACGACAGAGGTTGGGTCGGTTGAAACAGGCAGTTGTCGTCCCAGCTCCGAGCGCATTTGTGTTAAACGTTGGCAACAGATTCAACAAGTTCAAGGGCGGAGGGCGTTTCCTTTTCAAAACATGGTTCTCGCCTTGATGCCATGCGCGGTCGTTCTACATTCGTTACACGTTCGCAACCGTTTCATGTATTCGTACGGCTGAAGTCCCAGGAGGAGTGCCCTGGAGCCTCCTGTGGCATCCTGAGGAGAACCTGTGCCCACGAGTCTGGCCACCGACCGAGACATCCTCACACTCTGGCCCACCTGGGGGGCAAAAGTGAGCGCCTCGCTCGAGAGATCCTCCAAATCTGCTCCGAAAGCGAAGGATGCGGGGACAGAAAACAAGCAAACCGCTTAAGACATCCTCACAAAACGGCCGCGAACGGGACCGTGAGATAACTCCCGGCGGCTCCCTTAGGTAAGTGAAAATGAGCGCCTCGCCCCGAAACATCCCCCAAATCTGTTCCGAAAGCGAAGGATGTTGGGACAGAAAACAAGCAAACCGCTTGAGACATCCCCACAAAACCGCCGCGAACGGGACCGTGAGATAACCCCTGGCGGCCCCCCTTAGGGGGGTGAAAATGAGCACCTCGCTCGAGGCATCCTCCCAATCTGCTGTGAAAGCGAAGGATGTTGGAACACAAAACAAGCAAATCGCTTGAGATATCCCCGCAAAACGGCCGCGAACGGGACCGTGAGATAACCCCTGGCGGCTCCCCTTAGGGGGGTGAAAATAAGCGCCTCGCCCCGAAACATCCTCCAAATCTGCTCCGAAAGCGAAAGATGTTGGGACAGAAAACAAGCAAACCGCTTGAGACATCCCCACAAAACGGCCGCGAACGGGACTGTGAGATAACCCCTGGCGGCTCCCCTTAAGGGGGAGAAAATGAGCGCCTCGCCCCGAAACATCATCCAAATCTGCTCCGAAAGCGAAAGAAGTTGGGACAGAAAACAGGCAAACCGCGTGAGACATCCCCAAAAAAACGGCCGCGAACTGGACCGTGAGATAACCCCTGGCGGCCCCCCTTTAGGGGGGTGAAAATGAGCGCCTCGCTCGAGGCATCCTCCAAATCTGCTCTGAAAGCGAAGGATGTTGGGACAGAAAACAAGCAAACCGCTTGAGATATCCCCACAAAACGGCCGCGAACGGGACCGTGAGATAACCCCTGGCGGCTGCCCTCAGGGGGAGCAGAAACCAGCGCCCCGCCTGAGGCATCCTCCAAATCTGCTCTGGTAGCCAAGGATGTTGGGACAGAAAACAAGGAAACCGCTTGAGGCATCCCCGCAAAACGGCCGCGAGCGGGGCGTGCGTGAGTCTCACCATGAGCAAGTCTGAGTAGGAGTAGGTCTGAGTAAGACTAATGTTGTGTGTGTGTGTGATTAAGTCTGGGTATGAGTAAGTCTGAATGTGAGTCAGTCTGTGCATGAGTAAGTCTGGGCATGAGGAGGAGAGGGGAGGAGAAGGAGAAGAAGAAGGAGGAGTAGGAGGCGTCCGAGTAATAACAAGAACCCCATCCTAGGATATGGGGACCAAGAGCCCCTCAGGATATGGGGAAATCGACACCAATCCCAAGACGCCCTGTATTCTTCCACATGTTCTAGGTCCTCGTCTCTCCCCCACTTCCCCCATTTTCCCACGCAGATCCCCAGGGGTCGACGATGCGTTGCGTCTGCGTGCTCCTTCCCCTCCTGACTCCTCCGCTCCTCCGCGCGACTGCCCCCGCCCCCGCCGCCTCCCGCGCCCCCCCCCCCCCGCTCGCCGAGCGGCGGCCCCCGCGGGCCCGCTCTCAGGCGCCGCCGAGGCTGCCGCACGCCCACCGCCGCGCCGCATTGCTCGTCGCCTCGGGGAGAGGGGGAGGGGGAGGGGAGGGGGAGGGGGAGGGGGAGGAGGAGGAGGAGGAGGAGGAGGAGGAGGAGGAGGAGGAGGAGGAGGAGGAGGAGGAGGAGGAGGTTTGAGGGTTGAGGCAAAACGGAAGCGCGCCGATTCGAGCCGACGAGCCCCGCCCGCGCGCCGAGCGCGCGCACGGGGACCCTGCGCCGCCAGCGCGCCAGGGCCCCCGACCGTGAACTCCCAGTCCAGCGCGTCGCCGAACTTCACCACGAACGGCGGCCTGCGGCGGCCGTGGCCTCGGGCGGCATCTCCGCCGGCGGCCGACGGCGGCCCAGCCGCTCGTTCTTGTCCAGGAAGTAGTTGTCCCGGAACCGTGCCGTCCTGAAGAAGTCGCCAACCCGCTCGATGTCGAAGCCCGCGGCCTCGACGCGCCTGACGACCTCCCCCATCTTCATGCCGTCCCGAAAGATCGAGTTGAAGAGCACCGCCGCCTCCGAGTCGCCGCAATCGCCGCCGTCGGCGTGCACGGCGCCGATGCCCTTCAGGTTGGCCTCGCTGATCTTCTCGCACTCCTCCAGCTCCTCCTGCGCCACGCTCTGTTCCAGCACGTCCATGGTGCCGAGCTTGTAGGCGTGGCGCTTCTGCATGTTGGTGTCCAGGGCCGCGTCGCCGCCCTCGGAGCCGACCTCGCCTCCCGCGCAGATGCCCAACGAGCCGCAGGAGACAACCTTGGCCAACTGTTGCGCCTCGGCGCAGTGGTCGACGAACCCGCCGTCGCCGACCTCACCCAGCTCGCTCACCAGCTCGTCCAACTGTTGCGCCTCGGCGCAAAGGTCGACGAACCCGCCGTCGCCGACCGCCCCCCCCTCGCTCACCAGCTCGCCGAAACGCTCGCCGAAGTCCAGGTGCGTCCCGTCCTCGACCTCCTCGGTCAGGGCCTCGAGCACGGCGTCCACCTCCCCGCAGCACCACGGGAGGTAGGTGTCCAGCGCGGCGAGCCGCCAGCCAGCGGCCAGGCCGTCGCCGAACGCGCGCGTAGCCCGCTGGTCCTGCACGCCCACGCGCATGTGCGACACGTCGTCGACCACGCCCTGCGGGTGCACGGCCGTGCGAGCGAACAGCTCCTGCTCGAGGGACGCCACCTCCAGGCCCTTCGGGAGCTCGGGTAAGGTGGGGGCCTCCTCCGGGTGCCCGCCGAGGCGCGGGCCGAGCTCGGCGAGCCGCCAAGCCGACAGCGGCGCCCCGTCCCCAGGGAGGATGGAGGCGTGCTGCGCGCAATTGCGCACCAGCGCCTCTCCTGGCCTGGCCTTGGCCCCGATGAGCCCCGCGACCAAGGCTGGGCGGGAGAGCCGCTCCCGCCTCGCGATCTCGTCGCCGAGGGTGCCGAGGGCTGCGCCGAACCAGGGCCCCGCAGGGCGGCCCAGCGCCCGCCAGAGACCGCGCTCCAGGGCCTCGCGCCCGCGCCGCCTGGCGGCCCGCCTGGCAGCTGAAGCGCCGAGCTGAGCTTCTTCTTCGTGTCGTAGTCGTCGCCGAACTGCGGGCCGCTCGCCTGCCAGCGGTGGCCCCCCGCAGCCATTCATGCCGTGCACTCGCCCCGCGCCCGTCGAACCAACGGCAATGGGGCCTGGCACCAGGCATGAGCCAAAATGGCTACGGAGGAGGAGGAGGAGGAGGAGGAGGAGGAGGAGGGCGAGGAGGAGGAGGAGGACGAGGAGGAGGAGGAGGAGGGGGAGAAGGGGGGGGGGGGAGGAGGAGGGGGGACCGCGGAGAGAGGCCGGCCCTCGGCGGCGCCGAAGGCGGTGGGCAGAGGCGGGCGGCGCCGCCGGCACTGCCACGGCGAGGGGCGGGGCGGGGCGCGGGGGGGTGCGGGGTGGGGGGGGGGGAGGCCCTCGGAGGAGGCGGGGCGGGCCCCCTGAGACGCGGGCGCCTCTTCCCTCCTCCCTCGAGCTCCTCCTCCTCCTCTCCTCCCCGACCTCCTCCTTCTCCTCCCTCCTTCCCCTTCCTCCTCCCTCCCTCTCCCTCCCTCCTCTTCCTCCCCTTCCTCCCCTCCCCCCTCCCCTCCCTCCCTCCCTCCATTCCTCCTCCCTTGGAGCTCCTCTCCCTCCCTCCCTCCCTCCCTCCAACCCCTCCCTCCTCCCTCCGCCCTCCTCCCTCTTGGAAGCCCCGAGGGCGTCTGAGGTCTACGTGAGAGGCCCTCTCAGGAGCGTCCATGTGGCGCACAAAGACATACCAGCACTACGTGTCCTCTCCAGAGGCGCGCCTCCGACCCGAGCAGATGGTGCACCCGCCTCGTGGCATCTCGCTTCCCGAGCGCTGCGGCCAGAAAGCGCCCGCCAGCCACGCCGCATGTACCACAAGATCTCTCGGGGCGCGCGTCGCCCCTGGGGTTGGGTCGGGCGTGTCCCCCCTACAGGCGGATTCTGGGGCGAAAGCTTGAAAGTACTCCAGACATATCCCCAGATAGCACAACAATGATTTGAGACATAGTCCCAAGACTATGTTTTTGACTACTCTTGAATTCTCCTCCTGTAGAGGGACACGCTCGACTTCACTCTGGGGGGGGGGGGGGGCGACGCACTCACAGTATTAGCATGTTGGGGTGACGCCGATGCCCCGCGACGCCGCGGGAGGCCTGCGGGGGGGAGCGTGCGGCCCCCCCCTGGGCGCAGGAGTCGGCCCGGGGGCGAGGCAAGGGGGAGCAACGTAGCGGGGCCCCGGCCCGGGGAGGCACCAAGGAGTAGACACAAGTCAGGCGTGTCCCCCTACAGGGGGATTTTCGGCTAGAAAAACAATATTCCAAAAATATTTAAAATCTAAACATCGTCCCCAGACTATTTTCGCACAGTGTTTGGATATTCTTCCTGTAGAGGGACGGGCCCGACTTGATACAAGTCCCAAGATCCCCCCCATAGTCCAACGTTTTCTGGACACTCGTCTTTCCCTCCACTTTCCATAACTATTTTCCATATGTTCCGGGAAATCGACGAGGAGTTGTGTCTGTGTGTTTCGGTTCCACCTCTTCCGTCGGCACGGCCCCGGGCGACGCGGGCGCCCCCACCAGACGGCCCCAACAAGAGCGCCCCAAGATCGCCCCGAGACGGGCCCCGAGAGGCGACTTCGAGGGCCCGACGCGGGGGCGCTGATTCTGATGCGTGGGAGCGCCCACGCAGCGACCGAGCAAAGGAGGTTCCCCTTTAGCTACCCCCCCCACCCTTTGACCTCCCCTGCCCTAAGGCCCCCCCCCTCTCCCTCCATTTTTGTTCGCCCTGCGGCGGAAGCTCCCCCCACCTCTCCCCCAGTTTCGCACTCCTGAAGCTGCCCCCCCCTCTCCAAAGGGGTCGGGGGGCTTAGCGGCCCCCCTTCTTTGGCACCTGCCGGAAGCACCTCCCCTCCTCCTCGTTCTTCCGCCCTGCGGAAGCTGCCCTCCCCTCTCCTCTCGCGCTCCAGTAACTACCTCCCCCTCCCCATCTTTCCGAAAGGAGAGGGTGCTGGGATACCCCCCCCCTTTATTTGGCCCGCCCCAGAAGCACCCCTCCCTCTCCCCCTCTTTGGCCAAAGGGGGTGTGGGGGGCTTGGCTAAATGAAGGGGGCGCCGAAAACGAAAAGGGCACCTAAAACCAAAGAGGCGCCGAAATCCAAGGGCCACAAAACCGAAAGGGCGCCGAAAACCAAAGTGGCGCCGAAAACCAAAGAGGCACCGAAACCCGAAAGGGCGCCGAAAACCCCAGGGGCGTCGAAAACCAACGGGGCGTCGAACACCAGAAGGGCGCCGATAACCCAAGGGAAGCTGACAAAAACAAGGGGGCGCGTAAAACCACAAGGGGCGCCGAAAACCAAAAGGGCGCCGAAAACAAAAAAACACCGAAAACCAAAGGCGCGCCGAAAACTAAATTGGCGCCAAACACCAAAAAGGGGCGCGGAACACCAGAGGGGCGGCGAAAACCAGGGGGGCGTCGAAAATCCATAGGGCGCTGGAAACCAAAAGGTAACCGGAATCCACAGGGGCGCCGAAAACAACAAGGGCACCGACAATCAAAAAGGCACCGAAAACCAAATGAGGTGCTGCCAAAAAGGGCGCCGCAAACCAAAGGGGCGCGGAACACCAGAGGAGCTCCGAAAACCAAACGGGCGCCGAAAACCGAAAGGGCGCTGAAAAGCAAAGGGGCGCTGAAAACCAACAGGGCACCGAAAACCAAGAGGGCGCCGACGACCAAAAGAGTTCCGAAAACCAAAACGGTGCAGAAAACCGAAAGGGCGCTGAAAACAAAATGGGCGCTGAAAGCGAACAGGGCGCCGACAACAAAGAGGGCGCCGAAGACCGAAGGAGCTCAGGAAACCAAAAGGGCGTCGAAAACCGAAAGGGCGCTGATAATCCAAAAGGAGTCGACAACTGAAAACGGCGCCGAAAACCAAAAGGGCGCCGAAAACCAAATGGGGCACCGAAAACAAAAGGGGGCTGCGAAAACAGACGGAGCGCCGAAAATCGAAAGAGAGCCACGAACCGAAGGTGCGCCGAAAACCAGAGGGGCGCCGAACACCCACGGAGTGCCGAAGCCCAAAAAGGCGCCAACAACCAAAGCGGCGCGGAAAAACAGGACGGCGCCGAAAACCAAAGAGGCGCCGAATACCACAGGGGCGCTGAGAACAAAAAGGGTCACTGAACACCCCATGGGCGCTGACAAAAAAAAAGGGGAGTCGAAAACCAAAGGGACGCGGGAAACAATGTTTTTTGATCTGCGGGGCGAGAACGAACCTCTTCCGCTTAAAGCCAGGCAGGCTACGCACAGCTTTAATCAGGGAGACAGGGCGCAGGAAGGCGGGGCCTCAGGCGGCCAGAGCGGGCGGGGCCCGGGGAACAGGCGGTGCCGAAGTGGATGTGCAGGAAAAGGTACGCCTTGGACAGGGACCGAGGGCGAGGACCCGGAAGGCGAAGGAAATGGTGTTGCCGTCAACGGCACTCCGCGAACACCAGCCTCAAGCACTGCAGGGGAGGACGCGCCACGTGACCAGGTCGACGCCCGGGAGGAAGAATCGGAGGCTCCTAAGGCGTTACAGGCCTCAGAGTGCACTGAGCTGCTCGACCCGATGAGCCAGGTAAGTGAGAAGGAGCGCGGAAAACAAAGGAACGCCGAAAACCACAGGAACGCTAAAATCAATAGGGGCGCCGAAAACCTTCAAAGGATCGCCGACAACCACAGGGGCGCCGAAAACCAAAAATACATGGAAAACCCAAGGAGCACCGACAGTCAAAGGCGCGCCGAAAACCAAAGGCGCGCGGACCACCAAAGGAGCGCCGAAAACCACAAGGGCGCCGAAAAACAGAGTGGCGCCGAACACCGAATGGGAAAAGCAGCTCCGAAGTCCCCCCCCCCTTCAGCCGAGACCCTCCGGCTGGAAATGCCGACAAAAGGAGGGGAGCGGGCTCAGTGGGCCCCGGAAACGGCAGGGCCGTTTTTTCACAGTTTCCAGATGTCCCTTGAACATGGAAACGGCAAAAACGGCGACCGGAAACGGCAACAAAAACGGCTCCAGGATTGGAGCCGGAGCCGGAACCGGTAAAACAACGGCGACGGAACCGGTAAAAAAACGGCGTCGGAACCGGTAAAAAAACGGCAAAACGGAACCGGTAAAAAAACGGCCCTGTCGTTTCCAGGGCCCGCTAAGGGAGTGGAAGCCCCCTCCCTTCGGAAAGGGGAGCCCGGGCTTACCCCGAGCCCCGAACAGGGGGGTGAGAGGGGGCAGCGTCCAAGCCCCGGCTACAACATCCAGACTGAAGGGGGGGGGTAGCTTCGGAAAGCCCTCCCACCCCCTTTGGAGAGGGGAGCCCAAGGGCTTGCCCCGGGGCCTGGACAAGGAGGAAGGGGGTAGCTTCCAAGCCCACGCTTTTCAGCTGGCCCACCCCCCCAGCTACAAAATGCCGCCCCCGGGGGGGGAGCTCGGGAAGCCCTCCCTGCTGTTCCAAGGGAGGGGGGGAGGGGTAATTAGCCGGAAGCTGGGGCCCCCCTTCTTGCCCATGCCCGTCGCTGCGTGGGCACTCCTTCTGAGGCGTGCCCCCCCCCCCCCCCCCTTCGCTGATCGATGGCCCTGGAGAAGATGGCCCCAAGAGCGCCCCCGCAGCCTTATGCCACAGCCTTGGCTGCCGGGGGGGGAGAGAGAGAGAGAGAGAGAGAGAGAAAGAGAAAGAGAGAGAGAGAGAGAAAAAGAGAGAGAGAGAGAGAAAGAGGAAGAGAGAGAGAGAGAGAGAGATAAAAACAAAAAAGAGAGAGATAGAGAGAGACATATGGAATAGATCGGGCGCGCCGCCAGAGCCAGACGGCGGCGCTGGCAGGTCTGTAGACGCGAGGCGGCCGACGGGGGGGCCGCTCCCCACCACACTGGCGGCCACCCCAAACCCTCGACGTCCTGATTTTTTCGTGACTCGGCGGCGAGCGAGGGGGAAGTGAGAAGGAGAAGACCCTGGGAAGGCGGCGGGGCTACTCAGAAGCCCTCGCGCCTTCTGAAAGGTTGTTTTGTTTCCTGTCTGCGGGGAAGGCCTGGAGCACGTCTCAGAAGACCAGGGGGACTTCCGAGCCTTCTGAGGAGGCCTTCTCCTTCTCACTCCCCCCCGCTCGCGGCCGAACGACGTCGACCCCCCATCTGGGTCCTTCTGCCACGGCCCCGCGGGGACCGAGAGACCGAGGACCCCGGAGGAGAGGAGAGGAGAGGAGGAGGAGGAGGAGGAGGAGGAGGAGGAGGAGGAGGAGGGAGGAGGAGGAGGAGACCCAGAGTCGGGACCGAAACCCGCCGTCGTGACTCACTCCACGACTCCACGGCCCGCTGGGACGGCCCGCGCCCGCCGGCCCGCGCCCGCTGCCGCGCGCGCGCCGCCGAGGCGGCCGCCGGCACGCCGTCGGCGCAGCTGCCGGCCGCGAGGGCGCGCGCGGCGAGCGCCCCGGGCGGCGGGGGCGCCCCCGGCGCGGGCGCGTCCCGGGCCGAGGCGGAGGCCGGTCCTCGGGCGGCGGAGCGGCGACGACGCGCGCGAGCGGCGGAGCGGCGGGCGGGGCGCGGCGGCGGCCCCGAGGTCCGGCGCTCCGTCTGTGAAGGGGCCCTCGAGCACACAAATCAATAGGCACAAAGAAACACATTCCCCATCTTTTCCTATATTTTCGGGGTGTTCGTCTCCCCCCCCACTGCCCATAGTTTCGCCTATCTTCCTGGGAGTCGACGATTCATTGTGTCTGTGTGCTTCTTTCCCTCCTGAGCCTGACGCCCCGAGCAGAGCGGAGGGCCGGGAGCGACGAGCGGCGGCGACTCGGCGGCGGCGGCGGCGGCTCTGCGAGTTGGCGGGCTTGTGTGCGGCCTCTGGTCTGGGGGCTCTCGCCGGGCCTCTTCCTCCTCCTCCTCCTCCTCCTCCTCCTCCTCCTCCCTCTATCCCTCTGTCCCTCCCTCCTTCCTCTACCCCTCCCTCCAGGGGGCCGTTGCACGGAACGACTCCGGATAAAGCGCAAGCCCCGGGGTGGTCCAGACGCAGCGGAAAGCTGGAGCGGCCGGGTGTTTGGGGACGAGCGGGGAGCGACGAGCGGCGGCGGCGCGGATGGCGCTCGCACTATGGGCGCCCCGTCGCACGGGGCTTCGATCGTCGTCGCCGCCGCCGGAAAAGATCGAGCATCAAGGGCGCGTGTCGAGGACCAGCGCCGTCTGAGCACAGGTTAACCGATCCCCGTCCCCGCTGGCGTGGCCGTGTCCCCAATGGACGATTTACCTCACGTAGACGGGGAACGGCGAGCGGGGGAGGCGCCTCAAGAGCGATGGCGCTTGCACTCGTGTGCTGCCCCACGCCTCTTCACGCATTTCCTGCGCGCGATTTCCTCCACAGACGGGTACGTGCCAAGCCGCCGCCACAGACTGGGCCCACCCCGCGGGTTTTTTCATCGGCGGGCCTAAGCTGGGGGTTTCAGGGGGGAGCTGAGCGCGATCGGCCCAACGGCGTCCAGAAAACGGCGTCCTCCCGCCCATCCTCCCTTCTCATCCACCCCCCCGCACCCATCGACCACCGAACGCCGACGTTTTGGGCCCCTAGTTCTGGTCGTCCCCGTATCCCCGTCTCCCCGACAAGAAAGTTTGGAGCCTTTGTTGCGGACGAACGACGGCGACGACAAGGGGACAAAAAGGACGACGACAACGACAGCGGCGGTAATTACAAAGACGACGGCGACGGCCCCGAGGCCCTGGGAGGTCCCCAGGCATCCCGGGGCGGCCTCCCAAGGGCGGGCCTCCCAAACCAGCCCCAAGTCACCAGCAACCGCGACTCGACTCGAGGACGACCGGCCCCACCACTTGGCGGCGCGACCACGGGGAAAGCCTTCTCGGACGGCTCAGAAGGCCCCGGCCTTTTTTTTGTTCGCTCGCATTTGCGGGCCGAGTTTCGTGACATCTTCGTTGCGCGCTGACGCGCCGAGGAGTTATGCAAGACCGTTGTTTTTTCTGTGCTTGCGCCGCGGAAACAACAAAAAAAAGGCCCCGGCCTTCTGACACACGTCTTCCCCCCCTCGGCGCGCCGCCGATCCCCGACGTGCCTTGGCTCGGGCGCGGTTTTTTCGCTTGAGGCGCCGGTTAGCTCCCGAGGGCGCTGCACAAGGGGCAACCGGGCGCCTCGCAGCCCCGCCAAGCGGCCCCGAGCGGCTCAGAAGCCGCGCGAACGGAGGCCCCACGACGAACGATCGTCCAGTGCTTGGCGACTTCTGCTGCCACGTGCCGGCGCCCCCACGATGCATCTAGAATCGTGCAAAATCTTGAGGTTTCCGTCGGCTTGTCTGAACTGGAACATATTTGCGCCACGTAACCTCGATCTGTCGGTCGCGGTCCCTGCAGATCGGTCCAGGGGAAAGAGGTCTGATTTCTCGCGGCGCTGCTGGCGACCGCTCAGCGCGGGAGGGCGTTGGTCGGGTTGCTAAGCCGCAGATTAAGACCGAGGCGTCGGGGAAGGCGATGACGGCTGCGGAGCGAAGACTGCGGGCATGCGAGACGCCCAGAACTTGTAGTCCGCCACACCTCTGTGGCGGCCCGGGCTCGGGCGGCCCAGCCTCGGGGCAGCAGTGGGCCCACGGACAGCTCGGTGAGATCCTGCCACGTCGCAGGAGCACCTACAGGGCAGCTTTGAATACATTGGATTTTCAAACATACTGACATTTAAATACATTATTAATTTACGAAAAAGTTTATGCATGAGCTCATCGTTGTTTTTAATACTAAATCCATGCATTTTTAATACATGATCCGCACGCGGAGCATGTATTAAAAAACGGCACTGTAGATAGAGGCCTTCCAGATGGGGTCCGAATAGATGGGGTCGGAGGATCGCACCGCGTCGCCAATGCATCGGCGATGCACCAGCGATGCATCGGCGACGTCGGCGATGCATCGGCGCCGTCGGCGTGGAGAACACTGGGCTCCACACCGAGCCGCATCGCCGATGCATCGGCGATGCGGCGCGAGCCTCCGACCCCGTCCACGCCGATCCCGTCTGGGAGGCCAGGAGGCAATCCGAGGGATGCGAAGTCCACACGCCCGGGACACGCTCAGACGCAGGCGAAGGGCGAAGGGCGGACCCCCTCGCCATCGTCCTGCCCACCGGCGCTCCGGCGACGGCGCGTCGCCGCCGCGGCGGGGGCGGAGGCTCGGGTCCTCCGCAGCTGAGAGGGGAAGGCTGGGGGGGGGGGGGCGGGGGAGTAGACTCGCCCGAAGAAGAGGGAACAGAGGCGTGTCAGCAAGCAGGGGCAGGTGGCGAGATCGGCGTCCCTCGCCAGATTATCACACACACACACACACGCGCACACACACATACACACACACACCAGCAGCTCAACAGGTACAGCAAACTATGATGGCAAGCTAGATGCAAATCTGTTCATAACATTGTGTAGCAGCCTGCCACTTTGCGGACTCGGTGCGTGCCGCTGTGCAACACCAGGGCGGGACGGGCTCAGGAGGGGAAACATCTAGCTTGCATCGGCGACACGTCGCCGATAGAGCGGCGATGGGCCCGCGATTACGAGTCCGCGTTCGGAGTTCGAACGCAGATCGTGTTAATTGTCGCATGGTAAATCTTAATGTGATGCGCCTATTGATCTTGGCAACTGGTTCGTATGTGTTGGGTACGTCAACGGTCACATGATATCAGTGTGTGGATGCATATGTGATGTTACATATATATATGTATACATATGTACACATTTGTGTATGCATATAAACACTCGTTATACGCACACTCACATAACAGCCCAAACCATCTCTCCTCCTCCTCCTCCTCCTCCTCCTCCTCCTCCTCCTCCTCCTCCTCCTCCTCCTTTCTTCGCAGAGAAGCTCTCCAGAACTCTCTGGCAGGAGCCTCCAAAGCTTTCCGGAGGCCTCGGAAAACACCAAGAACGTCCGAAGGGCCTGGCCCTCAGTCCTCGATCCTCGTGCTCTTCCCTCCCTCACTCGGCTACACAAAAGAGCGACCTTTGGTGCGCGGCGAAATGGGGGGCGCGGGGGTGCTAAACCCGAGCGCGCGAGCCGCTGCTATCGCATCACGTTCGGCGGTCGGAAGGCCCGAGTGGGCCCGCACCAAAGGTCACTCTGGCGAAAGGTCACTCTTACAGGGCTGGACCTAAACGTTGTCATTCGTGTTGTTTTCGTTGTGTGTTTCGTTTTGCTCTTCCTCTTTTCCTGTTTCTCCCTCCCAGAACGAAGAAAAACGGAACACAGCCGAAGTCCAGCAAAAAACAGCGCTCGGGTCCGGCCCTGCACTCTTAACGGTTGCAGTCGGCTCCTCTCCCCCCCTTTGCCCCGCCGGGTGGGCCCCCTCCTCGTCCAGGGACGCCAGGGACAGCGAGGAGGCGGTGCCGGGCCGCTCGCAGCGCCTGGGCGGCGGGGCGGGAGGGGGAGGGCCGAGCACCGACGAGGCCGGGCCAGGCCCGGTCCGCCTCCTCGTCTTCGTCCTCGCCCTCCTCGCCACCGAGGATCGGGGATCGAGGGTCGGAGGATCTTCGAATCGGCGGCGAGCGAGGGGGGGAAGTGAGAAGGAGAGGGCCCTCTCAGAAGGCGGCGGGGTTTCTCAGAAGCCCTGACGCCTTCTGAGAAGTGTTCTGAGTCTTCGGGGAAGGCCTCGAAAACTTCTGAGGAGGCCAGGGGACTGCCGAGCCCTCTGAGAAGGCCCGCTCCTTCTCACTTCCCCAACTCGCTCGCCGCCGAATGATGGGGAACGTCCAGAGGAAGCTGGCTCCCGGGGGGAAGCATCGAGCTTGAATCGGCTATACATCGCCAGCGGATCGGCGATAGGCTTAGGTCGGGCCCGTCCCCCCTACAGGGGGATTTTGGACGAAAAATAAAGAATACTCAACAAATGGTCAAAATATGTCTAAGAATACTCAGAACAATAATCCCCAGACTATTTTTTTTGACAATTTTTGAAGATTCCCCCCTGCAGAGGGTCAGGCCCGACTTCACGGTAGGCCCCCCGGGGAGCGAAGCCGCAAGTTCCCCGGCGGGGCGGGCTGCCAGGCCCGCCGTCGGCGATGAGTGGGCGATGGGGGGTCGACGCGTCCCCCCCCCCGTTCTGAGCCTTGCAGGGGCGGAGGAAGGAGGGATTGAGGGAAAGAGGGAGGAGGAGGAGGAGGAGGAGCAGGAGGAGGAGGAAGAGGAGGAGGAGGAGGAGGAGGAGGAGGAGGAGGAGGAGGGAGTGAGGGGGGGATGTCGGGGCTCCCTTCTTCACGCTGCACCTGAACCCAGGATTGGGTCGGGCCTGTCCCCCTGCAGCGGGATCCCGGGCGAAACAAATACACATACCCCAGAACTATCCCACAAATGCTCAGAGGTGGTCGAAAAATTGTCCCCAGCCTATTGTTTCCCCATTTTGGAATTCTCCTCCTGTAGAGGGACAGGCCCGACGACTTAAATCTAGGACGGTTTTCATTGGTTTGGGTTTGGTTTTTGTTGGGGGACTCCTCGTTTTGCGCTTTGTCCCTCGAGACTTCTTGTGCTGGTTGTTGCCCCCCGAGACTCTTCTTTTTACTTCCCATTGGAGCAGAAGCGACGGGGAGCGGACATCCTCACGCGTGGTCCTTCGGTCAAGGCGCGCCCAACCGTATGTAGTTGCGGGTATCGCCGAACGTCGCCACTGGGGCCTTCGGTGGAGCTCCCTTTGGGACCACGAAGCGTTGAATTGGGCGGGGCAATCGCATGCGAACACCGCCACTGGGACCTTCGGTGGAGACCCCTATGGGGCCACGAAGCGCATTACTGGGTGGGGGAGACGCATGCGAACACCGCCGCTGGGGCCTTTGGTGCAGACCGCTATGGGGCCACGAAACGCCGTACTGGGTGGGGGAGACGCATGCGAGCACCGCCACTGAAGCCTTCGATGGAGCTCCCCGTGGGGCCACGAGCGCTGGGTAGACGCATGCGAACGACCCCCCCCTTCCCTCCCTCCCTCCTTCTCCCCCCAGGGGTGTCGGAGATTTCCGTTCGAGCCCGACCCCCCCCCTTCCCTCCCGCTACCACGGGGCGTGAGTGTTCAAAACGTTTTAATTTGGAAGTCTGGCCAGGAATCTCCAACACAGCTGAGCAAGCCCAGAGACGCAAACACTGAAAGCAGGTGTAGGCGGACTCACCCATATCGCTGCGCGATGGAGCAGAGTCTCCAGTCCTCACTCCCCCCCCAGTGTCCCGGAACTCCGACTCGAGCCCCGACATCCCCCCCCCTCACTCCCTCCTCCTCGTCCTCCCTCTTCCTCCTCCTCCTCCTCCTCCTCCTCCTCCTCCTCCTCCTCCTCCTCCTCCTCCTCCTCCTCCCTCTTTCCCTCCCTCCCTCCCTCCTTCCTCCGCCCCTCCCTCCGCCCTTTTCCTCCTCCGCCTCCTCCTCCTCCTCCCCTCCCCCTCCCCCTCCGCCTCCTCCTCCTGTTCCTCTTCCTGCTCCTGTTCCTGTTCCTGTTCCTTTCCTGTTCCTCCTCCTCCTCCTCCTGTTCCCTTCCTCCTGCTCCTCCTCCCCTCCCTCCCTCCCACGCTCCCTCCCCCTCCCTCTCTCCCTCTCTCCCTGCCTCCCCCGCTCCCCCGCTCCCTCCCTTCCTCCCTCCCGCCCTCCCTCCCTCCCACTTTCCCTCCCTCCCTCGCGCGTGGCCGCCCTGCGCGAGCGCACCCACCCCACCTGCACCCTGAGCCAGAAAGCCTGCGGCGACCCCTCCCTCCCTCCCCCCCAGGGGTGTCCGGACTCTGCCTCGAGCCCCGACCCACCCCCTCCTCCCCCCCGGCGGGCGCCCGCAGGCGTCCAGGAAGCCGAGGGCGAGGGCCGCGGGCGCGCCCGGCAGACGCCCGGGCCCCTCGGGCGTCCAGGCCTCCTGGGGGGCGGGGGGAGGGCACGCCGCGGCCGCCGCGGAGGCCACCGCCGCCTCGGCCGCCGCCGCCGAGTTCCTCCTCCTCGTCATCGTCCTCCTCCTCCTCCTCCTCCTCCTCCTCCTCCTCCTCCTCCTCCTCCTCCTCTTCCTCGTCCCTCCTCCTCCTCCTCCTCCTCCTCCTCCTCCTCCTCCTCCTCCTCCTCTCCTTCTCCTCCTCCTCCTCCTCCTCCTCCTCCTCCTCCTCCTCCTCCTCCTACTCGTCCCCACCCTCTTCCTTTTCCTCCTCTTCCTCATCCCCATCCTCCTCCCCCTCCGCCTCCTCATTTTCCTCCCTCTGTTTCTGGCTTCCTGATGGCAAAAGGGTGCTCCGCACGATTCCGCTTCCCCGAAGGGAGGCTTTCCGGCAACCCCCAGGAGAGTTGAACGACAGGTAAAACATATGAACACGAAGTCCGACAGACAGGTAGGAGGGAGGGAGAGGAGGAGAGACATCACGTGGAGGCTGCTGTGGCGGGAGACGCGGCGGCTGTGTGGCGGCGGCGGCGGAAAAAAGTGGTGGGTGGGCCCTGAGGCCGACGCGTCTTTTGGCTGCGCCGGGTCCCCCCTCTTTCGAGTCAATTGGCCCTGTTGGGCCCGTGGAGGAGGAGGGGAGGAGGAGGGAGGAGGGAGGAGGACGCAAGAACGCCAGAGGACGCCAGAGGGACAGGAAGCTCGCCTCCAAAGCACATCAGGCTTCACGCACACACACAAGCACGCACACACACAGACACACACACAGACACACACACAGACACACACAGACACACACACAGACACACACACAGACACACACACTTCTGCAGCAGGAGTAGGGTGCCGGGATCACGGGAGGAGTGGCCGCTTGAAGGGTTTCCACAGCGCGCAGGGTGGTGTTTGCCATCCGTGGCGGCGGCTCACAATAGGTCTGTAGTCCCCCACCACCCTGATCAAACCCTCCCGAACATCCAGTGAACTGCGGGGGAACGCGACGGCTGGCAGGCGACCTTGGGCGGCAGCTGCTGGAAGTGAGCGATGTCGGGGGGAGCATTGAAAGGTGCGGATGGCGCCTGTCGCTGGGTCGGACGGTCCGTTGCCGGTCGGCCGCGGGCGACCCGGCCATCGCACTCGCGAAGAATGGCCGCGGCCACTCTCGCCAGAGTGGATGGCAGAAAGGCCTGGCCCCCTGCACCTAGGACACCCCGCAAAACGGCCACAATCCCCATGACTGGTACTGTCCCCTGCCGAAGCAGGAGATGGGTACCCGCTTGGGGGGGGTCCACCGTGCGCGGGGGTGGCTTATGCCATCCGTGACGCGGGTTCGCTGTAGGTTTGTTATCCCTCACCCCTTCGAATAAACCCCTCCGACCCTCCGGCGAGCGGCGAACGGGCAAGGCAACTGGCAGGCGACGTGGGGCCGCAGCTGCTGCATGTGGCGATGTGGGAGCGGTAACGGGGGCATGCGGAGCGCGCGTGTCGCTGGGTCGGACACCTTGCTGCCATTCGGCCACGGCCGACCAGGCCGTCGCCAGGCCGGCCCAGGGTGAATACCGTCATATCCCCCCAAGCTGTTCACTACAATGGGAAAGCACTCCATCCCGCCGACACATAGGAGGGGTGCGGTGAGGTTAGCAGATTGAAGCGGAGGGGCGGGGGCTGCGAGAAGGAAGCCAGGAGGTATGGAAGGTTGGAGGTGGGTGGAAGCTTTGACTCAACCTGCACGTCGGGTGTAATCGCATGGCTCGTGGGAGAGACTACCCCGCGGAGACTGACTGCCTACAAGACCACCCCAACCCAACCCGAAAACCCAAATTTCACCCGAAATTCAGGTTGGGAGGGGGTACGGGTTCCACCTGTTTTTCCCATGTTCCCCGACCCCCCACAGTGGAAATGGAGGGCAAGTTGAAGCCTTCGGGTTGGGTTGGGGTGGTTTGGTGGGTGGTAAGAGACCCACTGAATATCATGGCTGCCGTTGATGTCGTCGGCCACATACTGAGACTTTATTTCGGCGGACGCGCCAGATTTACTAGCATAGCTTGCGAGTGAGAATGCCCCGTAGGAGCCCATTGCGTAGCATAGCTGTTTTGACGTCGTCGCCGCGTGCTGAGACCCTTGGGAGGTGGGAACCTCTATCATGCTGCCGTCGGGGAGGTGAAGCATGCGACTGCGCGACCAGCTGCGCGTTTGCCAAATTATAGCGCAGAAATTAATGGGGTCGGAACGTAGCCGCCAGCGTGACGTCTCATGTCTGCTGCGGAGCAAAATTGGGCACAACTGCGCATGACGGGTGAGGAGGTAGGCGCACTGACGGGCCGCTGCAAGGCCGATCCCATCGAGAGGCATGAGCCTTCTAAATGCGGACAATCAACGGGGATGCCTGATTACCGGTAGCTTGGTCGGGCTGCTGGCATGTGAGGTGCTGCTTGTATCCAACCTCGAACAGTGGCCAAGGCGCGGAACCACCGTCTGCTTTAATCACTTTGACTGCGCCGTCGTTGTGGGCCGGTTTGCTGTCGCACTGGTCGGTTGTTGGTCTGGTTTGGATCGCGTCGGGATCTAGCCGCAGGCTGTTGATTGGGAGCGTGGCTGGAACTTGGTCGTTCTTTCCTGCGTGGCTCTCTGTCAGTTCGGTTTGATTGCCAAAGCCGATCCTGGCTCATTGTGCCGCCGTCGGTTGGCCCGTGTTCTGTGGCATGATGGTCTCGGCTGCTGCGATCGGCGATGGTCGCCGGGTTCGAAGCCGTTGCTGCCGCGCCGCGATTTCTGCCGAAAGTGCCTATCTGTTGTTGATTGGGAGCTCTTTGTTTCGGTCACGTTCTCTTTCCGCGTCGGTGGCGCATGCTCGGGTGGGTAAATTAATTGCTGCGCGTCTGGCGGGTCAACTTGACGGTCGGTCGTTGAGTCGGACTTGGGGTTGGCAGGGTTGCATCTGGTTGTGGCTGGGCTGTGCGTTGGTCGCTCTCTGTTCCCGTCGTTCACTGGGTCGTTAAGTTGTTGGTCCTGTGCGTTGACCACCTCGGATATATCCCGCGCGGCTGCTGTCGCGACGATGTTCTGGAAGCGCGTAGAAAGAAATCGCGTCGGCATGGAGGCGCGGTTGTAACGCATGGCCATCTTGATTGACGTGAGCAAGCTCCGCCGCCGTGCAGTCGGGGCGCGTGGTGTCTGTTGTTTGTCTGGGTCGTCGTCGACATGGCAGGTCAGCACCGCTGATAGCTGGTGGTCTGCGAGCTGGGCGAGGTGGGCCTGGCGCTCGGCCATGCGAAAGCATCGCGATTCTTTTTGTCCGTCGCACGGGGGAAGGCGGTTCAACGATGCCTCTACGTAGAACGTGACCTGTCATACTGTAGACGCATGTCTGGGTCTGCCCCGATGTCCAGATCGCACAGAGGGCTGGCATTGCTCATGTTCACGAAGTAGTCTGAGAAGTCCTTGTGGGCATTGATCTTGAAGTCGACGGATCCGCGGCCAAGTGGGATAATGCTACTGCTGTCGGTCAAACGCTCGATCAAGTCCTTGTGACGCTCGCTTTGGTCACTCCCATATATCCTGTCCGGTGGCGCGCGCCCTGTCGAAGTGGGGGCCCTCTCGAACGCCGTGCCCGAGTCGCGCCGGATGTTGGCGCTGACTTTCTGCGCCGGTTGCGCGGTCGGCGTTGTCGTCGGAGCGCGGGTGGCGGTGCTAGCCGCTGCCTCTCCGATGCTCGTCGGAGGAGCCATTTGCGGTGGCTTTGAGGACAACTCTCGGTCGGGGATGCGGTGCTCGTTCGGTCTGTCCTTTATGCGACCTCCTCCTTGGTCAGCGCTGTGCAGCTGGTAAGAGCACACATGGGATGAGGCAGGAGGTGCCTTGTATGATGGCTATCTTGTTAGGGCTGGTGTGTTGCTGGTGTCGTTCGGTGTCGGTGTTGTTGCTATCGACTTGGGCGCGCATGGGTCCTGCCGCGTAGAAGCGGCTCTGGTGCCCCTTCCTGGCTAGGCCCAGGTGGCTGTGACGATGGGCAGTTCGTCGTATTTAGGAGGTGGTCGTTCGGTCGGTGCGTTGGCCCGTGCTGTGGCTGCGCGGCCTGGATCTCGCAGACGATCCGCAGGGCGCCCTCCTGCGCGGTCAGGTTGTCGTTCCGGTTGCTGAGCAATGCAAAATCAGTGGGCCCTCCTGACGATTGCCAGACATGGACAGCTCTACCACTTCGTCATTGGCGTGGAAGCTGACGCTGTTATTGACGTTGCCCACGTCGTCCCTGGACTCAGTTTCGCTGCGGTACTTTCCGACGGTAGTCTCAAGGGCCGATATGTCGACGTAGTAGGAGCGTGATTGTGGCGATAATGATCTGGGCCTCTGCGGAGGCGGGGGTGCTGGCGGTGGTGGAGTTCGAGCGCGGTCCCGTGCAGCGATGGGTGTGAGCTGCACGTAGTCCCATTTGCCGTTGTAGAAACATTCCACCTTCTCGGAAGATAAGGCTCGCTTCCCACCGTGCTCAGTAGTGCGTTGCCAGGGTAGTCCCACGCTAGTTCCTTCGTGTCCAAGTTGAAGTAGTGCAACTGGGCGTTCCATATGTCCTGGCTGCCATGGTACTTGCAGGCGATCCATGAGCGCGGCAAAGGCAGTCCGTGGCTTGCTGACGCAGGTCGCCCTCTGGTGACTCTCGCTCTGGACAGGGCTTGCGATGGCGCGTCCTCGTCCCGTGTCGAGTAGTCTGGTGGGTGGAACGGCGGTGGTGGGCGCGTCGGTGGTGGGTCAGCTTGAATGGACGCCGCGCGTGCGTCATCGGCTGCCCTCGATTCTCGGTTGGTCGGCTGGGGCTGGGACGCGCTGCGACGCCGTGTTCCCAGTCGGCCTTCGCCTTGCCAATCCCCTCTTTATCGTGCGCGGCATGATGTCAGTTGTCGGCGACCGCGTTGCGAAACCGTTCAGCTCGCTCTCCGCTTGATGCATTTCCTCGGGGTTGTCGTAGTAGGAGGCCTCCGTGCTGGTCAGCTGCAACGTGGCATGCGCTCGCACATCGGGCGCCGCGCGGGGCGCGCGGTTGTCGACGTCTGCGATCGCGGCCCCGGCGACGCCGCGCGCCAAGACATATTCCAGCGGCCGCGGCGGCGGTTCTGGCCGAGGCGGTCGCGCGACCGCGATGGTCTCGAGCGCGGCGAGCACGTTGGCAACATCGCGATGCCCGTTGATGCCTTCCCGTGCAGTGACGTCGGCCGGCTGGGGGAGTTGCGACCCAGATCGTCGGCCAGCGCGGGTCTGCCTTGGGCGGCGACCCCAGCTGTGCTCGCACCAGTCGTTCGCCATGTTGAAGTGGTTGATGGAGGCTCTGTCCTCGGCGCTGACATTCACGGGGGGCTGCAACTCCTCGCCGGTAGCTTCTATCAGCGGCACCAGGTCTCCATCAGGGCCCCCATCTGCGGCGCGTGGTCCAGCTCGCGACTGCGGTGCCATGCTGAAGTTGCTCTTCTCGAAAATCAAGTTCTCGCTTCGCGGGCGCAAGGCCCTTGTTCCCACGGTTGCCATGGTCTCGTTCAAGCAGAGGGGGTGCGCGGCTTCTCTCGGGCCCCGCGCGCTGCTGTTCTGGTCGGTGGCGCGGAGCAGGCGGGAGCGGTTGTAGACCTTCGAATGGGTGGCCTCTCTTTCTGCGTCTTGTAGGTCTGCTTGCCCCTGCATCTGCGCGGGCCGCGACCCCGTGGACCCGGTCAACGTCGGGCATCTCCGCGCCTCGTGGACACGATTGTGGAGGCGCCAGGTAGATCGCACTATTCTCGGCCATCTCCTTAGCCCTGTCGGACGGCAAGGCAGATGTCCCACGTCCAGGTGCCAGGGCCGCGTGGGTGTTCTCCTTGGATTGCGCGTTAGATTGTAATCCTTTTTGATCTCGATCTGGCGCCAGCGCTGCCGGCGCCGCGCAGCGCGGATCGGGCCTCTCGTCGCGGGGGTAGGGGGGGCAGTCGAGGGGCCCCATGCCGGGCCGCGTGTTCTGGCCGCGCAGTTACCTCGGCTGGCCCTTCTGCCAGAACTCTGCCGCTGTACTCGGTGCAAGGTCACGTGTTCCATGTTGTCGTAGCTGCTGTCCTCGACCCGCGCTTTTTGATGCAAGGTCCTTGCGCCCCCCCCCCCCGCGACCCTGATCCGGGAATTCTTTGCGAGCGTTGTCGTTAGTAGTAGGTTGGAGATCTCGTGGTCGATCGTCGCGATGCGTGGATCGATTCCGCCGCCCGAGCGCCGGCCCCCGTCGGGGTGGGCAGCTGGGCCCACGGCGAGCCGCCAACTGCGCCGCTCATAATTGAGACGCGCGATGCGGGGCCTCGATCCTTCAGCCAGATGCTGCAGTCAGGGGGCGGACGGGGGAAAAGACGCGATATTGTGTTGCGGAAGCGGTAGTGTGATTGATGAGGCGCTCGCTTCGGCCTGCCGCTGGTCGACTGAGGGGGGCAGCCCCCCCGCAGGTCAGGCACGCGAGAGCCTCCGACAGAATTTGCTCAAGGTTAACTTCAGGTAGTGCCTACCTTGGGACAGGCCTCAATTTATGTGGACCGCGCGATTGGCTGAGAAGTCCCTGTCAGTCGCGGCGTGGCATGCGCGCCGGAGGTCGTAGAGATTGCTGCGCTAGGTTGATGTACTATGCTGGTCGGTCTGTGCGCGGCGGTGGTCCATGCAATCCGTGCCATGTCTGAAGTCGCAATGCGGGTCCAGTGGCGTGTATAACGGTGAGTGCACGTCCTCGATGTGCCGCTATGTCGCGTTTGGTGTTGCCGCCCATCTCTTCCTCGCTGCTTCGGACAATGAAGCTGACAGTATCTTGTGGGCCGTGGAGTTCGGACGGGTGAAATTTGGCTGCTGCGCATCGCTGCGCGCCGTTCTCGCTGCGCCCGAGCAGCGGCGGGTGCACCCCTGGTCCATGGTTGCGCCTGCATGTGTTGGGCTTTGCGGAGATACGCGCGGGGAGCAATGTCGAGCAGACTTGTTGGTGCACTGGCCCGCTATTCCCGAAGTCGCTGGTCGAAAGGTAGAAGTCGTACATTGAGTCGACGTAGGAAGTGCTGTATCTCTGGTATTAGCCAACTGCTTGGAGCCTGTCTGCTGTCATGGACCGCTTCATTGGCGCTTAGCGTCGTGTACGTCTCTCTTTCTTGCTGCGTTCCATGTCTGGCACGGTGGCCTGGCCGTAATGGCTGCGACTCTTCCTTCCCGCATCTGGATTATGCGGAAGTCGTTTGTGGCCCAGTTTCTCAAGTCCTAAACGGTGTCGCGTTTGGCGACGTCGGTGGACAGCGCGTAGGCCTGCGTGCTGCGTGGCGATTGGAAGTGTTCTATACATTCTAGCAGGTCTCCTCCCCGTCCGTGCTCATTGTAGCGGTGCCGAACGAAGCGTATCAAATGTTCCACAAGTCGCGGTATGGTTGGATTGGTCGTCTGGTCGCTCCGCAGGTGCGAATCTGTCGTGATTTGCGCTTTGGTCCTTGGTGAAGGTAGGCCTGATGTCGGTCTTGTTGTTGGGGATGTGGGCGCAGTCGGGTGGTATACCTGCTTTGGTCTTGGCTCCCTGGGTCCGCTGCCGGAAGGTAGAAGTACGATCTTCGTTATCTGGGTGTTGAGTCGCATCATGCGGTGGTCACGTACTTGCCTCGACGATCTGAAGTACTGTCGTCGCCGTGTGTACTGCTTGCTAGGGGTAGGTCGTAGCGCACGCAATCATGCCTTCCACGGATGAGGCATATGTGAATGATTTGCCTCCATCGCGTCCGTTGGTCAGTCGTTGGATTGTATCCTTCGCCCGCTGATGCTCATAGCTATTGCGTCGGTGGTCCTCGCAAGTGCCACGTTTCAGGGAAACTCGGACATAAGTGCTCCTGATCGCGTCCCCGTGCGCGATTGGGCGACGCGGGTCGGCCCTGTCGTTGTAACGCGGAGGTCGGCGTGAGCGTCTCTGAAAAGTGACACACGGTCCTCGTCGCCGATGTTGCTAATGTGAGGGGGGGCCTTGGAACGCGCTGAAGAAAAAGTTGGAGTGCTGGGGGGGTGCCGATGCCGCCGAATAGGTCGCGTAGGTCGCCGTCATAGTCGGTAGTTTGTAGAACAACCAAACAAACACCACCGTGTAGAAAACGTCCTTCAGGTCTAAGACTAGGAGGATGCCGTTTCTCCCGCTTGCCTTCAAGATGTTGATGAACGTGGGCGTGGTGTGAGTGACAAAGACAATGTTCCTGCCAGGTCAGGCGCCGCTTTGGACGTCACGTAGTAGGCTGGCTTTGATATACCCTCCCCGTCCTCCTCCTCCTCCACTTCCTCCTCCTCCTCCTCGTCCTCCTCCTCCTCCTCCTCCTCCTCCTCTTCCTCCTCCACAATCGCATCATCAGCATCATGATCGCGACGTCGGCTGTGACCGTGCTCTATGCCATGCCACGCTGTGCTGTACCATGCATCGCGTACTCTCTCGGGATCATCGTACTGTCCAGCATCCGACTGTGCGAATAGAGAGGAGATCTACGCAATGGTAACGGATGGGAGGGAGGGGTTGGCCGTCAAATATGACGCGTGCGCACCTAGCTTGCCTTCCTCCTCTCCCCCCTCCCCTCCTCCTCCACCTCCACCTCCGCCTCCACATCCTCTTCCATCTCCTCCTGTTATCCTCCCTTCCCCGTTTCTCCTCCCCTCCCCCTCCCCTCCGCTCCTTTCCTCCCCTCATTGACACCTCCTCACCTTCCTTCCTCCTGCCTTTCTTCCAATCATCTCCTCTCCTCCTCCATTCCTCCAGTCCTGCTCCTTGACTGGCGACGGCGAAGACGCAATGGCGAGAAGGGTCCTACGAACAACGCCGCCACCTTCGTTGCCCTCGCCGTCGCCAGTCACGGAGCAAGGATGCAAGCGTGGCGGACAAGGGGGGAGGTGGGAAGGAGAAAGAGGAGGAAAGCTCGAATGATGAAGAGAACGGGTCCTCAAGGAAACGGGTCCTGGACCCAGGGGCCCTTTCCCGGGACCAATTTTTGGTCCAGGGTACAACTGTTTGACGGCCCCGGGGCCCAGGGAAGGTCCTGGGAACCCGAAAACGACGGAAGACTTGAGGACAAGTTTCCCTCAGGACCCGCTTGCTTCGTGGCGAGAGTAGCGCCTCCTCTGGCCCGCTGGTGGGCGGCGACGGCGGCGACGGCGACGACGGCAGCGTTTTCGGCGAGGGTGTCTCCTTCGGCCCCGCGGCGGACGCGATGGAGCCGGCCAGGCGCGAGAGCTGCTCCAGCACCGGCGCAGGCAGCAGCCTCTCTGCTCGCGCGCGCGTAAGGCCCGACATAGCCGCCGCCGCCGCCGCCGCCGCCGCCGCCGCCGCCGCCGCCGCCGCCGCCGCCGCCGCCGCCGCCGCCGCCGTCGTCGTCGTCGTCGTCGTCGTCGTCGTCGTCGTCGTCGTCGTCGTCGTCGTCGTCGTCGTCGTCGTCGTCGTCGTCGTCGTCGTCGTCGTCGTCGTCGTCGTCGTCGTCTCAAGGGTTTCTGTGCGTTCCTGGAAGCTCCCGTCGCCTCGTTCGGGCGCAGCTCGGAGAACTGGCCAGGACGTGCCCTGGGAGGGGTCCGGGAACAACACATTCCGACTCCTTTTTTTTCTCTCCCTCGGGGAACAAATAATGATACAGTCCAGGCGCGGCCGCCAGAAACCCTCGCAAGAAACCCAACCCTGAGAACCCGCGCGCGAGGTGCACCTGAGGGGAAACCTAGGCATCGCTCGGACGTCCATTCCCTGTGTTTTTTTCGGTTTCGTGCGTGGTTGTTTTGCCAAATGATCAAGGATGCTCCTCGATGGTCCTCGCCGAAGGAAAAATGCACACGTCCGAGCGATGCCAAGAAACCCAGAGCACTCTGAACGCAGCCGCTCCTTCCCCGGCTGCGGGAAGCCACCACGCGGCGCGGGGAGCGAAGAAACCCAGGGTACCCTGACGCAAAGTAGATGGTTGCTTGATGCGCGCCCCAACTGTACAAACATAAACTCAGAGGTTCGCGCTGTTTTTTGGGATCGGCGCTGGAGCTGCCTGGCCCGCTCCGCTCTCCAAACAGGGGGATCCAGCACCGATCCCAAAAGTCCGCGAGGACCCCTGAAACCTTGATGTTTACGCCATTGTTGACTTGGCGGATTTCGATATGGCGCCGCCGTCGTCGACCTTGATGACGACGCGGACGACGAGCCCGAATGGACCCCCCTTCTGCGCGCCGCTGAGATCCCGGACCTCCGACGCCGTCACTTCTTCAGCACGGGATCCCCGGAATTCTCGACCCCTTCGCGGGGACCCGTCTTTCATCCCGAGTCGCTTTCTGACGGAGCCCCCAAGAGGCCGAACATGTTCAAAGACCTTCCGCCCTGACATTTGCCAGCGACGCGGAGGGAACCCGAGGAGTCTGTCCTGCAGCCCCACAGCTCTCCGCCCAGGGTGCCACCGCCATTGCCGCTCGTCCTCGTCCTCCACCCACATAGGGCCTCGCCTTCTTACTTCTGCATAGCCGATTCCAGAAACCCTGAACCCAAAAATGTTGTCATCTCTTGGGGGCGCAATGTGTACTTCCGCCACCTTCCGCCGCCCTTCCGCCAGCTTCCGCTGGCTGAGGCGGCCCCGTATTACTTCCGCCGATCCGCCGCTCTTCTGCCGCCTTCCGCTGCGGAAGAGATGGCAACTCTTTCTATCCTTGAAGGCAAGGTCCTTTCTGGAACGCCGCATATGTTGGAATTTCCCACCTCCATGTTTCAGCCCCGCCTCGGCAGCTGCTCGAAGGCGAAGACTTGTGACGATTCGGTCCCAAGTGGTCGCATATTGTATCGTACCGTCGCCCACCTGCCCCTCGCGGGTGCTGGCGCCGGTTGGCGACGGAGGGCGCCGAATCGGGACGGAATCGGGACTCGTCGCCATTCCACGCGCCTCCATCTATGTCTGCACCTCCTCGAAGGAAGGAAGGTGAGAGGGAAGGCCTCGGGAGGAGGGGAGGAGGGCGGGGCGGAGGGAGGGGAGTACGGCAGGATAGTGCTGTGCCGACTTCGCTGCTGATTTCTGACGCCGCGGGGTCCGGGATCGTTCAAACTTGAACGATCGGCCGTTTCTGAAACGGAGTAGGATCGTTCAGCATCGACCGACTCTGGGTCGCCCGCGGCGTCCAACGTTGAACGCCCGCGGCGGGGTCGCCGCCAATGGACACGGCGCGAACTTACCGTCAGCGCTTGGGTTGCCACTGCTTCTGGGTACGCAAGACAGGGCGCCCCAGCGCCGTCCCGAGCAGTCCGCGCGCTCCCCACTGTTGGGCGCGCGACGCCTCTGTTCTCCGTCAACCCTGGGCCTTTCGACCGCCTCCCTGGATGCGACGTGCATCGACAGGGGCAGAGGAGGGGGAGGGGGAGGGGGAGGAGGAATAAGAGGAGGAGGAGGAGGAGTAAGAGGAGAAGGAGGAGGAGAAGGAGGAGGAGGAGGAAACTTTTGCGGCCTCACAGCTCTCACAGATCTCCGCCCCCTGCGCCCCCGCCGCGCCGAGAGCTCCCGCCGCTGCCGGCCGCGGGGGCGCTCGCCGGGCCGGTGCCGGCCGCGGCCCCCTCGTCGGGGCCACCTGCAGCTTCTCGCTCGGCCTGGGTCGTCGTCGTCGTCGTCGTCGTCGCCGTCGGCGCCGTCGTCGTCGTCGTCGCCGTCGCCGTCGCCGTCGTCGTCGTCGTCGCCGTCGCCGTCGCCGTCGTCGTCGTCGCCGTCGTCGTCGTCGTCGCCGTCATCGTCGTCGTCTTCGTCGTCGTCGTCGATGGGGGGGGATAGCATCGAGCTGGAACCGTCAGTAAGAATAGATCGGCGACAGGCCCCCTTATGGCGAAACCGCACGAACCTGGGCGGGGTCGGCTATCGGGCCCCTATCGGCGACGAATGGGCGATTAGGGGTCGATGCATCTCCCCCTGAGCCTACCCCCCTAATGCTGCCCCTGAGTTGTGGAGGTCGTCGCCGTGTCGGAGGGGAGGGATGATGAGGAGAAGGTCCCGCCCAGGTCTCCGTCGAGATCTTCGGATGGCTGTTTTTCCGGAGTCTCCGATGTGTGTGGTGCTTTCAGGAGGCTCTCGCAACGCTCTGGACGTCTTCGGATATTCCCAGAGGTTTCCCGCTGTTCTTGGAAATCTTCGGGGGAGATTTTCGGGGGTGGTCGTCGTCATAGTCGTTGTCGCGTGGGGCAAGACCTACAGAGCAGACCCCCCCAGTGCGAAAACAAGAAGACACGGACTGTGGTTGTTTTTGACTGGGCGGGGATCTATTGGGAAGGCCTCGCGGCCGGTGCCGCCGACGCTGAAGGGACGACGACGACGACGACGACGACGATGACGACGATGACGACAGCGGCGGCGGCGACGACGACGCTGACGTGGGGCAGAGTCCTCAGTGTTGCTTCGTGGGGCCTCTTCGGAGCGCGCCCGCGGGCCTCCGGGGAGCAGTCATGGGGCCTCCCTGGGAGCCGCTTGGGGCCCTCGGGGGCCACTTGGCAGCCTCTCGGGGGCCTGTGTTGGCCACTCCTGGGGACCGGGCGCCATGCAGGGGGGCTACTTACTGACCGCCTACCAGACCACCCCAACCCAATCCGAAGACCCGAATTTCGGGTTGAGGGGGGTACGGGTTCAATGTATATATGTATGTATATATAGATACATGTACATGTGTGTATATATATACATGTATCTATATGTATTCTATGTTCCCCGACCCCCCATACACGGGAAATGGAAGACTAATTGAGGCCTTCGGGTTTGGGGTTGGGGTGGCTTGCTGGGTGGTGGCTTAATTACCGTGGGCCTGGCGCCGCCTCGCTCTCCCGGCCATCTTCCTGCGGAGCGCCCGCAAGTACTCCTCCTTCGGCGGCGAGCCCAAGGGGGAAGTGAGGGGGGAACGAAAGAAGGGGTGGATAGCAAAGGTTAGGGTAGAGAATCAGCTCACGTAGCTGATTTTCCCAGCGCCTCCCGGCGCTGGGAGGCGCCCATGCATTGAGAAATGGGCCCAGCGGCGGGGCCGAATCCAGCTGCATGCAGCAAATTTCGTAACCCCCCTTTCCCTATCCCCTCCTTTCGTTCGGCCCGAAAGGTCTGGTGGCAACTCATGGGAGCCTCCCGTACCATCTTGTCGGCTCGTGTGAATCGACGCCAATCGACGCTCATCGACCCAGTTTTGATGCAAATCGACGCTAACCGACGCTAAATCGGCGCCATCTCATCGACTCCAGGCGCTAATCGACGCTAATCAACGCTGAAGACGGAATTAAGAGGGTATACCAGGCTGCCACGGAAAGAAGGGGCGGGCCTTCTCAGAAGGCTCGAAGGTCCCTGGCCTCCTGAGAAGTTCTCGAAGCCCTCCACGAAGACACAGGAAACCTCTCCGAAGGCTGGAGGGTTTCTGAGGAGCCCCGCCGCTTTCTGAGAAGGCCTTCTCCTTCTCTCTTCACCCCCTCGCTCGCCGCCGATTCCTGGCTCCAGTCGCGACAACCGAGGCCCTGCAGCAGCCCGTCCTCGTGGCAGACCTGACCAGGGGCCAGCACCTCTAAAGAGCAACAACGGCATAAGCATAAACTTGTGACGCTCCGCGCGGATTTTGGGGATCTGTGCTGGACCCCCCCTCCCTGGCGCGCGGAGCGCGCCAGGGGCACCGCCGGAGGCGCCGCAAGGAGGCTCCAGCGCGGATCCAAGAAATCCGAGCGGAGCTCCGAAAGTCTATGTCTATGCCGTTGTTCGTTCTTCGAACCTCTCTTCGGCGGTCCCCCGTATCGGTCCAGTCCACGAGCAGGTGCACACGATCGGTGGACCCCTCGTTCACGACTCGGTGCTGCCATCTGTTGTTGAGCTCGTAGGCGAAGCCCTCCTGCAGCAGGAGGCGCCTCCACGGCAGATGCGGCCGGCCCTTTCCTGCCCCGTGGCGCCGCACGAAGATGCTGCAGTCCGCGTTCGCGACCACGGGCACGTGGACACGGTGGGCATTCGTCGCCCAGATGCCCTGGTCCACGTGGGGCCTGATCTCTCCACCAGGCTCCACGCGGTTCAGCTGGGCCCTGATGACGTGGCGGTCTGGGTTCAAGCCGTATTGCTCGAACACCCCCTGCAGGATTGGCAGCACGGCGGGCTTGAACCTCTCGGCTAAACGCAAGGGTGACACCAGGCAAGCGTGACCTGTGCTGCGCGGCTTACGGATCGTCGCATGCGATGCGGCAGTAGGGGCCTGCGTGAGCGTGTCTGGCCCCCCCGTGCCCCCCGAGAAGAGCCCACGACAGACGGCAGGACACTCGGGTGGAGGGCCAATTGGACGTGTAGCCGGGCCTATCCCACCAGGGGAACTCGAAGAACTGCGTGAGGTCCATATCCGAGTAGATCAACCGGATCGTCGTGACGCCAGGTCTCGGACCGTAGAACTTCGCGCGGCGGCCCTTCAGCACAGCGTTGGTCCGCTCCTCCTCCTCGGCCGTCCACGCCTCCGGAGTCAGCATCTCGCGGAGCTCTGCGACGAAGGTGGTGTTCACCGCTCCTCGCCAACGGAGAACGCATCCACATCCCGGGCATCACGGTCCCGACCCCTCGGCCGCGGTCCTATGGAGACTGGACGGCGTTGCGCGGATGCCCCGCGTGGAACTGATCCATGGGATTGCGCTTCCGTTGGATGGCGCCTCGGTGTCCAGACCGCGAACGCATGGATGAGGCCATGATGGCATAAATCCGACGAGGTGCAGTGTTTTCTCAGCGGCGCCAGAACTCACGACACATCCCTCAGGGGTATCATTCGTCCTAGATCCAGTTTCTGTTCACGGTCCTCGGGCCCGATGGCGGCCCCCCGAGGCCAAAGTTAAAGAGAGAATCGCCAGGACTGCAGACATCAGTGCTGCCGAATGATTGCTGTCGTGGCGTGGGCCCCCCAGGATACCCATCCCTTCTCTGGGACTGTCTTTGTAACCCAGTGCCGCGTTCTGACGATGACGCCCAAAATCCCGAGAACGGCCCCGAAAAAGCTGACAGCGTAACACACCGGCCGTCACGGCTGTTCCTTTTTGGCGACGCAAAAGCCTGATGGGATTCGTGGGACACAGTGTAAGCCAGCGTGGACCCCAAGCAGTGCGTCAATGCACGTTGGAGGTGAAAGCTATGCGGTGTGAGCTGAGGAGGTGGAATCTATGCGTTGCAAGATATGTGATGTAAGCTATGCCGGATAAGCTATGCGGCGTGGTCTTGGAGCGGGATCTATGGGGTGAAACCAAACACTTGCTCAACTTGAAGCTGTCCTCTCCACTGCTCGCGCAAACATCCCACCCTCCCACCCGCAACTTGGTTTGCAAAACCTCTTAAGACCGACTACGACGACACCGACGACAACGACTAGGACGACACCGACGACGTCTCCGACGACTTCGACGACGACGACGACGCCGACGCCGACGACGACGAAGACGACGACGACGACGCCAACGAAGGCGATGACGAGGGAGAAGGAAGAACGACGACGGCGACAACGACGACAACGACGACAACGACGAGGGAGGAGGGAGGACGGCGACGACGCGAACGACGACGAAGGAGGAAGGACGGCGACGCCGACGACGACAACGACGAGGGAGGAGGGGACGACGACGACGACGACGACGACGGTGACGAAATAGAACCGACGACGAGACGCCGACGACGGACGACGACGACGACGTGGGAGGAGGAGGACGGACGACCACGGCGACAACGACGACGGAAACGACCACGACGCCAAAGAGGACGACGACGACGAACACGAGAAAAGACAGAGGACGACGTGGGCGACGACGACGACGACGCGGGAGGAGGGAGGACGGCGACGACGACGACGGCGACGACGACGACGACGACGCAAGAGCGCGCGCGCACGCTTTTGTTGAAAATCCGTGTTGCGAAACCTTAGGTTTTTGTACGTTTTGGACGCACGATTTCGACATCCTTCCGAAACCGATGGGTTTTGAAGGTTTTCGGCGTACACCCGCGACGACGCGCGCGTCTGCACTTCGCCCCGTTTTTTGCAAAGGATTCTCGCGACGGCACACGCGCAAGGGCGTTCGACAGATTTCGACATGCGCGCGCGAAGCCCGTTTGGTAGCATGTTGTGAAAATCTTGAAAAACCTATGGTTTTCTTAAGATTTCGCAAGAGCTCGCGCGGAAGCTTTTTTAGCAAACCAGTGTTGCGAAACCATGTGTTTTTGTGTGTTTTTTTAGAAACTCGATTGCGAAATCCTTCCGGCACCGAAGGCTTTTGAATGATTTCGGCATGCGCGCGCGACGACGCGCGCGTGTGCACGTCGTCCCATGTTTTGCAAGGGATTCGCGAAGCAGTGTTATGTTAGAACAAAAAATGTCACCGCACAGTGTTTTCTTTCACCAGGGAACCTCAGGGGGGGAAACCGGTTTCGCTGGGATGATATGGTTTCATATTTAGGATGGACGAGTGGTCCGAACCATATATGATTTACATACCCGAAAGGGTAACGGATAAGTCCGGGGGGGGGTAGAGTTTATTCTCCTGTTAGAAAGGAGAATCCACTCTGCTGAACTTGAAGTCGTCATTTCCACTGCTCGCGCAAACATCCCGCCCTCCCACCCGCAACTTGATTTGCAAAACCTCTTAAGACCGACTACGACGACACCGACGACAACGACTAGGACGACACCGACGACGTCTCCGACGACTTCGACGACGACAACGACGCCGACGCCGACGACGACGAAGACGACGACGACGACGCCAACGGAGGCGACGACGAGGGAGGAGGAAGGACGACGACGGCGACAACGACGACAACGACGACAACGACGAGGGAGGACGGAGGACGGCGACGACGCGAACGACGACGAAGGAGGAAGGACGGCGACGCCGACGACGACAACGACGAGGGAGGAGGGTAAACGACGACAACGACGACGACGACGGCGACGAAATAGGAGGGACGACGACGAGACGCCGACGACGGACGACGACAACGACGTGAGAGGAGAAGGAAGGACGACCACGGCGACAACGACGACGGAAACGACCACGACGCCAAAGAGGACGACGACGACGAACATGAGAACAGACAGAGGACGACGTAGGCGACGACGACGACGACGACGCGGGAGGAGGGAGGACGGCGACGACGACGACGACGACGACGCAAGAGCGCGCGCGCACGCTTTTGTTGAAAATCCGTGTTGCGAAACCCTGGGTTTTAAAGTTTTTTGGACGCACGATTTTGAAATCCTTCCGAAACCGATGGTTTTTGAATGTTTTCGGCATGCGCCCGCGACGACGCGCGCGCATGCACTTCGCCCCGTTTTTTGCAGAGGATTCTCGCGACGGCACACGCGCAAGGGCGTGCGACAGATTTCGACATGCGCGCGCGCGAAGCCCGTTTGGTAGATGTTGTGAAAATCTTGAAAAAAAACCTATGGTTTTCTTAAGATTTCGCAAGAGCTCGCGCGGAAATGTTTTAGCAAACCAGTGTTGCTGTGTTTTTGTATGCTTTTTGGAAACTCGATTGCGAAATCCTTTCGGCACCAAAGGCTTTTGAAGGATTTCGGCATGCGCGCGACGACGCGCGCGTGCGCACGTCGTCCCATGTTTTGCAAAGGATTCGGGAAACAATGTTATGTTATAATAAAAAATGTCACCGCGTAGTGTTTCCTTTTACCAGGGAACCTCAAGGGGGGAAACCGGCTTCGCTGGGATGATATGGTTTCATACTTAGGATGGACGAGTGGTCGGAACCATATATGATTTACATACCCGAAAGGATAACGGATAAGTCCGGGGGGGGGTAGAGTTTATTCTCCTGTTGGAAAGGGGAATCCACTCTGCTAAACTTGAAGTCGTCATTTCCACTGCTCGCGCAAACATCCCACCCTCCCACCCGCAACTTGGTTTGCAAAACCTCTTAGGACCGACTACGACGACACCGACGACAACGACTAGGACGACACCGACGACGTCTCCGACGACTTCGACGACGACAACGACGACTTCGCACTTCGTTCCATTTGTTGCAAGGGATTCGCGAAAAAGTTATGTTTGAAAAACATATGTCACCGCATAATGTTTTTATATATAAAAAGGGAACCTCAGGGGGGGAAACCGGCCCAGCTGGGATGGTATGATTTCATATTTAGGATGGACGAGTGTGCAGAATACATGTATATATATGAAACCATACTATCCCAGGGGGAACCGATAAGTCCGGGGGGGGTAGAGTCTAAGAGATCGGAGTTGCCATCTCCACTGCCCGCGCAATCATGACACCCACCAGCCCGCAACTTGGCTTGCACAACCCATGCGGCAGCGATTGCGACGAGCGATTAGAGATGGATGGCTGGTGCACCTCTGTGGCCGCGCCAGCCCGCGCATGCTCGCGCGCACAACGGTCAACCAGTTTGGCGCGACCCACGCGGCCGCAATGGCGCTGACCGGTGGGCACTTCCCAGCGGGCTCTGCAGTGCGAGTCGATGACTTGGGCGGGCGCGGTACCATGTCGACGTCGACAGCGACAGGCACGATGATGATAGTAGCGATGACAGCGCCGATGCTGATCACGCCGATGACGATGAAAGTGTCCTCGCGTCGGTGCTGAAGGTTTTGAAAGGAGTTCGACATGCGCGCGCGGCCGACGCGCGCAACTGGCCCGCACGACATTAATTGACAGTGATAGTGCCCCCTCCCAGCACACCCGCAAGGGCGCTCGTATCATTTCGACATGCGGCGCGAGAGGCCCCTTGGTCGACTTTGGTGAACATGTCGACAGACCTATGGTTTTGTTAAATATTCGCAACAGCGCGCATACCTTTTTTGAAAGCTGAGGTGGTTGCGAAACTATTGGTCTTCAATATGATTTCGGGGCACTCGAGTTTGATATCATTACAACACAGGGTGTTTGAAGTATTCAGGCATGTGCGCGCGACGACGAGCGCATGTAAACATCGTCTCATATTTTGCAAGGGGTTATTGTGACAGCACTCGCGTAAGGGCATTCGAATCCTTTCGACATGCTTGATGAACACGTTGAAAGCTCGATGGTTCCTCAAACTTCGCGTGAGCGCGAGCGCAAGCTTTTTGGGAAATTCCATGGGCGCATCCACTGGGCGTGAATATGTTTTCGAAGCACTCGGTGTTGATATCCTCTTTATGTTTTAATATATAGCAGATTCTGGCATGGGCGCGCCACGACCCGTACGTGTGCACATCGTCAGTTTTTTTTGAGAACGGATGAGTATCGGAAACTGATGGTTTGTTATAATCTTGTTTGCGCGCGCATGTTTTTTTTGCAGGGGATGAGGGGGCGTGGCGATAAGAGACTGCCCGGGATAGTATGGATTTATATTTAGGACGGAAGAGTGTGCATAATCAAATGCGAAAACACAATATGAGAAGGAAAGGCGTTAAGTCCGAATGGGGGTAGATCCGCATATTCTGTTTGAAAGGATAATATATAGGTGTAGAGAGGGATGTGAATATATATATGTATGTATATATACATACCTATATATACATATATATATATATATGTTGCGAGGGACGTTGTGTAATAGATGCGGCGTAAGCTATGTGGTGAAAGCTGTCGTAGAAGCTCTGAGCACGGGGCGCTCGCGAGGCGCCCACGAGGCGGCACGGGCGGCAACGTGGCGCAACCACGACATACCCCCCCTCGGCGAACGGGGCGCCCGAGAGGCGCCATCGAGGCAGCACGGGCGGCAGCGTGACACAACCTCGGCATGCCCCCAAGCGCGGAGCGCCCACGAGGCACCCACGAGGTGGCACGGGAAGGTGGCGAAAACCCGAAATGCCAACCAACCAATTTCCCCCCAGGAAGATAAAAGTCAGAACCCCTACGTGCAAGCTCTGTGGGGGGAAAGAGGGCCTCTCCCGGGGCGCCTCCTGACCTGCACTTCGAAGAGAATCCAGCCGTGGCGACGAGGGCTCTCCAGAACGAGCAGCGGTATCAGAATCCTCTCCTCCTCTGAGATATGGAGGTAGGGCAACAAACTCTATACACCGACGTTGTTTTCGGCTCTGCACTGTCACTTGCGCAGGAAAACGGACCCTGGTGTAACCACATGCCAAGGATAACAAAGCATTCCCCCCTCAACCCTCTAGTGCTGATTATCTCTGGGCCGAAATACTTCTCAAATTCGGTGGGGGGCGACGGGGCCGAACTGTTTCTACCGGGGGGAAAATCGAAACGTTGACCGGATTCTCCTAACATTGCTACCATTACAATCACCATCAGCATTATCTATCATCTTCATCATCAGCATCGCCTCCACCTCCTCCTGCCCCTCCTCCTCCTCCTCCTCCTCCTGCCCCTCCCCCCTAGTGCGCCTCCTCCTCGCAGCTCCTCGCGCTCCTTCTTCCCCCTCCCACCCCCCCCCCTTCCCCTCGCCCCGAACTTGTTTCATCCCGGGTGTTCATTCTCCCCGAATATCAACCCCATGGACTCACCTGCGCGTTTTGAAATTGACTGGAAATCACCTCCACTATAACCGAAAATCACCCGCATGGCCCATGGAGTTCCCCTGGGAAATCACTCCAAACTGATTGTTTTGGAAAAATAAATAGGGATTTGGTCATATTCTAATGTTGATTGTTGTTCCTCCTCCCCCTCCATCGTGGTGAGGGCCGCTCGAGCTACAGAAACCGCCACCCAAGTGCGCTCGAGGAAAACAAGCTACGAAACATAAGGGGAAGGAGGAGGATGAGGAGGAGGGGGGAGGAACACCCTCAACCCCCTCCTCACCATCATTTATGCTGACCCTGCCGGGACAATCTTCGAATATCACCGCGCGGCCCCGAACTTTATGATACCCCCCTGTGATTACCTGGGGTCCTCTGGTGCACGGGGTCCTGGTGTATGTATTGTTGTATGTTTCGTAGCTGCCCCAGGAAACGGACAAAAAACATACACGACACCACCCCCGACGGCGTCCCCGACCCTCAACAAAACCCTGGGATAAAAAAACAGCCCACCACTGGTACCCATCGGTCGGAAGAGGTAGGTAGAAACATGAAATGGGAAGGCGTTGAAAACAGATTGCGAGTCCGCCCGCCCCCTCTAGAGGACGGAAAAGGTGAAGCCACTCGATCATTGAAGTAGGAAGGCGCTTTGTAGTATATTGGAACCTGCGACTCCAAAAATACCTACTTCCAACGACCGATGGGTAATGTACATGCTCCAGTTTCCGACCGTGAGCTCCGAGGTTCAGGTAGGCAACCTCCTCGGCGTCCCTCGCCAGGTCCAACCGCGCGCCGCGCGCCGCGTGGTCCCGTGCGAGTCCCTCGCAGGCCGCCCCGCCCTGGGAGAGGAGGGCCCTGCGGTCGGGAACCTTTGTTTTGGCGTATCGCAGCGGCGGCCCCGGCGGCACGCCCTGCACGCTGTGCGAGCGGATACAGTCAACCCGTATAGTAAGGATGCGCGGTAAGGATGCAAGGGCCTTGCCACGTCAATGTTTTTTTAGTGAGGCTGGCCAGCGAGAGCGGCCAAGGATGGACCGAGGATGCAAGGATGCAAGGGCAGCCTTGGGAAAGGTGCCCATCCTTACTGTGCTGGTTGACTGTAGCGTGACGCTCAGTTTCGCGTCGGCGGCAAGCGCGGGGGGTGGGGAATGAGAAGGAGCAGGCCTTCTCGGAAGGCGGCGGGGATTCTCAGAAGCCCCCGCGCCTTCCGAGAAGCTGTCTGCCTCTTCGGGGAAGGCTTGGGGAACTTCCCGGAAGGCCGAGAGACTTCCGAGCCTTCTGAGAAGGCCGTCTCCTTCTCGCTTCCCCCCCCCTGGTTCGCCGCCGACGGGAGGTTGGGAAAGGTCTGGGACGCTGACGCCTGGAAACGGGGGCGTGGTTGGCGTGGGCCAGAACAGGCGGCGCGACAAGCTAAGCGCACGCGCACGTTCCTGACCGCAAGGACGAGAAGGAGGAGGAGGAGGAGGAGGAGAAGGAGGAGGAGGAGGAGGGGGAGGTGGAGGGGGAGGAGGAGGAGGAGGAGAAGTCGACGCAGCCAGGAGACGAGGAGTGCCTGAAGTTCCCTGGCAAATCGCGGGCGGGAAATGTCCAGAAGTGTCCACGGCCTCGCGGCGCGCAGTCCAGACCCCTCGGCCGCGAGCCCATGAATAAAGAGACCTCTGCGCGGATCGCATGCTCAGCATGAGGGAAGCGGGTCCTGAGGGAAACGAGTCCTGTGATGGGCTTGTTCTCCGCCGCCACCACCATAAGTTACTAAGGTGAAGAGGGGGAAGGAGGAGGGGGGGAAGGAGGAGGAGGAGGAAGAGGAGGAGGAGGAGGCGGAGGTGGAGGAGGAGGAGGAGGAGGAGGAGGACCCCCTCCCCCTCCAGCTTATGGCGGTGGTGGTGGAAAACAGGCCCATCATTCTGGACCCTTCGGCCTTCCCCCAGGACAGCATCTTCATCCTGAGCCGCTTTCTGACAGCCCCGGGGCCCGTGCAGGGCCCGGGGAGCCCAGTCGCGGCGAAAAACCTCAGGGCCCCTTTCCCCCATGGCTGAGGGGCAACGACAGGAGGGGACTCTGGCACAGGAGGGGAACATCGACCTGAAAGTCGGCGATGCATCGCCGATAGATTGGCGACAGGCCCCCGGCAGGTTGGGACATCGGGCCCCCATCGGCGATCCATGGGCGATTGGGGGTCGATGCATCCCCCATCATGCCTATCCCCCCCTATCGTTGCCCCTGATGAGTCTCTCTTCGTGACCCGAAAGGGGTCTAGCTGAAAGGAGGGGGTGCACTAGATTTGGTGCACTTGCATTGCAAATGTATTGCGCCAGAGACTTGTATTGCATTGTATAGCAGCTAATGTACTGCACCCGAGAGTTACTTGCGCACTGGAATGTATTGCATATATCGCACGCCCCAGATGCACTGCAACCCCACGACCCTTTTGCACCAGCTCTATGGCACCACTCCCTCTTCGCTGGACCCCCTTTAGCGGCGCGCAGAGGGGGGTAGGGGGAGGGGGGAAGGCTTCTTAGAAGGGGGCTGCTTCTTAGAAGGCGCTGGCCTCACATGTATAGCGAAGGCCCGCGCCTTCTAAGAAGCAGTGGTGCTTCTAAGAAGCCTTCCCCCCTCACCCCACCCCCCTATGCGCGTGGCCGACCCCTTCTGGGTCAACCAGGGAGTCTCCCCCGTGGCGAGCATGCCTGGGACCGCGCCTCGGTGCCCACACGGCCGGCCCGCTGGGGAAGGGCCCGGGGACCCCGTGCTTCGCAGGGGCGCTCCGGGCCCCCCTCCGCCGACGGCGCCCGCCTGCCCCGCGCCTGCGCGCGTCCGGGGCCGCCGCCCAGGGGCGCAGATCCCTGCCCCAGTCCCAGACCCCCTCGCGCTGCGAAAAAAACAACACGACAGGAAGTCTTTCGCTATTTTCGGCCTCCGGGGGTCCCTCCCGGGCCTCGGGACCCTCAGAAATCGACTCGGGAGGAAAAACCGATTCCGGGGAAGGGGTCCAGACCTCTGGGGGTCGACGTTGTGTTGCAAAAATCACGACGTCGGAGGTGTGGGGAGGGGGGGAGGAGGAGGAGGAGGAGGAGGAGGAGGAGGAGGAGGAGGAGGAGGAGGAGGAGGAGGAGGAGGAGGGAGGAGGAGGAGGAGGAGGAGGAGGAGGAGGAGGAGGAGGAGGGAGGAGGAGGAGGAGGAGGAGGAGGAGGAGGAGGGGTCCAGACCGCTGAGACAAAAATCACGACGTCGAGGGTCTGGGGAGGACCTGCACCTCCGACGCCCCCACCCCACCCCCGGGGCTCTCGGCCTCTGTTCCCGAGTGCTGGGGCCTCCACTGGGCTCGAGCTAAGCAGTGTTTTTTGTTGCTATCGTTTTTTCGTTTTTTGGCTTCGGTCTTCTGCGTTCGGTCCTCGTTCCGCCTCTGCTGCAAAACGCAGTCAGAACGAAAGCGGTCTCGTTTTGGTTTCGGTCTTCCGCGTTCAGTCCTCGTTCCGCCTCTGCTGCACAACGGAGCCAGAACGAAAATGGCCCACGAAATCGCCCAAACGCCGTTTAGCTCGAGCCCTGGGCCTCCACTGTCTCAGCGCGGGGCCCCTTGGGCTGCTGACCCCTTCCCCGGGGCCGCGTTCTCATCCAGGACCGTCTCCCCTGACGGTCAGACAGACAGACAGACAGACAGACAGAGTCCCGCGCTGAAGGCACCCGTGTAGGTGCAGCGGGTGGTCGCCGAGGCGCCCGGACAGAATGGACAGAATGGGCCCCTGACGGTCAGAATGGATCCGAAGATGGGTCCCTTGAGGCCGAGGATGTTGAGCGACAACCACCGCCTTGAGTGCTTCAAGACACTGGAAGTCGCTGGAGGTCTGGTGAGGAGGAGGACCCCCGAAGAGCGAGCTGCTGGACCTCTGCCCAGCACGATGGCAGGCAGGCTGCAACGAGGAGCAGAAGAGGGAGGATGATGAAGGAGAAGGTATGAAGAGGAGGGAGGAGACGGGAGGAGTAGTAATGTAGACGAGACGAGAAAGAACGACGAGGTAAGAAAATATGAGCACATATAGATTCGCCGGCCCAGCAGGCCAGAGGCGTCCTAAAATCTCTGGTAAGAATTTCTGAATGTCTCTCGTTCGCGCGCGCGTGGCGGCCCCTGGAGGCCCCCGGACGAAAAACAACTCCCGCAAGGCCCCGGCAGGTTCCCGGCAGGTTCGTGTCACGGATGCCGGAACGCGGGGGGCCCTGGGGGCTGCTGGAGCGCCCCAGGAGTGCCCCGAGGAGGTGTCAAATAGGCGGCAGGCCTCACGGCCTCAGGCCAAGAGCCTTCCAAGATGGCCCACGTTGGTCTCAAGACGGCCCAAGAGGCGGTCAGCACGCCCCAGGAGGGCCCCCAGGAGGGCCCGAAGAGGCAACATTCATTGATTTTGCATGGGTTTTTGGAAGATTTGGGCGTTACCGCCGTTTCAACCGTCCGACCGCCCAGGACAGCCCAAGAGGCCTCCAAGATCGCCCGAAGTCAGCCCAGCAGGCTCTCAGGACGGCGCCAAGATACATCAAAAAGGCTCCAAGACGGTCCAAGAGGCCTCCCCAGAGAGTTCCAGAGGCTCCCCTGGGGCCCCCAAAAGGGGATTCCGAACAGACATGTCGAGCTTTCCTCGGAAATTGGCCCCCGAGACCGCCAGCAGGCCCCCAAGAACCCCTCAAGAGGCCCCCAACAATCCAAAAGAATACCCCACAGGGCCCCCAAGAGGCGCGACCCAGTTAGGTCCCAACATTACTCCAAGAAGCCGTCGACAACTCCTCCTCCTCCTCCTCCTCCTCCTCCTCCTCCTCCTCGTCCGCCTCTTCCTCGTCCTTGTCCTCGTCCTCGTCGTCCTCCTCATCCACCTCCTCCTCCTCCTCCTCCTCCTCCTCCTCCTCCTCCTCCTCCTCCTCCTCCTCCCACCAGATCGAGCCCCCTTATCCTACTTCAGCCGCGCCCCAACATATAGCAACAGTTGTGCAAACTGGGGCGGTTCAGTGAGCGAAGCGAATGAATAATGCTGACAATTCATATCAAAACAGGAAAGGAAACGAAGGAGGGAACGGCGGAAGAGGAGAGACACTCCCCTTGAACCCCCTGACACCTCTTAAAATATCCTGCCTTCTCCGCCACCCCCTTGTTCCCATCCATCATCATTCCTGCCCCCTGTTCCTCCATGGGGGAGGCGGCGTTCCGGCCAACAAAAATCGGGGGGGATCCACCCGCGGCCTGCCCGAGGCCCAGACAGGCACAGACGAGTCCCCCTGTGGAAAAAACTCGACCCTCAAGGACAATAAGAAGGAGAAGGAGGAGTAGGAGGGGGGGAGGCGAGCGTGGAATGGGAGAGGGGACGAACACAGGAAGGAGTAGGAGCGAGGAAGATGAGTGAGCCGCGCAGCGGCGTGCCGTTGGACCAGAGCTCCCTTTTTCTAAGGGGGCGAAATTGAAACGAACGTAAATCATGATAATTCGGAAAACGAGTATCTCGGCGGTGGACAAACCTCCCTTTAGTAAACCTCCCCTTAGTGAAAACTGCCTGGGACCGAAACCGACGGCCCTGGCCCCGCAAAAAAGACGGCCGTGACGCTCTCTCTCGAACCGACAACGGCCAATTCCTTAATCGAGGTGTCAGGGTAGGAGGTCTATCCACCTCCGAAGATCAAGTTAGAGCACGCGGGTGGCAAAATCGGGGGCCTCAGAGTTCCACGGGACAACGGGTGCACGACCAATGCCAAACAGAAAGAGAACACGGGGAGCGGTCTCAAACACATACACATGGCGGCGTTCTAAGTAGTGAGAAAGCGATCGGCCACTGAGCACCCACAGAAAATATGAGGTAACCTGGGGCCCCGAATACGGGCAGGCCAACACCGAGCCTTCGACAAGGTTTTCAACACAGAACCAACTCAACGACTTGGAACCTTGGTTTCAAGGTGCCTCAGAGTCAGCAGACGACGATCGAGATGCACAATGTTGCCGGGCCCCCGAGAGCTGCTTCACCCGACGCAGAAGGGCCACGCTCGCCGCAGAATACGACGCTCACTGCCTTGCGCCGCGGCGCAGAAGCGCGGCCGCGAGCGCGGAATAATTCTGACTAGTTGCATGCAAAACATGCAAAACAATTGAAAGGCTGGCAGGGGGTGCCAGCTCCAGCTCCCCTGGCTAAGGCTAAGTTGAGACGCACATCTCGGATGAGTGCTCGAGGGCGGCGTTGCTCTCCGAGCACTTGCGCCATGGGGGGGGGGGGGGGGGAAGGCAGCGCCACGCCGCATTTCGCCAGATGTGCGCCCAGGTATGTGCGGTGGGAAATCGCTGGGGGGGGCATGCTCAAGGAGCGGTCCTATCTCATCATCGGTGAACCCAGCCAGCGGGATGCGCACTGAATTGCCGCGTTTGAGCTCTAGCCGCGCTGCGCGCGCAGAGCAGATCCATAGGCAGGTGGCGCGCATGCCAGCGCGAAGGGGACTTACTGGGCGACCATGCCAGCATCGTCGGCGCAGGGCCCCCAGACGAACTGAATCCTGCTGGGCCTCAGCTGAAGCGCGCGCTGCATCGGGTCGACGCGCAAGACAGACAGAGCGGCGCGAGAGGACCACCTTGCTCAATCCCACGACGGCCCCACCATCCAGCCTCGCGAGGCCCGCAGCAGGACGCATATACCTACGCTCCACGACAGAAGGCAGCGAAAGCACGACGCATCTTCTCCGGGGGCTTCATTTCGCCCGAGCCGTCTACGACCATGACGCGAGGGAAAGCGGGGAAGGCGGTCTCGACGTCCAACGCGACAACGCCCGCGTGCCGCAACCCGTCCTGGATGGCCCGTTCAATGGCCCTGGGCGCAAATCCAAAAATGTCGTTCGCGGCATCTCTCCCAGAAGAGAAGCCCCTCTGAATTCGGAACAGACCTCCTGGATAACTCTGGCTACTGGCGCATTTACTACGCGGCTGACAAACGCGTCGTCTGGGCTGCCGAGCGTAACTGGCCGCGTCTGAGAAGGCCTACGCAACGCGGCGTCCACCGCGCGATCCTGGGACTCGCCCTGTCGGGCGGAAAAACAGCTGCGCCGGAGTCGAAACGATCGGGGGGCCCACCGCGTGCAAAAGGCCCCATATCAACAACAGCGGGCGGTGGAAACCGCTCCCCCGAGCCCAGGCGGGGCACGGCCCCCCGCAGTAGGGCCCTGGGCGCGAATCCGCGGCAGCGTCCGCAGACGCGCAACATCTATCGAAACCCGCGTGCCGGAACGAGGGGCGCTGCGGGGCGCGGGCCCCTGGGGGCGGGCGAGACACGGCCCCGCGATCTGCTTCGCACTCGGCAAGGGCGCACGCTTGCCCCCAATGCTGAGCAAGAAGACGGGCGGCAACACTAGGGTCAGAAACTTGTCGACCAGTCGGAATCGAAGCCCCCGGAAGCATTGCCCCCCTACTCCACTTTGACCCCCGCGCGGATACATGCGACGTCAATTTGTTGCGAGGCGCCTGCTTCTGGGCCGACGGCCTGTCAGATGCTTCTACATCAGCGAGCCGATCCTCAAGCCGCGCAGTTTTAAGTCTGCTCAAGCACGCGTGGAAGCCCAGCCAATCCAGCCGCGTGCCCTACTTGGGACAGACGTACACTGAAGCTCCGGAAGGGCTCGGAGATTCCCAGATCATCGATTCCCGAGATTACCCAGTAGCGAGCGGTAGCGACCGGTACTGCTGTTTTGGTCGGTCAAATCGGTCGCGACCGGTCGCGACCGCTTCGGCGTCACCGCTGTTACCGACCCCAAACCGATAACCCGCGACCGATCCGTTACCGACGCCAGACCGTTTTGTTACCGATGCAAGACCGACTAGTTACCGACGATCTGAATCAACGATCTGACAATGATCTGACGTCAGACCATTGTCAGACCCAGTCGTGGTCTGACGATGATCTGACGTCAGACCATTGTCAGATCGGTGTCTGGTCTGACAATGATCTGACGTCAGACGTTTGTCAGATCGGCGCGGGCCGACGAATTGCGCGAGGGGCACGTCCGACAGCAGAGGTGTGAGCCAAGGGAGCGCGCCAGCCGTGCGCCGACGGCAGGAATAATGCGTTTAGAAAGTAGCAAGAGGAGGCGGAGGGGGGCAGGGGGAAGGCGAAGGAGGAGAAGGAAGACCTAGGTCAGGATGAATGGGGAAAGGAACGGAGCAGGGGGGGAGGAGGAGAAGGAGGAACAGAGATGACAAGGGCGAGAGGCAAGGCGTTTGGGAATCGACGGAAAAGGACAGGCATGAAGGACAGGTGGAGGGAGGGGGCGGAGGGAGGACAATATGGGGCGCACAGGGAGGCAGGGAAAGAAACGAGATATGCGAAGGACGGGGTGTGAGGAAGAACAACAAAACCTGAGAGTCCTCGCCAAATCCGCCCAGGAGTGCGTTCCCGAAAGAATTTCGAAGCGCGGCCAGTCGCGGCAACGAGGGGCCATCTGGCGGCCCAGGGGATGCAAACATAAACATTTATTTCCTGTCCTCGTTCTCGACTCTCGGCCTGCCCCCTCTCCCCCAGCGTCTGGCGCGCGAGCTGTTTCACCGCGTGAAAAGCCTGCGCCGCTCCAGGGCTCCATCCAAACTGCTCCATCCGAACTGCTCCATCCATCCCTCCATTCTGCTCCATCCATCCCTCGCAGTCTATCCATCCGTCCATCCACCAAGCCCTGTCCGTCCATTCTTCGTGATCGTGTGTACTCATATGCCCTTTTTGCCCCATCCTCTCCCATTCCTCCCCCTTTCCTCTTCCTTTTCCTCTTCCTCCTCCTCCTCCTTCTCATCCTTCTCGTGTTTTAGTGCCCCTCCATTACCGAATGTTTTTTCGGTTTCGATTTTATACCAATTTGATTTTCGCACAGGCATGGTTCCTGATCAAACCATCCCCCCGCGCCCATCTCCGAATCATCCTCCCAAACTGTCTCCCCCCCCCCTTCCGTCGGAACGGGCAGCTGGCCAGGCGGCTGGCGGCGCGCCAGCGTTCCAGGGCTGGCTGCGTGCCAGCTTTTGCAGGCCAAGGCCTATGCGTTCGAGAAGAGATCCACTGTGGCGGAAGGGGGAGGGAGGAGGGGGGGCGAGGAGGAGGAAGGAGGAATGGATAGAGGGAGGAAGGGAAGGAGGGAGGAAAGGAGGGAGGGATGGAAGGACGGAGGGAGGGAGGAGGAAGGACGATTTCTCTTGGGTGGTGGGGTGGTAGAAAGTGGAGCTTGGACCATGTCTTCGGGAACGCGTAGGCCTGGGCCAAAAACACTACTCCACGATGCCGCGAACGAACTGCAGAACCGCCGCCCTTTCGGGCCCCTGGGCTAGGACCTGCCCACGTGCTTGTCCTCTGTCCTCCCCTTTCCTTGGTCCTATCCACACTTCGGTTATTCCGTCTACTTTCGTCTTTTCCTCCATCCTCACCCCCTCCTTGTATCTGATCCTCCTTCCTTTTTTTGTGCACTATAAATATTCAATAAGCAGAGGTGACGCAAGTCCAAAGAATGCCTACCCATACGCACACGTTCACACAATTTTGCTGGGACAAGGTAGATGCTCGATCCCACCGCGCAGCCTGCGCCACATTTGCTGATGAACCTTTGCCAGTCTTCGGGCTGGTAGCACCAAACCCACCTGGGGTTTAGTGGCGTCTGTCTGGCAAGGTGGAAGAACATGTGGTGCTTGTTCACGAGACCGTACTTATACTTAGCAGGTACTCGTGACACAGCATGCTGGCACAACGATTGGTAGGTGACCAGAAACCCATCTACAGCAGAAACGAGGCGCCGACACTCAGGCTCAGTACGGAATTGCCCCCCTCGGACACAACGTCGTAGAAACGCACCAGGTGTTTGAACATCAACGCACGAGTTCGTAGGCGAACCTCCCCACCATCATCTGGCGCCGCGTCCTGGAATTCCCTCGAAAGGACCAGGCACACGCGCACTACGCTCCTGGCCTCGGCGGCCTTAATGCTGTGCGAAAGGGCGGGGAAATCTGCGCGCGGAGACCCTGGGTCCTTCGCGACCATCGACAGCCGAAGGTTCGATAGCCTATGGGGCAAGTCCAGCTCGCGATAAATCTCCTGAATGCGAACCCACAACGTGGACACCCTGTCACTGATGCGGAGGTCACGCATCTCTTCGTATATCAGCTCGTAGAGAAGATTTGCAATGGCGCATCCAGCAACACCTGGGTCAACAGCGTGCATGAGATCGATTGCCAAGCACATGAGGGTAACGCCATATATACTGAAGAGTGGGTGATTGGCTACGAAGTCGCGCTCATGGAAGGACCAATGGTGTGCGTCCCTAGTCGCGTTCGCGAAATCGTTCCAAGGATTGTCTGTCTTGTTCGCCGTGCAAAGCCAACAAAAACGGTCGCCCCCTGGGTGCGGAGTTCCAAGGGAGGTGAAGTATTCGAGGCCCCCTAACACCGAATGGATGAATGCCCTGTATGGAGCCTCTAACACATAAAAACTGCCCAGCGACAGCTGCCCTGTCCGAATCTAAAGGCTCATTGTTCCAGTCCGCCGATCCCCCCCCTTGGGAGACACACCCCGCAATGGGGGCACCCATGGCCGTGGAGCCTACGCCGCCAGCCGAGCGCGACGACGCCCGCGACGACGGAGGACAAGACGCGACCGCACTTCCAACCGCACCCCCATCGATGACAAGAAACGACAGCACCTCCAACTATCAAAATTACAAATCCAAATCGTGAACCTGCTAAGCAAAACCACGAAACAACAGAAATCACTCATGCCTCCATTCGACCAGTCTCTCCCCTCAGCCTTTGGCCATTTCCTTTCACATCGCCATCGCCCCCCCAGCGCCCCTCTCCTGCTGCCGGCCCCATTCCCCCCATTCTCGCCCAAGTCTACCCCCGCGTGCCGCCGCGCAGATCGCCGAGCCGCCAGGCCAGAGGGAGGAGAAGAGGGGCAGCGACAGGTCGAAGGGCGCCTTGGGTGGGGGGAGACGCAAGGAGGGGGAGGGGCGACGGGGGGCGAGAGACTGGGGAATGGGCGAGGCAGAGGATGGGGGTGGGGGGTGGGGGAGGAGGACGGGGTGATTTTGCGGATGGACCAGGCGAAGCTGTTTTTTATATATATGTATATATGTATATATATATATACAAAGGAGGAAGGAGGCGCTCGGGGGAGATATCTATGGACCAGGCGAAGCCTTTCTAATCGACAGTGGGGTGCTTACCCTGCGCTAAAGCGTTGAACGACCAGGCTAATATTTTCCAAATTTCCTGCCACGAATCAGACCCGTGATGCGCTCCCTTAGCGCAGATGCTAAGAGGGAAGGAAACCAAGTTTAAAGTGAGCGCCTTCGTCTTCCCCACCGCGCCAAGGCCAGTCATCGATACTGAGGTCAGGGAGTCCCGAGACAGGAATTCAGCCCCATCCCCATGGACCCGAAGAGGGATCATATAATTCTCCCTTGTGTTCCGATTCAACGTCCATACGGGATGCCGACGCAAACGAAGGTCAGACCTGAGATCGTTTTTAAAGCACGGCAGGGGGGGGGCAGGGGGGCAGGGATGGCAATCAGGGAAGCCAGGGGTGAGCATTGGAGTTCCACTTTGGGGTTTCATTAGTTGAACCTTGAACCATGTCGTAATACCATCCCTGGGTTGCGACCTTGGTCCCTAAACCGTTTCAAAAATCAAACAATCTTTTTTTTTTATAAAAAAGCGCCCACCTGGTGGCGTTCTGCCAAACATTCGGCAGCTTGTCTACCGCGAATATGACGTCGAACTCTTCGCGATGATGGTGGCACAGGCAGCTGAACCACTCGTGCGGCAAAAGGGCCGCGCACTTCTTGGGCTTCACGCTAGCACTCTTAATGTCCCAGGCATTGATATCGAACAAGCACGGCTTCGGTAACTGCGACATTCCGAATTTGATCGTGAGCTCATGGTGGATGTTTCCTGGGTTCGAGCCCCAGGTCCCCAGGGAAGCAAGCATTTGGATCTCATCGTGAACCAGGCCGTCCAAATGCGCAGCGTGTGCTGTTCTTTGAACTTCTGTTGCAGGGATCAGCCCCCATGACCATGAGCTCAGCAGTTTCGTGCCAAGCTGGGAAAACCCTGCGGCCTGCGGGCGGATGGGGGCCATCTCGGCCAGGCCCACTGGGCCTTCATCGGGGGGGGGGCAATCGCCTGGCGTTCTGCTTCTTAGGCTTAAGAGACATGCTGGCGGAACCTGCAGCCTTGCAGGAAACGTAGCGAGCCCTCGAGCCTGAGATGCAAGCTCGCGGAATTATCGGGGCCAAACCAACAGAGGCGGTCGACGCAGCGGGTCGGGGGGCACAGGAGGGCGGTCAGGGAAGCGGAGGGGGGGGGGGAGGGAGCGAGAGAGGTTTGGGGCGGGGCGGGGGCGGAGCGGGCAGGGAGGCCAAGGTCGAGAGGAAGCGGCAGGCGGCGAGAGCAGGGGGTCGGGAAAATGGCAGGGAGGGGGTCGGGGGGGAGGGGGGCGGGGTAGAGCTCATTAGTTGATTACTAAAAACAAAGCAAGTCGAACATGTTTGGCGTAGCTTTGGAAGCTCGTTTCGTTTGGGGGCAGGTTTTGTCTAAAGGTTCTCAGCGGGCGTGGAGCCCCCCCCCTCGCATTCCGCCAACGCGCCGCCCCCGTTGGCCTCGCCCCCCAGCGTCCGGCGGCGCAGCGGGCAGCGGCGCGATGCGCCGAAAAAAAAAACGCAAGCGGTGACCTCTCCCTTGCTGCCGTCTCCTCGCTCACTTGGCCTCCACCAGTTTCGCTCCTTCTTTCCGCCCCCTGCCTCTGCCTTCCCTCTTTTTCCCTTTCGGCCCTCTCTACCTCTCTTCTGAATAGTCATCTCCCTCCGCGCCTCCGCCCTCCTGGATCTCCCCATCTCTATATATCTGCTAAATCGCTCAACCTGGTGCCCGCCTCTCCTAAATACCTCAACCCGTGACGCATTGCTGCGTCTTGCTGATGCGCCGTGCTGTCGTGCCACGCGTAGTGTCGTTGTGCAGTGTGTATGTTGTCGTGACGCATCGTGCAATTACAGCGCGCGTGCTACATTGTTGTACTGTGAAGCGCGACGCCGACCCACGCCGCGCCGACGCTGCCCGTGATGGCGGCTCCAAGGTTGACAGGGGACGGGCGACTACGCGTGGGGGGTGGACGGGGAAACCACTCGCGCCGTGTGCAACATGTCATGCCACGGGCGTCCGCGCGGCGCACGTGTCCTGGCGCGCGCGCCACGCCTCCCTCGCTCGCTCTGTTGCTCGGGGCGGCAGCACTAACCTACTACTTCGTCATATCACCGATGATGTTCATCATCTGGACCATCTGCACCTGAAAGGGGCCCATGTTGGACATGAGCTTCCCGTTGTTCGGCTTCTTGCCCGTGGCCCACTCGGCGATGGCCCCCCCGTGCTTGCGGAGGAGCGAGAGCGTCTGGGCAGCATTTATAACAAATGGGTTCCGTCTCCTTCCTCATCCCAGACCTCGCCGTCCGAACGTGCCCTCCGCCCCCTGCCAACATCCCCCTTCCCCCATCTTCGCGCGCAATATCCAAAGGACCCCCCACCCCCCCCTCCACGACCACGGCCCCCTCCGTCTTCATCCTCCGACGCATCAGGCCAACAATGCGCGGCGGCGCGCCGAGTGGGTCTGGGGACGGGACAAGGCTTCTGAAGGGGCTCCTCCTCCTCCTCCTCACCCTCCTCCGCCTTCCTCCTGGTCCTTCTCGTCCTCGTCCTCCTCCTACTCCTCGCCCTCCTCATTGACCAACAGGCCAAGCCAGATGGCGGGGGGCGCGGGGTTTGGAGATCGGGGGGAAGGGCGCAGGAGGAGGCGGGGGGAGGCAGGATGTAGGAGGCACGAGGCAGGAGGGCGGATGGAGGAGGCACGGGGTAGGAGGAGGAGGAGGAGGAGGATGGGGGAGGAGGAGGAGGAGGAGGAGGAGGAGGAGGAGGGGGGGAGGAGGAAGAGGAGGAGGAGGAGGAAGAGGAGGAGGAGGGGGGGGGGAGCATGAGGAGGATCAGCGAGCGAGCGTCAGGCCTTCTTGGCCTTGTCGGCAAGCCTCCCGTTCCACTCGACCCAAGATTTGTTGTTCAAGTAGCCCATCGTGTAGTCGTTCATCGCCTGTGGCGCGTTGTTCTTGTCATGGGCACTCCCGTTCCGTGCCCCCTGCCTTCCGCATCTACACCTTATCGCTAGCCTCCTGCGCCTCCCCCCATCGCCAAGTGACTCCGCGTCGCCATCGTGCTCCTACATATTTCGGTTCCGCGCTCAGAGGACCGTCCTCTTCCTCTCCCCCCGACCCCCTCTACCCATCCCCACCCTGCCCCCGCACCCGCCCAACCCATTCCCAACCCGAACGGCTACTCTACCTCCCCCCCACCCCCCCCCCCCCCCCCCCCCCCCCACCCCCCCCCCCCCCCCCCCCCCCCCCCCCCCCCCCCCACCCCCCCCACTCGCCCCCCCCCCCCCCCCCACCCCCCGCCCCCCACCCCCGCCGACGCCGAAAAGCAAAAAAGCAAAAGGCTGTCCGAGAGGCACTCGCCGAACACCTTCACCACCTCGCCGTAGTCCTCCTCCTCCTTCAGGTCGCTGGCCTTGAACGTCTGGATGTCAGAGTTCAACGCGCGGAGCTTCTTGATCTGCTTGGTCTCCTCTCCTTACCTAGACGTAGCAGGGTGCTTGGGTGCTCGGTGTATCCCCCTCCCCCTTCCTTCACTGCCCGTCTCTTCGTCCTTTCCCTTTTGGGGCCGATGCCGTATGCGTATGCGTGGGCGTATATAGTACATGCACATATGCATTATTGGGGGTATGTCGGTATGCGCGTTTGTACGTTCAGGTTTATGCTATTATGGTTTGGTTACCCATCGTTTTCTTTATCATCGTATATCCCGTTTTGTTGGTTATAGAGTTATTTGTGTTGGCGTTGACGTTGTTGCTGATGTTGATGAGGACGGCGATGAGGATCATGATTCTAATGTTGTTGATGATGGTGTTGATGGAGGAAAGTACGTAGCATTCCCTGAGTTCGGAAGGCAGTCATCCTCGGGCCCATTCAGCCAATCATGGCTTCCAAATCAGCATCTGTGAGCTCGACAGGCTCGACGCGCCCAGCGCACTGTCAAATCTCCAGGCCCTCAGATCGTCAGAGGACTAACGTGACTACGATTGTCACTCGGATCCCGCGGGTACCCTTGACATCGAAATCCGCATTCGCGGCCGCGCGCGTTCCCCACTTGCCCCTTCTCCCCACTGCTCACCCGCCATTGAAATACGAGTGAGGAGCATCAAGGGGGAGGGGGGTGGGAACGCTCGCCACCGTGAGGGTGGATTTCAGGACACTCTGAGGCCGCCGGATGGCAAAGTATGATGAATTTGTCAAGGCCTTTCGCTGTAACGAACCTGCCGACATTCGCCAAAACCCTGACGCTGTTCGTTTCGCTCCGGGTGCTCTGAGGAGGCGCAGAACGAGTAGGACAATGAAAAAGAAAGGTACGGGGAGGGCGAGGGGGGCGAGAAGGAGGGGGAGGCGGAGGAAGGAGTAGGAGTGAAAAGGGAGGAGGAGGGGGGAGGAGGAGGATGTTAATGCGAGGAGGCCTGCCAGATGGCTTCTGCAGCCCGTTCTGCGGTAAGCAGCGCCCCCCGTTCCTAATCCAACCTCTCCATGCTCGCTTGTCAGCCATGGAAACAACATTGGGCGTGGGGCCTCGGAGCGATGGAGCCCATGCGGAGCCAGGTGGGCCCTTGAGAACAGCAATGGCTTCAGAAACTCGAGGGGGGAGGAGGACAGGAGGAGGAGGAAGCCGAGGAGGAGGAGGAAGCTGAGGATGAGGAGGACGAAGGGGCGGAAGGGGGGGGCGCGGGGCCCCCCGCCGGCCGGCCGCGTGGAGAGAGAGGGAGAGAGAAGGGGAGGGAGGCTGTTGCCACTCCAGGTCTTGGCGCCCCCCATACACCCTCTGCTCCTCATTCCTCGTCTGCGCTCCCTCAACGCGTTCCTTCTTCCTCTTATTCTTGATATTCCTCCGTCGCTCAGTGTGACCGTTCGTATCCTCACAATCCTCCTCATCATCGGCCTATTTCCAGAATAGCTCTTCCATTGGTTGCTTACTTGGCAAATTCCAGACAGCGAGCGTCCTCAACCAGGCGCCAGCTGAGACCCGCTACCCTAAGATTGACGCGCTCAGAAAGGGAACATGCAAGGAGGGATCGTGTACCCTTTTTTGGCCTTCTTGGGTGTTACGAAATCGTCTTGAAATTTATCGAATACAGGCTGATTGATAATCCCCACGGCGATCAAGCTGCGAATAAGCACTCTCTCCATCACGTTGACTGAAAAACTATTCCCCAGCATTTTACCGAATTGTGAGTTGGAAATCCCGTCGAGGTTCAGCTCGCTGTAGTTGAAGCCCTGAAGCCCAGCCATGATGACCGGCCCCATCATGCGGCCATATTTCAGCAGAAAGAAGCCACCTAGTAGAGGTGGGCTCTTCTCCTCCTCCTCCTCTTCCTCCTCATCCTCCTCCCCCCCATCATCCCCCCAAACCCTGGAACGTTTTTCTCCCAAAACAATGCCCCAAGATAGGGAAGGTTGCGAGTTCGATCGCTGGGCCAAGGCCATCCGAATATTTCAATATCAGGGGGGAAAGGGGAACGGGCGGTGGAACGAACAGTGGGGTTGATGCATGTGATGAGATGCTTTTCATGCAAGCTGACCTTGAGCCCCTCGGCTCGCTGTAATGCAGGGGCTGTACCCGACAGTGTGGGTGTGGAAGTCCTTCGACGCGTGGATGTCCACGCACGCATTCAGGTCAAACGGGTTCAAGCCCTGGCCGATCAGCTTCTTAGTGGTAGCGAAAAGCGCAGCGCGAGCAGTCTTATGCATGGTGTGCACATATTGCGACAGCGGCTTGATGTGCAGGCCTGACGTAAACGCGCCAAAGTTCAAGGAGGGCACCGGCTCAGGCCAGGAGAACTCGTTGGCGATGTTGGCAACAGCTAAACCAACGATGTAGATGCGGGTCCGGCTGTGGGGCAGTCCATTCTCCAAGGTGTTGAGGCGTTGGACCGAGATTTGGTAGCGCTGCTTGCCACGGCTGTCCTTGATGCCAGCAAGCTGGGAAAACAAAAGGCGCGTGAATGCCTCAAAGCGTTTGGTCATCAACCCTCCAACGTTCTCTAACACAAAGATTTTAGGCTTATGCAGCCTGGTGTAGCTTATCATTTTGAATGCTATCAACCCGCGCCCTCGAGAATCCTTGGGGCCCTCCTTCTCGCCCAAGAGACTAAACGGTTGGCAGCTAAAGCCGCCGGCGTAGACGTCAACTTCAGCCATGATGCGCGGTGGGCGCTCTTCGATATTATCATAGAGCGAAACAACATCGGGCCAGTTCTGATTGATGAATTTTCGGCAACTCTCATCCCACTCGGTCGCGAACTCGTGCTGCACCGAAACACCAATCGATTTCAAAGAAAACATCTCGGTGCACATTCCTGAACATTCTGACCCAACGCGCACGACCACATCTGTCAATGCATTCCTGCTCTTGCGCATGTTGGCTGCCCATGTCTTGCTGTAAGATGTCCGGTATTTGGTCTGGACCAGTGGCTGGCGCGCCGCGGCCGCGGGCGCAGCTGCGGGTCGGCGTTTCACCGTGGGCATTGGTGGCATGCTGGGTGCCGCGGCCGGTCGGCGCCTCAACTTTGACGCTGGCATGTTGGCGTGCCGACCTAGAGCCCAAAAAGGGCTATATATTGGTGATGAGGTGACGATGGGATGAGATGAAATGCAGCCTGAGGAGGAGCAGCGGGAAGATGAGGAGAAAGAAGAGGAGAAGGAGAGGTAGGAGAGAGGAAGAGCCAGAGGGGGCCCGACAATTAGGAGTGAGTTATCGCTAGCATTTGTCTCGCCAACTTGCGAATCGCCAGAATTTTTCCAGGGGGCGCTGGGATCGCACAGACGGCCGCGCCGACGTTTTTCAGGGCCCCTGTTCCAAGAGCGAAACGTCTTACCGGAGCGAATCGACCAACCGCAACGTGCCAGAAATGAGACACACAGGCTGCACCGGCAGAGATTCATTGCTTATGCCAGAGGAGGCAGGAGAAGGGGGAGGAGGAGCAGGAGATGGAGGAAGGAAGAGGGGCCTCGAAGGATGAAACACAGCTTGAGGAGGAGCAGCAGGAAGATGAGGAGGAAGAAGAGGAGAAGGAGAGGTAGGAGAGAGGAAGTGCCAGAGGGGCCCCGACAATTCGGAGCGAGTTATCGTTAGCATCTGCCTCGCCGACTTGCGAATCGCCAAAATCCTTCCAGGGGGCGCTGGGATCGCACAGACGGCCTTGCCGACGGATATGTTACATGTTCAAGGCCCCCACCAGGTTTTCCAAGAGCGAAACTACTTCTCGGAGCGGATCTATCAACCGCAACGTGCCAGAAATGACGCGCACAGGCTGCACCGGCAGAGATTGCGCAGTCCAGTGGAGTCAGGGGGAGGACGATGAGGAGGAGCAGGAGATGGAGGAATGAAGAGGAGCCTCGAAGGAGGAGAAGGAAGAGCGAATTGGACGAGGAAAGGGGGGCGAAGGAAGGAGGAAGAGGGCAGCAGCAAGAGGGACAGGATGGGACTGGAGAGAGTCTGATGTCTCCACGCGGCACCCCGCGGCGTCTGAAAAAAGAAAGCCCAAGGAAAAAGCACGGAAGAGGGGCGCCTCACCGGCGCGGCGCTCCTAGGAGCGGCTGCTCGCAGAACTTGTAGGGCATCAGTGCAGATGGCATAGCATGTGACCCCCACCCATGCCCACAATTCCCCTCGAAGTGCTGATGAAACTCAGCACGCTATGCCAGGGCCCCACATAATAGCATTACACACTCGTTGCCCGCGGTCCCGCCGACCCTGCAGCAGCTCTAAGAAAATGCCGCCAGGCGCCAGACGCGTTTAAACTCAGATCGCCATCGACGTAATCGTCATCGTAGTCGGTGTCGTCATCGTTTTCAATGTCGTCATCGTCGTTGTCATCTCCTTCTCCTCCTCATCCTCCTCCTCTTCCTCCTCCTCCTCCTCGCCCTATCCTCCTCCTCATCCTCCTCCTCCTCCTCCTCCAGCTGGGCTGCAGCAGCGGGGCGCTCAGTCATCATCCGCGGACTTGTTGGCCTTCCCCGAGGTTTTCTCCTCCAGCGCAGTGAGCTGCTTCAGGAGAGAGGCCTGGTCGTCTGAGCTGCCGTTGTCCGAATCATCGTGATCATCAGCCTTCGGCTTCTTTTTGGGTTTGGCATTCGGCTTTGTCTTGTCATCCTTGTTCGGTTTGTCATCTTTGCCAGTCTTCTTGCCGTCTTTGTCTTTAGTATCCGTGTCCTTACCTTTCTTACTAGCATCTTTGTCCTTACCCTTCTTGTCCTTGTCCTTGTTCTGCGGGGTCTTCTTCTCGTCGTCGCCGTCCTCCTCCGCGGGGTTCAGGGCTGCCGCAAAGCCGTTCTGATAAAGCGGGCTATCTTCGGTCTGCATCTCACGCCAGATCGCAGCATCAAGCACCGACTGCAATTTGAGCACATGCTGCTCTGTAAAGCAGAAGCCCAGGTAGGGCTGCTTGTGCATCACCGCGGCCAGGGCCCCTGTCCCGTCTGCCGGGGTGATGTCGATCATCCCCTGGGGTGTAAAGAAATATGTGCAGCTAAGCTCCCCCTGTGGTCGTTCTCCCTCCTCCTCCACCTCCTCATGGACTCCGCATCTTACTCGTCCTCATCTCCGTCCTCCTCCTCATCATTCTCCTCCTCATCCTCCCCCCTCCTCCTTCTGATCCGTATCCTCCTCTTAAGTCGTCCTTACCTCCCCCCGCTGAGTGGTTGTCGCGCCCCTCAACCTTCAGGCTGCAACTGTGGCACAGCTCATCGTAGAACTTCATGGGGGAAACGTGGTAGAAGAGCGGCTCTCTGCTGTTGCCCGGGCGGCTGGGCTGCGGATTTCATCAAGTGGGCAACCGCGCGATCACATCCTTTGAGTCGGTTCGACTGCAAACCCTCCCAAAGCTGATGTTTCCCTACCTAGGCTCTGCCTAGAAGGGTTCTTACTCTGTTTGCTTAAAGGGGCCGGGCAGTGCAACTCGCCCCAGGCGGTCCCCCTGGTCCCCTGGGAGCGGTTCCCCCAGTTGCGCCCCGTAGCCTTAGCTTTAGCGTTAGCATCAGCTTTAGCTTTAGATTTAGCTTTACGCTTTAGCTTAGCTTTAGCTTTAGCTTTAGCTTAGCTCTAGCTTAGCTCTAGCTTAGCTTTAGCTTAGCTTTATATTTAGCTTAGCTTTAGCTTAGCTTTAGCTTAGCTTTAGCTTAGCTTTAGCTTAGCTTAGCTTAGCTTTAGCTTAGCGTTAGCTGAGCTTTAGTTTAGCTGCAGCTAGCTTTAGCTTAGCTTTAGCTTAGCTTTAGCTTAGCTTTAGCCTTGCTTTAGCTTAGCCTTAGCTTAGCTTTAGCTTAGCTTCAGCTTAGATTTAGCTTAGCTTTAGCTTAGCTGTAGCTTAGCTGTAGCTCAGCTGTAGCTTAGCTGTAGCTTAGCTTTAGCTTTAGCTTAGCTTTACCGTTACTACTAATGCTGCATTCCTAGAGGCTCCAACTCCTAGGTAGGGTCGCACTCGGATAATTTGGCATTGCCTTGGCGGCTGGGCTGCGGATCCCATTATTCAAGTGAGTAGCCACGCCGTGTCATTCGAGCATTCCGACTTCCGTGCCCCCACGAATTTGATATCATGGAGGAGATAGTCGGTTCGAAGTTTTGGACGGGGGGTGGGATAAGACGGACTGGTTGGCACGGAGGGGAGGTGAAGGACGAGGGGGAGTTGGGGGAGGGGGGGGAGTTGGAGGAGGTGGATGGAGGAGGTGAAGGATTTGGAGGGCAGGGGGTCAAAGGAGTCAGGAGGATGAGGAGGAAGAGGAGGGGGAGAGGTGGAGGAGGAGGAGGATTTTGTTATGCAGCACCTTGACACCGCGGCCACCGCCCACCTTGTTGCCCTGCGCGTGCACGGGGACAGACTTCGTGGTCATGTCGTCGATGACGCCCTCCATGTCTGCCGTGTCGCTGCAGCAGCCGCCGTCATCATCACCGCTGCTCCCGGCGTCGCTCTCGATTGTCTTGCCGCCGACCTCGATGCGGTTCTCTGGCCCGAGGATCTTCTTCTTCTCGTCGAAGGTAACGTGTGGCAACGAATCCCAGCTCGGTAAGACAATGGGCCCCATGATGTTCCCACGGTTCGTGCCGCCGTAGACCTTTCTCTTCCTCTCGGGGTGCTTGCACGCTGTTTTCGAAATCACATACATGTGCTCAACTTGGTGCAGCGTGCCGTAGCTGTGCATCCTGTTCCTGCGGTCCCGCAGGCTGGATTCGTCAGTAGTCAAAAAGATCGTCTTCACCGATAACTGCTTGGGAGCCTTGTCGGCGGTGCCGAAGGTGTTCACGTACTTGGTCCTGTCGACATCGACTATGCAGTATCGCTAGGGTTGGCCAGGCCCAACCAGCCAGTCGAGCTCGTCGCGCCATCCGGGCGACGAGTTCGTGGCCAAGCAGACCTCGCCAAACCAGGTGATAGTGCATTGTCAACCTGATATCTTGTTCCCGTGCGCCCCAGCAGCGCAGAAAATGTACACGTCCGATGGGTTGAGCTCCGTCTCCTCGTCACTGGCGCCCGACGGCTTCCGGGCTTGCAAGATGGCAGAGATGATCTTGGCGAAGTGGCCGTTCTCTTTGAGCCTCAAAGGCGGCATCCTGATGTGTGGGGCTGTGTGAGTTTCTCCGTTGCACTTCGTGTCGCAGAAGATTGCCACGTAGTCGTTCTTCGGGTCCACGCCCAGCGTGCTTGCTGGCATGGACTCAACCACTTGGGACGCGATCAAGCTCTCTGACTTCAGGGGGACGACCAGCTTCACGTACTGCGCCAGCAACCTCTTCGAGAGCGCCTTGAAGGGCGCCACCACGTCCACCACGCCGCGAGGAACCTTTGACAACTCGACCACGTCACCGTCCCCGCAGCCGTCCTCCTCATCATCGTTGGGCACATCCTCATCAACATCGATGCCGGTCTCGTCGTCCTTCTTGCTGCCAGCGTCCATGGAAGCCTTCTCCTTCTCGACCAACTTGGTGATGTCCTTTGGCTGATCTCACCTCCTCCGTCTCCTCCTCCCCCTCATCATCATCCTTATCCTCGTCGTCCTCCCTCTCATCATATTTCGCCTTCTTATCATCCCTCTCCCTCTCCTCCTCATCCCCCTCGTCCTCCGTATCCTCCTCCTCCTCCTTATCTCCTCCTCATTATCCGTATGATCCTACTCCTCCTCATTCTCCTCCTCCCCCTCCTCACCCTCCTCCCCCTCCTTTCTCGCATTCGCCCATAGTCCTCGAAGCCCTCCTGGACGAGGCCCTGCTCGATGCAGTCATGCATCGACTTCGAGTGCCTCAGCATGTTCTGAATCGTCCCATCAAAGGCACTGCCGTAGATCAATGCCTCTATGGAAGCACATTCCAACAAACAAAACATGATGGACCCACGAACCAGGAAAAGAGATATAGAACCACATGCATGGAAACGTTTGCACGACACGTCCACGAGACACCCCGCGAAACATTCCACGAGACACGGGCGATTGTTTTCAACGTTTTCCTGGAAACATTCCACGAGACACCCCGCGAAACAGTCCACGAGACACCCCACGAAACATTCCACGACGACAGGCAATCACTCAACCAAGGCGGTGTGGTCGTGCTGGGGAGTGGTCGTGCTGGGGTGTGGTCGTGCTGGGGGGTGGTCGTGCTGCGGGGTGGTCGTGCTGGGGGGGTAGTCGTGCTGGGGGGTGGTCGTGCTGGGGCGTGGTCGTGCTGGGGCGTGGTCGTGCTGGGGCGTGGTCGTGCTGGCTGGGGTGTGGTCGTGATGTGGTGAGGTCGTGCTGGGGCGCGGTCAACACACGCAACGACGAGGAACAGGTCAACGCACGCAACGACGCGAACGCCACTCATCGAACACACAGGGGCGACGACAGGCAACCATTCAACCAAGGCGGTCCCAGCGACGCGCGACGCGCGATAGGACAACCACGAGGAACCGCGTAATGCACGCAACAGCACGGGTGCCACTCATCAAACGCATTGGGAGTCCGCGGCTGCTTTGGTTGAGTGGTTGCCTGTCGTCGCCCCCTGTTGGGGTACGACGGTTTCCCCAGCCACTTCTGCGTGCTCCCCACTTCCCTGACCAAGGCAACATCTCTGGGGCGCCCAGATCCCTCAAGTTCTACACAACAAGCGATTCGCTCGAGACATCCTCGGTAACTCTGCGGAGCAAGCGTTTCGCTCGAGACATCCTCAACACACGAAAGAGTGGCCCGCACCCTGATTTATCGATCGGGATTTCAAAAACAAGCGTTTCGCCTGAGACATGCTCAATTGTTAATCCGCCGGCCCGCCTCGACCTGGATATTTATCAGGGAAAGAATTCGCCGGCCCACCTCAGTTGAGGCACCGGGGACAGATTACCATCCTAAAAGAGAAACCTGGGCCCACGCCCTTTCCGGGAAAAAGAGGAGGGAGAGGAGGCGGAGGAGGAGGAGGAGGAGAAGGAGGAGGAGGAGGAGGAGGAGGAGATGAAAAGGAAGCAGAAGGAGGAGGAGGCAACGGAGAAGGAGATGAGGAGAAGGGGGAGAGCAATGCGTTTCAATTCATCTGTTATGTTTTTTTGTTTTTAATATACTATCTACAAGGCTGCGCCTGCCCCTGGACCCCTCGACGCCATGGGCCCCCTGATAGCACGTTCGTCGCCCCCCCAGCCAGACCTCGAAGTGGGAGAACGCCTTCTGAGCGCTCTCCGGCCAGGACCCCATCCAGAGGCAGGACAGGCCAGCGCCGGTCTCTGGGAATCCCATCCGCTCGCGGTAGTTGGAGTGGTTGTCCAAGACGCTCTCCAGGGTGCCCCTCACGTCAGCCGAGATGTGGCAGAGGTTGGTGTTGATGAAGGTTCCCAAGTAGTGTCGAAACTCCTGCTTCATTAAGAACTTGTCCACGATCCCCTTGTGGTTGTATGCGCTCTTCAAACTCCGCTGAGTCACCTCATCCACGTTCAACGTGGTAGCCTGGACGGCGTCCCAGATGGCTGATATCACCCATCTGATGTTGTTCTTGCTGCTCGCGCGGTTGACGATGGCGACCAAGCTGTGCATCTTGCTGAAAGGGTTCTCGCTCGGGCGCCGTGACTCTGCCAGCAATATGATGCGCATCACTGGATCTTGAATGAGTGCTCTGTTCCGTACCGTGATGGCGCCATCTATATACGTCTCCGTAAGATTCTCCTCGTCGGCGACCCCACCTCGGTTCTTGTAAAGTGCAGCAAGCGCCTTGTTGGTGATTGGCCCTGTACTCTGCTCGACCTTCTTCTTGTAAGTAACGATCTCGCAGATCCGCTGGAAAGGAGTCCGGTACATCGCGCGCTGGTCCACGGCCGTGTTCTCTCGAAGCCTCACAGATCTCCAGAATACGTCGTCGTCGCTCTGCAAGAGCTCAAACACAAAAGTTGTTGTCAGCATTATGTTTCTCCATTTTTGGAGCTTCGCTTCGTCTGGATTCGGCTTGACCAGCTCGTCGTTGACGGCAAAGATGAATGCAAACACGATCTCTTCTGGAGAAACTCGTTTGAGCGATCCCTTCATCTCGAGGGGGGCGGTGTCCTGCTGATCACAAGAAAGCCGAATACGGCGACGACGACGCACGTTAAATAATGGGGTAGGAACGCGCGCGGATCTACATCGCGCAGAGGAGGCGGCTCGGGGAGAGGGAGGTAGACGACAGAAGAGGATGAGGAGGGGGGAGAAGGACATGAACTTAGAGGATATTGAGGCGGGATTACTCTTAGCCCATGGGTCCTTGTTCACTGCAATCACGAGCGGGAACGGGAAGCGGGCTGGCTCTGTGAAGTACTGGTTTTGCAACGCGTAGATGCCTTGCTCGTTCGGGGGGACCTGAGGGTTCCGGGCGACCGTGCTCACTCCCCCTCCCCTTGCTGCGCGTCCCTTTGTCACCATATGTTTCGCCTCATCTGTGCTGAGCTCGCTCTTACTCGTCCTCCTCACTTCCTCCATCTCCTCCCCCCCGTCTCCTCATCATCCTCTGCCGCCGCCTCCTCATGCGGCTCATCCCTATGCAGCTCGTCACCCTCAGCCTCCTCATCATTGTTCTCCTGCTGTTCGCCTTCTTACCCAATGGGATGCTATGATCAGGAGGGTGGTGAGGGTGGTTCACTTGCATGCGTTCGGACCCCAGGCGAGGAAGACCACTTGTAGTCCGCCCACCACAGGTTGCACGCACACTCGTACTGGGCATGGTCCCCCTTGATGGCCGTCTGAAACTTGTCGGGGTCGAACGCGTCCTGAGCGGCGAGGGGGTGGTGCCACGCATATACTATTGACGTTCTGGTGTGATTGAGTGACCGTTCCCACTCAACTCAGCAAGCATCTAAAGCCAGAACTAGTCAAACAACATTACACCCAGGGAATCTCCACATCGTCATAAGCTGACGGAAGTCGGCAGCGGAGTTCTGGATCGTCGATGGACCCCTTGGCGGCGCCCCGCTGCCCAGGGGGGGGCCCAGCGCCGAGCTAGGAATTCCGCCGATTTGCGTCAGAGATTGACCTTAGATATGCACCAAGATCCTTGTACCCCTTGTTCTCAATGCCCAAGGGCATGGCTTTGTCAACGCCCTTGAACACCTTGTGCTGCATAATGTTGTCGACGGCATTCTCTATTTTCACTCGAAGCTGGGTGACCATGTCCTTCGCTGCGCTGCTGGTTTCCACTGGGGTATCATCATTTCCGTCTGTCACCTTATCCGTCCGTTTCATTTTCTGCTGCCGTGGTGCTGCGCCAGTGCCGCCAGCGCTGCCAGAGGAGGCCCGTTTTCCCATCTCTGTTGACAGAAAACGACGATCAAGTCAGTCAAACACGCTGTGCGCCGAAGCAACACAGCCAATGCTAGAGCCAACATGGCTGCATGAGGTGGAGGAGGCCCAGGTGGAGGAGCATCGTTACAAGGCACCCATCAGCTGTGAGGGTGGGGTTGACCGACACGTCAAGTATTTGACGATCAGTGGGATAGAGAGAGAGAGGCTGAGGAGGAGGAGGAGGAGGAGAAGGAGGAGGAGGAGGAGGAGAAGGAAGGAGGAGAAAGATGAGGAGGAGGAAACGGGACTCTACGGAGGAGGAGGAGGAGAAGAATGACGAGGACGAGAGGAGGAGGATTGAGGGAAGAAGGTGAGAGGGAGGATGAGGAGGAGTGAAGACAGGAGGAGGAGGACGAGGCAAAGGGGGGGGGCGAGGGAGGAGGAGGAGGGGCCGAAGGAGGCGAGGAGGATATGGTTGCTGATGCCACAACCTCCCTCAATCACTCCAGGACCGTGGTTAACTTATTGCGTAAACGACTTGTCCACCAGGCAAGCGCATTCGAAAACAAATTGCACGGGGGGTGTATGCAGAAGAACGATGGACGAGGAGATGGAGAAGGAATGCGAGGCGCAAGGAGAAGGTAGAGGAAGCTTGAGAGTAGTTGGCAGCAGCGTAGGAACTGACGCAGCGAAGCTTGCCCGACGCGCGAACTTTACTGAAGCTAATCTTCCTCATCGTCGCCTCCTCCTTACCACCGCCCTCCTCCGCCGCATGTCTCTTAAGATATATCCTGCGACTGTTTTACAGCGTTCTATCTTCACTCGTCCTGCAGAGCATTGGTGCTGACTCCTGGCAGGCCCACCAGCAGGTCAGAATCGGTTTGACCGTCGATAGGGGGGGGAGCGAGGGGCCCCCCCCGATGGACGGTGGCGAGCGTTCAGGACCGTCCGTAGCCAAGTTGGGCGAGGTCGCCAGCCTCGCGTTGGGGTCACCGATTCGCGCGAGCAATCGCTGCACTATGTTCGGGGCCCCGTCGCGAGGCTGGCGACCTGGCGCAACATAGCTACGGACGGTCCCGAGCGCCGGGGAGCGTCGATAGGGGGGGGAGCGAGGGGCCCCCCCCGATGGACGGTCGGAGTGCCCTCAAGGTCGTCGTCTGAGCACCTCCCACGCCCGAGCGCTCAGGACTGTCGATGGCTCGCGCGCGCCTGCCACCTCCCATCCGAGCGATCAGGACTGCTGGTGGGCTGCCCACTTCCCACCCGAGCGCTCAGGACCGTCGATGGCTTCCCGAGCGCTCAGGACCGTCGATGGGCCACTTCCCGCCCGAGCGCTCAGGACCGTCGATGGCCCACCGCCTGCCACCCGAGCGCTCAGGACCGTCGATGGCCCATCGATTGCCACCCGAGCGCTCAGGACCGTCGATGGCCTCCCGAGCGCTCAGGACCGTCGATGGCATATCGCCTGCCACCCGGCCGAGCGTTTAGGACAGTCGATGGCCCCCGACTTGCCACCCGAGCGATCAGGACCGTCGATGCACCCCCCCGCTTGCCACCCGAGCGCACAGGATTGTCGACGATGCCCCCCCCCCGCCAGTGAAATTTGCAACCCGAGCGCTCAGGACTGTCGATGCCCCCCTCCCCCCTACCGAGCGCTCAGGACTGCCGATGGCCATCGCCGCCTGCCATGCGACCGAGCGTTCAGGATTGATGGATCGTCGCTCGCCCCCTTAAATCATCGTTGTGGCCGTCGTGTCGTCGCCATCGCGTCGTCGCGCGTCGTCGTTGTCGCCCGATCGCCCCCGACGCGACGGCGATGACCGAGCCGATCGATCGATGGCACAGGAAAATGTGTTTGCAATGCCAAGTCTTTCTATGCAATTCAAGAAAACACCACCGATGTTTCGCCAGGCGTCGCGGCGACGTGTCTGATACTCGCCACCCAGCGCTGAGCCGTCGAGCCTTGACCCCACCAAGGCAGGCTCTTACCACTTGCGCCGTCGTTTCCAGCATCGGCTACAGGGTGCCCCATTTGTGAGCAGAATCCAGCGTGGCGACGAGATAACTAGATCATCGTTAGCTGTCAGTTCGCGCTTACCCCGATCAAAACATCCATCAGCAGATGATGGATACGACGCGTGGGAAAAAAAATGACATCTTACACATCAGCGGGGGGGAAACTCAGATCATGCACATCCCGCTAGTACAGTGCTCGATGGCTGTAACCCAGTCGAAGAACTCGTCGTCAGCGAACGCGTGTTTCACGACAGAGATCCCCTGAGGGCGGGGGGGGCGGAGAGGTGAGATGATGGGTTCATCCACTAAGTAGCCAACCGGTTACCAGGATGCGACACTGAAAGGGCGAAGGAGATGGAGGGGAAGGATGAGAAGGAGGAGGGAAAGGAGGAGACGGAGGAGACGGAGGGGAAGAGGAAGGAATGAGAGGACGTAGAAGGCATTGTAGGAGATATGTTTTTGAAGTTTGAGGTTCAGGAGGGGGAGCGAGAGTCAAGGATGATCGAGGGAAGAGGACGAAAAGGAGGATGAGGAGTCGAGTCGTAATGTTTTGGTTCAAGCCCACGACCTCGATAGCGGCTTTGTCCGCCTCCACGATCAGGGCAACGACCATGTGGGGCGTGCCCTTGGTATGCGCATTGATGCGCTTCCTCAAGAACTCAATGTAAGAATCGACGATTGTCCACCGGGCGCCAGGTAGCGCAGCAGTACAGCGCACCACATCCATCAAAGTAGTTTTGTTGGTTTTGAAAGCGTCAGATGCCCAGATGACGCGGGGAATCCGAGATATGTTTTTGTATTTGAGAATCGGCCCATCGTGTCCAAGGTAGGCGCGACGGTCACAGAGGAATCCACCTCGGAAGATTGCGGCCCACTTCGCCTGCAACGGCAGGCGAATGACGTCCTTCCCAACGTGTACGAGAGCATCTCGGCACGTTCCTGCAGCAGTCATGTTCAGTTCGCGGCGACGTATATGCAACAGTCGGAGGATTTGGTCATCCTCACCTGGCTCCAGGTGAAAGAATACAGACAGGCCACGAAACTGTGCAAGGTCGAACGCCTTGACATCCCTGGCCGCGTCTCGTCTCTTGTAGGTGGCGGCTCGGTCTTTTGCATTCTGCGCGTGTCTCAGTGCAAGGGCTGCAGCCGCTGCTTTCACTTCATCTGTACCTTCGCTGGGGAGCAGCAGACCCCGTAAGTAAGCATTGTTTCGGGATTCATGCACGCGTGTCTCTTGTAGGCTAACTTCTCGCAATGCTTCGTCCGTGAGCGGGACGGCTGGTGGTTCGGAGTTCGTTGTTGCAGATGCAGTCGCAGTTGCCACGGCAGTGCGTCGACGTTTCACGAAAGCGTTCTCGGTGTTCGTCTTCAGTGCACCCCTTTTTGGTTGTCTCACTGCGTGGGCTTTTCTGGGGGCGCCGTACGCGCGATCCCAAATGCGCCTAGCCAAATCCAAGATGTCAGTTTGTTCCCCAGGATGGTTGTCTCTGTACAAGATCATATCGTTTTCCTCTGATTCCTCCCCTTGAGAACTCCGTCGCGCCCCGTGATCCCTGTCGTAGCAAGTGAATGTCTGCTCTATGCCGCTGGTCGACGGTGCGTACGTGGCATACCTATGCGGGGGAGGAAAAGCGTGGAAGGAGGAGACGGAGGTAAGCTTTAGAGGAGGAGAGGGAGGATGAGTGATGTTGCAATCCCCAGCGTCACCTATAAAGAATATGTTTAAGTGCGGCTGCAGGGTGGGTATCCCGCATGGACTTCCTGTACTGCGTATGAGTCAAGGCAACCTTCCACGCCCCCAAATTGCTCAGTTCTGGGTTATTCCGTCGAGCTTCCCGGGCCAACTCTAGATGATCAGCACGTTCTTTCTCGAACGTCGCTGCGTCAACCCCAAACACGTGTGCAAGACCGGCTAGACCAAAATTCTCTTGGGCTTGATCGACATTTTCATGATGGACACCTTCAGGCGTATCATTGGTGATATTGAAGCAGTTGAAAGACATGAGAACATCAAAATCTGGAAATTCTGCAGCGCACACTTTTTCCGCAAGCACAACCCACCTCTGCATCTCCCTCAGGCATTTGTCCACAATGGCATCAGGAATCCCATGATTTGAGCCCAGTGGCCAAGTCTCCTTGCCAACGTGTATCATACGAGTGCGTCTCATTAACATCATGGCGTGTTTGGTATACCCTGGAAGTCTTAGACACCCCCGGTCATTGAATAAATGCTTTATGTGTCTCAAAAATCGGCCAACCTCGAACGGCATGCGCGCGGTGTCCAACCCTTCCACGTCCAAGAAGCGGATGAGCGAGGCCCCCTCGTCCCCAGCGTCTGGGATTGGTCTTTACAGGTGCCAAGAGCAATTCTGCCCACAAGGGGCGGCATGCCAGACGACCCACCTGAGGGGCAAGTCTCTAACCCCGCATCCGTATTCACTAATCAGACATGACACTTTTATAGCGACAAGCAAACATGTTGGATGGGTGGGTCGGCGGGCGGTGGTGGTGGTGGCAGCAGGTTATGTGGATGCGTGTCCGTGTAAGATTTATTTCTTTTGTAGCGATGGTGTCATTTTCAATTGTGGATGTAGCCGTAGCCTAGTGTGAACTCAAAGAACTAGATGAAAACATGCAAACCCTGAGACCGGCGCACGCGGAGCGCCGCGGCGCGCGCGCATGATCAGTTTGTGTGCGTTTTCTTGTGCACGCACGAAGTTAGTTCCAAAAAAAATGATGGGCCCACGAACCCCGAAGGGATATAGAACTGCATGCATGGAAGCGTTTTCACGACACCGCATTGGGCGACGGGCACTTCCACGAGACACCCCGCAACATTCCACGAGACACGGGCGACTGTTTTCAACTTCTTCCTGGAAACATTCCACGAGACACCCCGCGAAACAGTCCACGAAGACACCCCGCGAAACATTCCACGACGACAGGCAACCACTCAACCAAGGCGGAGTGGTCGTGCTGGGGAGTGGTCGTGCTGGGGTGTGGTCGTGCTGGGGGTGGTCGTGCTGCGGGGTGGTCGAGCTGGGGGGGTAGTCGTGCTGGGGGGTGGTCGTGCTGGGGCGTGGTCGTGCTGGGGCGTGGTCGTGCGGGGGCGTGGTCGTACTGGGGTGTGGTCGCGATGTGGTGAGGTCGTGCTGGGGCGCGGTCAACACACGCAACGACGAGGAGCAGGTCAACGCACGCAACGACGCGAACGCAACTCATCAAACACACAGCGGCGACGACAGGCAACCACTCAACCAAGGCGGTCCCAGCTACTCGCGACGCACAATAGGACAACCACGAGGAACCGCGTAATGCACGCAACGACACGGGCTCCACTCATCAAACGCATTGGGAGTACGCGCCTGCTTTGGTTGAGTGGTTGCCTGTCGTCGCCCTTTGTTGGGGTGCGACGGTTTCCCCAGCCGTCCACATATCTGGGGCGGCTAGATCCCTCAAGTTCTACAAAACAAGCGTTTCGCTCGAGACATCCTCGGCAACTCTGCGGAGCAAGCGTTTCGCTCGAGACATCCTCAACACGCGAAAGAGCGGCCCGCACCCTGTGATTTATTGATCGGGATTTCAGAAACAAGCGTTTCGCCTGAGACATCCTCAAATTTTTATCCGCCGGCCCACCTCGACCTGGATATTTATTAGGGAAATCATCCGCCGGCCCACCTCAGTTGAGGCACCAGGGGCAGATTACCATCCTAGTATCCTTTAAAGAGAAGCCTGGGCCTAAGCCCTTTCCGGGAATTTCTTGTGAAAACCCAATGTAAAAAAGGTCATTCATTCTCTCGATGCAAGCAATCAGATGAACTTATCTAGAAGCGCATAAAAACCAAACGAGCACCACGCTCGCTTGCTCGTTTGGATTTGTTTGCGTTTCCATGTATCATACGTCAAGCCAAAACCAAAGCCAAGTTGGGAAAACCCAAGTTAAAATCTCACGATTTGGATGTTTGAAGCGATCACATGAACGTGCAATACATGAAAACACACATTGATGAGCACGCGCTCGCGCGCTCGTTCTTCTTAGGGTTTGAATGCGGTCTCATACCCCCGTAAGATAAAACTAATCATTCTCTGGATGTAAGAGGCGAGCATATAGACGCAGATCAAATGAAAAACCATACAAAGCCCACAGACGCCCACGCGAACGCGCGCGCGCGGGTGACCTGCCCACCCGCGCGCGCGCTCGCTCGGTTGTTGTTTTGTACGCATTTTCATATATTAGACGTTTATATACTCGCCTCTTGCATCCAGAGAATGAATTTTTACATTTGGTTTTCACAATTCGTTTTTCGAGTTTCCATCGTGGCGCGCGATGGAACAAATCTCTCTTAAAGCAACGGTGTGAACTCGAGAAACGAATTGTGAAAACCCAATGTAAAAAATCATTCTCTGGATGCAAGATGCGAGCATATGAACATAAAATAAATGAAAACGCATACAAAACGAAAGGCGAGCAAGCGCGCGCGCGGGTGACCGGGTCACCCGCCGCGCGCGCGCGCGCGCTCCTCTCACCGTTCGTTTTGAATGGTTGTTTTATATACTATACGTTTATATGCGTGCATGTTGCATCCAGATAATATTTATTTGCATTGGGTTTTCATAATTCGATGTTCGACATTACGCCGTGGCGCGTGATGGCAAATTGTTTGTTAAATGCGCGATGTTAACTCGAAGAACGAGTTGTGAAAACCCAATGTAAAAATTCATTCTCTGGATGCAAGATGCTAGCATATGAATTTTGAATCTTTGGAAGCGCATGCAAAACAAACAACGGTGAGGGGAGGGCGCGCGCGCGCGGCGGGTGACCTGGTCACCCGCGCGCGCGCGCGTTCGCTCGCCTTTTGTTTTGCTTGCGTTTTCATATATTCTACATTTACATGCTCGCATCTTGCATCCAGAGAATGAATTTTTACATTAGGTTTTCACAATTCGTTTTTCGAGTTAACACCGCGGCGCGCGATGACTTTTTTGTGTACAAGGCGCGATGTGAACTCGAGAAACGAATTCTGAGTACCTACTATAAATATTCATTCTCTGGATGCAACATGTAAGTCTATAAACGCATCGTATATGAAAGTGCACAAACAAACAAAAAAAAACGCGAGCGAGCGCGCGCGCGCGGGTGACCAGGCCACCCGTCGCGCGCGCGCGTTCCTTTATTTTTTGTGTTGTACGCATTTTAATACACTATACGTTTATATGCGTGCATGTTGCATCCAGAGAATGAATATTTGCATTGGGTTTGTCACAAGTCGTTTTTGATTGAACATCGCGGCGTACGGTGAGACACATCGTTTCGAAGTGACAGCGCGCGTGCGTCCCGTAGTAGTAACATGAGAGTGCTGTACTTTCCGTACAAGAAGCTGTTGTTTGGGACCTTGTGGATCGTAGAACGTGGCATTGCACCCAACTCGGATCGGAGGAGTGGCAGTAGTCTTGGTAGAAATGGAAGTTACGGGCGCAGTGGCAATATCATTTGATTGAACGCAAAATAATTGCAAAAGCGTTGTCGCAGTGAGACTTGTCTCATCCAGTGCGCAAAAAATTAAAAAGATGCTCGGCGCCACGGCAAGAAACGTTGTAACCGAAAATATGCGGCGCTAAGACAAGACCTTATGTTTTCACTTGGGTTGGGATTTGTAAACCCAATATGCGCGGCTACATTTTGAGTCACAGGCCAATGTATATGCCAGAAGATGTGACAGCGAGTCTCCGCGGCACCAGGGAGAGAGCGTCAATTTGAGTTGCGGACCCCTTCCATCCGCTGAGCTTTTTGAGATGTTGACAGCGAGTGTGCGCGACGCCAAGGCGAGATCTTGCGTTAGAAATAATGTTCGGATGCGTCTCAAGCAAAACGCCTAGCCCGCCAAAGCCAAGCCCCGGCGTCAGACGAGGGGGAGGATGAGGAGGAAGAGAAATTAGAGAGGGTGGAGGGATCAGGAGGAGGAGGGGGAAGAGGAGGAGGAGGAGGCAGGCCTCAGGACCAGGAGGATACTGTTAGGAGCGCCCGACCTCCCACGCCGACCGCAGCCGCAGTCAATCGGCATTGCAGTCGCCGCCGTCGTCGTCGTCGACGTCGTCGTCATCAACGCCGACGGCGACGTCGGCGTCGTCGTCGCCTTGGTCGTCCCAGATCTTCTCCCTGCCCTCTTTCCGTCGTCGTCGGTGCCCCGAGTCTGACGGCGCTAATCGTGTCAAAGCCGCTGCTGCCCCCGTTCCATCTCGAGTGGGAGGGGCGAGGAAGCAAACTCGAATCGTATGAAATGCCGCCAATGGAGGGCCAGGATACGGACTTGCACGCAGAGGGCCGCGGCAAAACGAGCGAGATTGCGGGGGTGGGGGAGGGCGGATTTCAAAGGCCTGAAATCTGACAGTCTCTGGGGATCAGGGGTCTCTGACAGGGCGCGTTTCCGTTTTGCCGCCATCCCCCCGGTGTCACATACCTTTATCTCTAGTTATCTTCATGCCCCTCCGTTCCATATTTGCAGGGCCCCTCATGATATGTCTCCGCCCTCTGCTCTCATCCTCCTCGAGACAAATAAAAAGAAACAGCGCAGTCCTGCAAGCATAGCAACCTGCAGTACGACTTCTGGAGTCAAGAACTTCAGAAACAAATAAGCCCTCTTGCCCATCTTCTCGGAACGCCGATCTTGAGCAATTCGCTGTGCCACTGCCAGAACTGCGTCTAGGTGAAGGGTGAAACGCGCCATGGGTTTCTGAATCGAATCAAACCGATGTGCTGCAAAGTGTAATCCAGTCGCGTCCCCTCCTGAACGATCCTGTTGAAGTTTGATCGCTGCTCGTAGCCACGATGAGAACGTGTCAGAGTTATCGATTGTTTTTACAATGCTCCCGCTGTGATGAAAAACCATATCTAGCATAACCTTTATGCGGTTGCTCCCCTGGCACCATGGTCTCGATAGTATTCGACGTGCTGCGTGGGCTCTATCTTTGGTGATCACTTTCACATTGGGCATCAGAAGGGGTTCATCTTTCCTGGAAATATCAAGTTGAGACCCGCCGCACAATTGAGCCAGAGCAATTTGTTCGTTCCCTGCCCCATCTGCAGCCAGAAGTTCAGTCCGGGTGCGGATCGCGTCGACGGTCTCTTTGATGGGCTCCTGGGTGCGGGTCAGGTTTACTAGATCATCCAGCAGCGAACAACTGATAGTCAGGGGCACAGGGGTATCAAGGAGGAAGAGCAGCAGCACAAGAAGGTGGAGGGGGAGGAGGAGGAGGAAGAGGAAGACTGACGCAGATTGGAGGAAGACGGATGTGACCCATCATATCAGTTGTTATTGCTCTTCCACTGGTGGGTTGGTTGGTTGGGAGGAGGGAGGCAGAGGCGAAGGAGGGCAAGAAGGAGGCGGAGGGGGGAGGAGGGCGAGAGCGATGAGGAGTCGGAGGAGGAGGGAGGCAGAGGCGGATGGCAGGAGGCGAAGGAGGAGGTGGAAGAGGAGGAGGAGGAGGAGGGAGTAAGTCCTCCTCCTTCTCCTCCTCCCTTCCTTCTCCACCTCCTCCTCCTGCTCTTCCTCCTCCTCCTCCCCCCCCCCTCCTTCTCCTCCTCCTCCTCCTCCTCCTCCTCCTCCTCCCCGCCCCTCCTCCTCCTCCCTCGATTTCTCTTCCTTTTCCTTCTCCTCCTCCTCCTCTTCCTCCTCCCCTTCCTCCTCCCCCCCCTCCCTTTCAACGTCCTCCGCTGGCGGTCCTCGCTGAGGGGTCTTCTCAAGCCGTGCCGATTCAAAGCAGCACCTGGGGTAGCGAAGCGGTCGATGACCCTCTCGAAGTCGGCGACGATGGCTCTATTGTCACTTGCCGCAGTCTTGCCACGGGCTTGCTGTTGCGTTTGGCCGAGCACTCCAGATCTCACAGTTAAGTCAGGCGCCACAGCGCGGTAACGAATCAATAAGCGACCAGCTCTCCCATCACTATAGAGTGAAATACACACTGAACGTTTCAGGAAGCCTCTCGCAAGTACCCTCTTCGCCTCGGCGAGGCAGGACCTCATCTGGTGATGCTTGTGGTAAGAATATTCGGAGCCAGCTGCAGTGCCACCACCCTTCCATGCTTTCAGGAAATCTTCTGAACTTGGGGCGGCGAGAGGTACCTCCACAGGTTTGCCCAGCATCGCAGCAACGGCGCGAACATGCGCAGGGGAAGTGTGATGCTTGTCGAACACGTTGGTACGAATGGCTTGGACGGAGCCTCGACCCAGAGGCGAATTGATACCAGCAGCCGAGCAGACAGTACAACTTACACCCCATCCAGACTTGTTGTGTCGCCCCTCCAGCCACGACGACGAGCACTTAGAGTCCCCGGGGTCGACGGGCCAACGACGCGCGGCATCCCAGAATCGCGACAGCCACATAAATCTGCAACGTGAGCACGCTTGAAACTCAAGCAAAGACTTCCCGTGGGATGCGACATGGCTCCTAGCCTCCACTGTAGGTTCAGACAGCAGCATTATGCGCATGCGCCGGGCCAGGCGCCCGATGGAGACTGGATGGCCATAGGGGGCGCACGAGGAAGTAGACGAGTCCTTCATTGAGCCAAAATGGCTGTCCGGGTGGATGGTGACGACAAGGAAGCTGCCTCATGCCATTGGATGGGAAAAGAAGGAGGGAGGAGGAGGAGATAGAGGAGCAGAATGATGAGGAGGACGAGGGAGGAGGAGGGATAGAGGAGGGGGTGGGGAGGGGAGGAGGGAAGTGAAATTTGAATTGGCAACTGGGACACGTAGGCATTTCCTCAAGTATCGACGGTGCGAGTTCGTCGCCTCCTTTGTCTCACTTCGGCCCCGCGCTGGAACCAGTGGAATTTTCAAGGAAGCGGGGGGTCAGGAGGGGCGAATCCAGGATCGGGGATCAGGGGGCCAGCCAGGGGGCCCAGGAGGTGCACTGCGCGCGAGCACGGGCCTGAGAGAGCAACCTCGGGCAGAGCGGGCAGGGTCGGACCAACAACCTCGTTCTTTTCTCATCTCTCCTTCCTCTCCCACCTCATCCTCCTCCTCCCCCTGCTTCCTCGTCTGTCTCCCCCCTTCCATCCCTCCTCCCCTCCTCTGGTCCCCCCTCCTACCTTTCGTGTTTTTTTTCCCCATGCCCGTCGTCGGATTTCTTCTCCCGCCAGCCTCTTCGACTCCTACTCCAACTCCTAATTGCTTTGTCGTGCCCTGAAGTCGAACCTGCCGCTCGCGGCCAGAGAAATGCGCCGATACATTTCCAGTCAGGCCGTGCCAGTTGACACTGGATGGGGGCGCAAGCCAGCGCGGACAGCCTCACTCCCTTCACCTTCCCACCTCCACTTCCACCCCTTTTCCTCCTCCTCCTCCTCCTACTCCTACTCCCCCTCCTCCTCCTCCTCCTCCTCCTCCTCCCTCCTTCTCGCCAAAGAGGGCTCAAATCGTTGCCCACGTGGAACGAGGCAAGACGATTGTCAATCTCGCCGCGGTCGAGATTCGACGCAGCTAGGCCAACAGTATTGATTGAGCAGGCGAATTAGGATAGATTCCCAGCTGCGTGAAACAACAACGGGCAATGGTCCTACGGCTGCGAGGTCGGCATGGCGACCTCTATCTCGTACTTCATAGTGAAGGTAGCATGGTCTGGAACCTTGCCGTCCTTGAAAGAGTCGGCAATCATCATCTGGAAACCGGCTCTGAAATGGTCTGGGATAGAATTAACGTCGTCGTAGATGTTGGTGCGGCTGAAGTTTTTCTTCCGTGCGACTGCGAGTGGCTGGTTGGCTGGAGCTGCCCGTTTTTTCCCCTGAGCGTCGACGATATCCCTTGGAAGACTTCCATCTGCCAGCAGCGAGTCAGCATAGGGCCCCTCCATCTCAATCTGCCTCGGCCGCGGCGGAATAGCTTTTTTCGGGACCACCTTCGGCAACCACCCTGACGGCCCTGGCATCTCCGGAGACGACATTGACTTTGCCGCTGGTGCCGCGGCCTGTTGATTTGATGATGATGCCGATGGTGGTGGGAGAGCCGCCGCTGGCACAGGTTCTGGCACTTGCGATTCAATCACGATTACATCATCTGTAGGAGCAACAGCTGTAGGAAACATAGGCCCAGGACTGTCGTCTGGCTGCGTGCCCCCACCATCGCCGAACTCTGGCTCCCATTCCTGCAGCGCGGCGTCCCAGCATTGCGTTGTCATTGCAGGCCAGTGCCTTGGAACAAGCTGAGGTACCGGAATGAGAACGCACAACCATTCGAGCATGAAGATGACAATCATGCTAACGACAATGCAGCGAGACTCACAAACTACGCCATATCCACATGCGCAATGTGCTTTTGATGTGCGTACGTGCTCTGACTGGCTGTGTATGCGGGTACTTCGAGTACATGGTTTGCGCAAGTGTGTTGGTGGCGCGTTGTGCTCCTTACTCCTCCTTCTCCTTCTCCTCCTCCGCCTTCTCCTCCTTTCCCGTCTCTTCCTCCTCCTCGTTTTTCCCCAGGTATTCGTTGCTCCCCCTTCTCCTCCTCCCTGATTATCTGACCCTGTTCCGAAGTATCTTTATCCCCTACCTAGGCTCTACCTGGAAGGGTTCTTACTCTGTTTGCTTAAAGGGGCCGGGCAGTGTAAATCGCCCCGGGCGGTTCCCCCGGTCCTCTGGAGCGGTTCCTCCAGTTGCGCCCCCTAGCTTTAGCTTCAATTTTAGCTTTAGCTTTAGCTTTAGCTTAGCTTTAGCTTGGCTTTAGCTTAGCTGTAGCTTAGCTTTAGCTTAGCTTTAGCATGGCTTTAGCTTAGCTTTAGCTTGGCTTTAGTTTAGCTTTAGCTTGACTTTATCTTAGCTTTAGCTTAGCTTTAGCTTAACTTTAGCTTAACGTTATTTTAGATTTAGCTTAGCTTTAGCTTCGCTTTAACTTATATTTAGCTTTAGCTTAGCTTTAGCTTAGCTTTAGCTTAGTTGTTGCTGAGCTTTAACTTAGATGTAGCTTCGCTTTAGCTTAACTTTAGCTTAGCTTTAGCTCAGCTTTAGCTTATCTTTAGCTTCGCTGTAGCTTAGCTGTACAGCTTAACTTTAGCTCAGCTGTAGCTTAGCTGTAGCTTAGCTTTAGCTTAGCTGTACCGTTAATACTAATGTTGCTTTCCTAGGGGCTCCAACTCCTAGGTAGGGTCGCACTGGGATAATGTCATATCCTCTTATATATATTTAGAATGTGTATATACACGCGTGCATAAACGCGAATGCGCATAAATGCATGGCACGGCAGTCGGAGGAAAAGAGAGGCGCAGTGGGGAGGGGTGGAAGGAGGACGCCAAGCACCCAAGCACCCTGCTACGTCTAGGTAAGAAGCTGTACTCTCGGAATGTCCTGACCTGGAAAAGCAGGGACACCCGCCGGCCTTGGAGATGTCGGGTCGTACCCGGCAACTGCGAGCGATGTAGATTGGAAGTTGCGGTTGCAGCGTGGGCGTTGTTGTTCTCGGTTGAGGCGGTTTGTTCCCGGGGTTGATGTGTTTTCCAGGTGTGTCGTGGTTGCTGCGTCGTCTCGATGTATACCACTTAAAGGGGAGCAGAATATCATGTTCTGCGCACCCCTGCGTTGCCACATGAGGAGTCGAGTAGACCAGCGTCTGTTCCGCTCCCCTTGCGAGGCCGCGTGTCGAGCAGAGTAGACTACAGCCTCGGAAAGGTTTTCTCCGAGCGCCGCCACACGCGCCCGTGCCGATCCACAGCGCGTTGGGAATGTCCACATCCGTGCCACCCGCCAGCTTGTAGCGCAGTCGTGTTGCACGTGGGCCACAATTGGTATTCACGACGCCGTACCATTACCTCCAGTTTGCGCACGCCCACCACGACGTGGTCGGGATCTTCCGAAGCAACCTTCCCCTTCCCCTTAGAGTCAAAGAATAGCCCAGGCTCTCCTTTCCAGAGGGGTGGGATGGCTTTTGAAGCGACCCTTCTTTCCCCATTTTGTCGAACTGCGCAAAACCTCGTCGTCATCGTTGTTGCCGCCAGCGACGTCGTTGTCGGCACCGTCGTCTTCATCGTCGTCGTCGTCGCAGTCGTCTTCGTCGTGGGGGTACCCTTTTCAAATGGTCGCATGTGGCGAGAAGGGAAGAGTTTTCCCCCAACGCGTCACCATAAGATGGGCTCGGGCATAATACTTTGCGGTGCCCCCCCTTCCTGCGCTGCCTTGTGACGAGTAGACGCTGTTTGTTCCCCTCCGCCCGGTCCCTTTGGAAACAGAGGGTAAGCACAGGTTCCCTTTTCCAGAGGGGGGCTGTTTCGGAAGCTACCCTTCTCCTCCTTCGTCCTACCGAGCTGCGCCAAATCGCGTCGTCGTCGTCCTCGCCGTCATCGTCGTCATCGTCGTCTCTTCTCTCCCCCCTCATGTTGAATTGTGCCAAATGGATTCGTCGTTGCTGTCGTCGTTGTCATCATCGTCGTCGCAGGCCGACGTCGTTGTCGGCGTCATTCTCGTCGTCTTCATCATTGCCGCCCTTGTCGTCACAGTCGTCATCGCCGTCGAGGGGGAACCCTTCCCCTTTGCCGCAGGGGGCGAAGAGAGATTTCCCCCAGGCGTCGCCATGTGATTGGCTCGAAGATATAACTCTGTGGTGCTCCCCCTCCCCGCCGCAACGTGACGAGTAGAGTAGAATAGTTGTTTGTTCAGCCCTCTTTGAGCTGGCACGTTACGAGTAGAATAGGACAGTCGTGGCCGCCCCCCTGCGTGGACACGTGACGTCGTCGCCCGCGTCGTCGCGTCATGGCGGTCGTCCTTGTCGTCGTCGTTGTCGTCGACGTCCTCATCGTCGTCATCATCGTCGTTGTTGCTGTTGTTGTCGACATCGCCGTCGTCGTCCCTCGTCTCGTCGTCGTCTTCATCGTCCCTGCATCGTCGTCTTCGTCGTCGTCGGGGAACTCTTTCCCTTTGTCGCATGGGGCGAAGGCGGAGGAATCCTTCCTCCCTGCGTCGCCATGCGAGTGGTGGAGCATAGTGTCGCCCCGTCTGCGCTGCCGCGTGACGAGTAGAGTAGAATAGTTCTCTGTTCCGCCCATCCGAGTTGTCGTTCGCGACGGATGGATTGCATTTGTACGTTTCACCTCCCAGAGGATGCCATGTGAAGAGTAGAGCAGCATGTTTGTGTTTTCCACGTGGTGAGCCGAGTAGAATCATATGGTTCCTACCCTCCTGCCATATGGAGGGGTCATCCAAAGCTACCTCCCCCTTCCCTTTATAAACAGAGAGTAAGCCCACGGTCCCCTTTCCACGGGGGGGCTACCTTCGGAAGCTACCCTTCTTCTCCCCCGTAACCGAACTGCGCAAAATCTCGTCGTCGTCTGCGTCGTCTTCGTCGTCATCGTTGTCGCCGCCGGCGTCGTTGTTGACGTCCCCGTCGTCTCCATCGTCGTCATTCCCGCTGTCGTCTTCGTCCTCGTCGTCGCCGCCGTCGTCAGGGATCCACCCGCCATTAGCGCATGTGGCGAAGAAAGAAGGATACTTCTCCCAGTCGTTGCCAAGTGATGGGTTTGAGCAAGATGCACTTGAGTGTCCCCTTTGCGCTGCCAAGTGACGAGGAGAGTAGAATAGTTGTTTGTTCTGCCATTCTGAGTTGACATGTCGCGAGTGGAACAGGACAGTTGGTTTCGCCTCCCTGCGTTGCCACGTGACGTCGTCGTCTGCGTCGTCGTCGTCGGCATCCTCGTCTGTGTCGTCTTCGTTGTCGGTCCCCGTCGTCGTCGTCATCGTTGTCGTTGTGTTCGTCATTGTCGTCGCGGTCGTCGTCATCGTCGCCGCCGTTGGGGTAGCCTCTCAATATATCGCATGTGGCGAAGAGAGAAGAATCTTCCCCACATGCGTCGCCATGTGATGGGCTCAAGCAAAGTGTTCTGTGATGCCCCCCCTTTTCCGCTACTACACAACGAGTAGAGTAGGACAGCTGTTCGTTCCGCCTCGTGAGTTGCCGTGATCCGAGTAGGACAGGATAGTTGTTCCCGCCATCCCGTGTCTTCCGTTGTTGCAATCGTCCTCATCGTCGTCGTCCTCCTCATCGTTGTCGCTGTCGTCATCGTCGTCGTCGTCTTCATCGTCCTCGTCCTCGTCGTCGTCGTTGGGGATCCCCGCCCTTGACGCATGTGGCTAGGATAGAAAAATCTCCCAGACGTGACGGTGTGATGGGTAGAGCACTTTACTCGTTGTGTCCCCCGTTTTGCGCTGCACAACAGGGTAGTTCTTCCCGCCCCCCTGCGTCTCCACGTGACGTGGTCATCCTCGTCATCGTCGTCCTTGTCCTTGTCGTCGTCGCTCCTCGTCGTTTTCTCCCTCGTCGTCGCCGCCGCCGCCATTGTCGTCGTCGTCTTTTTTGTCGTCGTTTCTCCCTCGTCCTATCCGTCGCTTTCCTCGTCATCCTTGTCGTGATCGTCCCCGTAGTCGTCGTCGACATCATCATCGTCGTCCGATGATGTGTCCTTTTCCTACTCATCCTCATCCTCATCCCCTTCTTTGCCGTCGTCGTCGTTGCCGTCGTGGGCGTCTTCTTCGTCGTGATTGTCGCTGTCGTCCTTGTCGCTGCCGTTGTCATTGATGTTTTCGTCGTCGGCGTCGTCGTCGATTTTTCGTCGTTGCCCTCGTCTTCGCCGTCGTCCTTGTCGTTGTCGTTCTCGTCGTCGTCGCGTTCGCCGTCGTCGTCGACGTCGTCGTCATCGCGTTATTCGTCGTCGTCGTCGGTCTCGTTCGCGTTGTCATGATCGTCGTCGTCGTGTTCTTCGTGTTCGTCGTGGTCGCCCTCGTCGTCGTCGCGCGCGGGCGGGCGGGCGCGCGGGCGGGCGGGCAGGCGCGCGGGTGAGCGGGCGAGCGGGCGGGCGGGCGGGCGGTCGGGAGCGCGTGCGAGCGGGCAGGCAGGAGACCAGATGGTCGGGCGAGAAGGGGCAGGCGGGCGGGCAGGTGGGCGGGCGGGGAAGCCGAAAGGGCGAACGGGCGGCTGCCCTCTGCAAGCCCAGAGATCCGACGTTCCCAAAAAATCGGAGCGGGCGGGATTTCGGCAGTGTTCGGCCTCCGGGGCCGGGACAGGGCCTCGGGAGCGTCAACAAACGACTCAGAGCGAACAGCTGGCCCCAGGGAGGCGGTCCGGACCTCCGGGGCCCACGCGTCGGAAAACCTGGAGCAGCTGGATGTCTGGGAAGGCGGGGGGGGGGCTTTGGAAGCGGCCTTCTTTCTCCCCTTTTGTGTCGGACTGCGCCGGATCTCGTCGTCGTCGCTGGAGGGCCCTCCCCCACGTGTCGCGTGTGGCGAACAGAACCTTCCCCTTGGCGTCGCCGCGCCGCATTCGATCCGGATGCTCTTTGGTGTCCCCGCTTCTGCGGTGCCACGTGGCGAGTTGAGTAGAACAGTACGTAGCACCCCACAGTAGCGGACAACAGTGATGGTGCGGGCGCGGGGTGGGTCGCGGGTGGTTCGCGGGTGGTTCGCGGGGTGGGTCGCGGGGGGGTCGCCGGGGATGAACGTTTGTTAAAACATAGGGTTTTCCAGCCTGGCGCAGCCCCTCTCCCCTGTCCTGCCTCTGCTTTATCGCATGTGCTCCTCCTCCGTTGCCTCTTGGCTTAAGGCCGCTCTAAGAGCGGCCTCAGCATCTCTTTTTGTAGGTGGGCGGGCGGGGCCATAGCACGCTGCGCCGATCGCGCGGCTCCTCGCCTGCCCCCGGCCGGTGGGGCGGCCAGGCGCCGGAGGAGGAGCGGCGAGGGGCGCCGCGGGAGAGTGAGGCGCCGGGCCGGTGCCTGCGCTGGGCAGTCGTGATGCGGCCTTTGCACGTATCGAGTGCACTATCGCCCTTGCAGCGGGCGCGCTCGCGACCTGGTTGGATGCTCCATTCGGCGTGAGCTGGTATGCGACGGTCCACGCCTCGGCCACGATGATGGGGTCCGAGGATGGAGGTCACGAGCGGGCAGGGCCAGAGGATGCAGCGGACGAGAGGCGGCGAGCGGACCCAAGTGCGTCTGTCGCCGCCAGCTGCGAGGAGGGGAGCAGTGATGATATGCCAGCGGTTGCGGCGCCCCCAAGGCCACCAGTTTCCGCGGCGCCTCCTGCGCCTGATGAGCCCCGGGCTACGGACCCGCCGCCAGCCATGGCCGGTCCGGGCCGGCGCTCTCATCGAGGAGACGTGAGCTCGAGCGAGTACTCCGTCTACTACGGATACTACTACGCCGACCGTGCTCTCGCGGGGTCGGCACCTGCGCCAGCACCGCAGGTTCCACCTCGCGTGCCCAGTGGCCTCGAGGAGCCCAAGGCGGGCGAAACGGAGGAGGAGGACACCGCGCAGCAGGAAGAGGCAGCGCGGCCAGAGGCTGAG